>OY757930.1:42107491-42144991 GCA_963585895.1 Sepioteuthis lessoniana
TAACAATCTGGTGGTGAAGTTCCAATGATGCTGGAGCTTTGGGGAATGCAGAGCGCCCATTCATTGCCATCGCTCCCAGACCCACTCTTGCCCGGAATACTAGCACCTGAGAGAGCCTTATCTGTGGGTTAAATTGAAGTAAACTGCATCCTATAATGGACTGCATTGTTTGAATAAGATCTCTTAGATAAAACTGAATAGCTAGATGTAGAAATGTTTTTGACAATGCAACCGTGTACTTACATTTAAACTGCGTACTTAAGCTTAACTGAATTCTTTGAAATGGAACTGTACTTACTATATTTCCCCTTCCTCTCCGCTCACAAGGTAAGTTTTAAGCGGAGTTTAACAGGTTTGAATTCAGAGTTTTCCTTCTCCTAGACTAGTTATCTCACCAAAGTTGAAGAACCTAGTCAGCCCTACTATTTACTAGAGCTGGAGGGAGAATAATTGGATTCATACCTTTCCCAATGGTGTTAGTGCTATGTGAAATGCAATCAGTCTCGTCCAGGATTTGAACTCGTGTCACTGTGTCCATTTCCTACGACGATAACCATTACAACACGGGCACCTCCATTTACAGTGTTTACGCTAAACTGAATTGTTTAATATAGAACTTTTAAAAAAATTTAACAACAATGGAAACAAATTCAGTACTTATACTAAACTGAATTAGAAGTGTTTGACTTAAGTGTATATCTTGAAATAGAAATGTTTTTGAAAATTAAACTGTGCACTCATGCTAAATTGAATTGTTTAAAAAAGAAGTGATTATTTGTATAAAAATAGATTTGGCATTAAATAACCTACGAAAGTTGATATACCACAAAACCAAAACAACCAACCTACATAATATTATATAATTTCAGATAGCTTAAAATGTCCACTTAAAATTGCAGCGTACAAGTTGACCTTTTAAGCCAGAAAAATCTTTAGAAATCTCGGGGTCGACTTACATGGCTAAAGTTGAAACCTTTACCACAGAATAATCAACCAATGAGAAAGTGCTCCGAATAATCGATATTCTCTACTTACTGTAATTTCGGCAGACCGCCACAAAACATTTCCGAATTAAACTCGTGTTTGATGAACATGTTAACAAATTAATACAGAAATTAATATAAAATGATAAAACTGAAAATTAAATTAAGTATTATATTAACGTTATATCACACGCTTTTTGTTTATATTTCCAATCGAAGTCGGATGCAGAGGATTTATTGGAAATTTACTAAGCTTCTTGCTTAGATGTGGCACAAGGCCATATGAAAGGGGCACCCAATGAGACTCGAACTCACTCGTGTAGGTTTGCTAGTCGAGCTTGCTAACCATTACACCACCAGAGGCGTCCTGATGCAGAGGTTTTATTGCCAACTCAACCTCCGTTTTCTTTACTCGTCTTTGACTTCCTACATCGGACAAAAGAAAATACATGGAAAAGATCCAAGATAAGGCTCTAACTGCATCAGCGTTGACCTGGAAATCCCAACGAGCGACAACAATCTGACAACGTCTGGTGGTGTCGTGAGATACTGCTGAGGCGGTCTGGGTTAGTGGTAATGATACTTCGGCCCCGAAACCATGCCTGAACCCAGAGTCATCATCTGATGATGGCTTTGTTAGAAGCAATGCTGTTGAATAAACATCAGTTATTGTATGATCCTATTTACCCAACCCCTCCGCTAGGGCAGTTTTTTTTATGATACCCACTGACTGTAAGCACTAACCAGAACTTCACTGCACCTAGGCAGCCAATCAAACAACTACAATTTTGTTTTCACAATTTCATGATATTGCAACAGATTGTCAATTTATTAAAATATCGGCTCTAATGTGTAAGATTGCATGTTTCATAAACGGTTAATATAATTCTGATTTCAGGAAACATTACGTACACCATACATTACATGGGAAATGACAGTTTTATGAGACGTAATTATAGTGTGTTAAATAAACACATATTGGTATCATTTATATTTACACAACCCCTCCGCTAGGGCAGGATATGACACAAAGTCAATTTTTAAGCGGAGTTTAACAGGTTTGAATTCAGTGTTTTCCTTCTCCTAGACTAGTTGCCTCTCAAAGGCTGAAGAACCTAGTCCGCCCTACTATTTACCCATAGCTGGAGGGAGAATAATTGGATTCATACCTTTCCCAAGGGTATTTGTGCTATGTGAAATACAATCAGTCTCGTCCAGGATCTGAATTCGTGTCACCGTGTCCATTTCCTACGACGATAACCATTACACCACGGGCACCTCCATATTGGTATTATTACTCTATTATATGGCAGAACACTTTAGGTAAACTTTACTTTATTAATGACGATTAAAACCTTGATTCGATATCATCATCATCATCATCATGTCAGGCCAACAGCACGGATATCCCTGAACCTCTCCCGCCACCCTTCTCTATCGTTCATCGCTTCCGGTTGGTCTTCAAGGCTACATCCTGTATCGGCACAGCTGTTGTATTTGGTTCTAGCTGGTCGTCCTGCCTTTGTTCGTCCATGTGAAAGGGGTCCACAGGATTACGTCACTTATAAGTTCGTCTCGACTTCTCCAGCAGTGTCCTGCATGTCTAGTTCGTCTAACTTGGATAGTTTTCGTGATGAGTGGTAAGTGGCCGTACAGCTGCTGCATTTATGGGTGGTGCCTCCAGGACTTGTTCAATATTGCTCGCAGTATTCTTGTGTAGTTGCAGTCAAGCTTTTTCCCCATGCGTTTAGTTAGCGTCACTGTAGTGAATCCATACAACAGTATCGACACGACCGCTGCTTGGACGCTGATTCGACATACGCCACAGAAGTTCTTTAAATATTTACTAAGACATTTATAAGGTTAAACTCCCATGATCTTTTTGATACAATTTATCATATCCTATTCTAATTTAGGCCAAGTAAGTAAGTTTTGGCCTACAATTTGCCTATTAAATGTTAGTGTTCACCTATGTTGCAGGGACAAATCAAACCCAGAACGAAACGAAACGAAACGAAACGAAATGAAACGAAACGAAACGAAAAATAAAAAAACGAAATAAGATATACTGAAAGTGAAATAAATAAAATTAAAATCTAGAAAAATAAAATAAATTTCAATATTTTTTAATGTTCGAAGGAAAACGAAAATAGAAGCCAAGACATAAAGAGAAAGAAAGAAAATAAAAGATGATATGGGAAATGAATTGAGCGAAATAGAAGGAAAAGAACAGAAAATAAACAAATAAATAAATAAATGAATAAATAAATAAATAAATAAATAAATAAATAAGAGAAAGAAAGTAAAATACTATATACTGGAATTCATACGTATTCTTCCCATTACCAACAACTCTAGAAACTGAGACTCCCAACCGATATCGTTTTAAATTATAATTTTTACAAAATAAATAAATTATTCTTATCAAATAGATAAATTGCTAACGGTATAACTTCAAAGTCCCATAGATCTATTTTAAGTACAAACAAACTTTGTTGCGTGACAATAGAAAGATCCCAATGCTGGTTGATTACAGTATCAATTCAGTGGAATTTTTACGAGGCGACAAGATAATATATCATAAGGCAAGCAAAATAAGGACTGCTGAATTGTTGACAACAACGTTGCTATGAAAACAAAGAAAAAAAAATTGGTACGAGTGAGTGAGAGACATTTATTTCTTTAAAAAAAAATCTTTAATGCAAGCATCACCCAAAGATTTACCCAAAGAAAGATTTGATGGTTACATAACTATGGCAATATTAATATTAAACAAATCCTAGAAGCAACATTCCACGAATCAACAGTTGTATGGCCCCCTACTTCCTATCCTCTTATCAATAAAAACATCCAACATAAGACAAAAATGCATGCTGGATACTGCTGGAGAAGCAATAACTAAATCATGCATGACGTTCTTCTAAGGAATCAGTCATATGATCGTGCTAGTGTCGGATGATCAAACCCACAACAGATCTTTATGGACCTGCAAGGAGCAATGGATGATAGGGACGATTGGCGAGAGAGAGTCTGGGAAATCGGGGTTAGCTGCGCGACTTGAAGATGATGGAATATGGCAAGGAGATGTAGTAAATGTCCGGGATACTGAAGTGTAGGAACTAGTAGATTTATGAATATGAATGAATCGATGGAAAAGGGCGGCACAAGAGAATATGGACGCGTGAGATACTTGACATATGCTGCTGAGATAAACTGGATTTAAAGGCGAGGCTCATGCTCAGGAAACCTGAGAAATGTCAATTACCTGTTCCTTGCCACTGGAGTGGTACCAACTGTTTAGGACTCGTCTACAAGTCAAACAGATTTCTTTGAAAATAAGTTATCTATCATAAGAATGTGTGAAAGAGAGACGTTTTTTAATACAATGAATAATGTAAAGAGTTACTCAAGAAAGACTTTAGGGTTGTATTCGTATGGAATGAGATGTGGTAAATAACAAGAGATACTGAGTGTAAATAGTATTGGATAGGAATCCGTGAAACAATATAAATCTCTGTAAGTTATTTCTATGAAAAACAACAGAAAAAGACTTCGTAAAATATGTTAACTATTCGAAAAAATTATTCTATAACAGAATACGTCAACAAAATGCACCAGAGAAAGCATTTTTGATTTTGTAGTATTTTAGCTTATATATATATATATATATATATATATATATATATATATATATATATAGATAGATAGATATCGTGGGATATGTATGAATGTATGTATGTATGTATGTATACAAAAAGTTTACTAGATTATATAAAAAGAATGAATGTTTATTAATAGAGCACATATATTTAAGTTAGGATAGGTTAGACTTAATGTCGACGATACTACTGTAACTACTGTAACAATTACTAAACGACGTTGACACTGTTTAGATAGAGCTAGCTTGCTAAATTACTGAAATGCAGTTAGTCTGTAGATGCATTCCCTTGGTACATAACAGCTAATGATGAAGCAAACTTTCGTGTAAAAAAAAAACAATGAAGAGAAAGACTATAAAAATCTATATTTTACTTTCTTACTTTACTAAGATAGCCAAATCAGTTCTAAAAATAATTTCAATCGACTCTCCCAACGATAAATAGTCTGGGCATAACTGAATCGGGTACAATGATTAGTACTTTTATATATTGATAATTACTTTTGTTGGTCGAGTCAACTGGGGCTGCGGAATACGCCGACAGCATCTCTGCCGAGGGGTAAACTCCCAAAGAATGTCCTAGATATGACACTAAACAATCTGATTCCAAGACTTCAGTAATACTATGGCATTGGGAAATGCGGAGTCACCTTTCATTGCCATTGCATCCAGGTATTCTCTGGCCCGGAGAAGTAGCATCTGATGGGGTCTTATCATATTTATCCAACCCCTCCGCTCGGACAGGATATGACACAAGGTCAATTTTTTAAGCGGAGTTTAACAGGTTTGAATTCAGAGTTTTCCTTCGCCTAGACTAGTTACCTCACCAAGGCTGAAGAACCTAGTCTGCCCTACTATTTATCTATGGGTCAAATTGAACTAAACTGTGTACTTATGCGAAACTGAATTGATTGAAATAGAACTGTTTTAATATTATGAACAAAAAACTACTTATATTAAAGTGAATTGCTTGAAACATTTATCAAAATGATTTAATTCGGCGTTAAATGACACGAAAGGGATTGATACGCCGTAAAAAATAGCAACCAACCAACATTACTTTTGTAATGATCATTATGAAAGTTAAGTTGGTGACCTTAGTCAAGGGTTACCCGGAAGCTCCTTTTTCAATAGCTACTACACCAAGGCGTAGGGTAGGGCGGTGCCCCTTTCCCTGAATTGCTCCACTTTACCCTTGAAACGTACCTTATAATGCTGAGTATTTAGCAAGGAGGTATCACGTATAATTTTATGAGTCTTTGGTGTGACGGGACCTGGAATTGAACCCCGGTCTCCTGGCACATTGGCGAACACTCTACCACTAGGCCAAATCCTGTTCAAAATGGTAAAGATAACTGTGTTTGTCAGTGCTCAGCCAACACAAGGGGGCGTAATGGCTAAAGTGTAAAGTCGCGGCTTCAAAAAGAGTGAGTTCCGAATCTATTTGCGCTATAATATTCAGTTTTAGTTAAATACTCTCGGGTAGGTATGACCCCCCCATTTCCCCAAGTAAGGATGAAATAGGATCACAGCTTTTCTTCTATGAGAATAGATTTGGCAATTCCATTAAACAAAACTTCTAAATTCTACAAAATCACCTCTAATTATAACGTTCATATCAATTGCTTTCATTAAAGACATGGCCCAGTCGGCTGGGGCTGTAGAATAAACCGATCCCTTCTCTACAGAGGGGTAAGTCTTCCCCAACGAGTGTCCCGGATATAACACGAAACAATCAGATGATGAGACTCAGTAATAGTGGAGTTTTAGGGAATGCGGAGTGCCGCTTTATTGTCATCGTTTCCTGGTCCATTCTGGCCCGGAGGGATATAACCTGGTATCATTCTATCAATGGGTCAAAGAGAACTAAACTTTGAACGTATGCTCAACTGATTTTTTTTTAAATAGAACTGTGTAAAGAAAAGACAACTTATGTTTAACTGAATTGCTTGAAGTTGAACAGTTTATATGCATGAAAATAGATTTAGCACTAAATAACCTATAATGGTTGATATGCCAGAAAACCGAACCAAACCTAAACAAGACAGTGTCATTAAGAGATTTCTTAACTCTTACAAGAAATAAACTTATTTCGGTTTGAAAATATTCTAAGCAAATTGACCGAAAACGCATATACTTAATATTGATTTGCTCAGTTTTCCTATGTAGAACAGAGCCAACTGCGTTGAACGTGGTTTATCAGTTGAAACTACTATCGCCACGGTAAAAATCATTACATATCTAGTAACCCTGATCATATCCTCCCACAATATAATCTTCGTAAATTTTAAACAATTGTCGATGAATATCAGTGAGTATACTCTTCCCTATATTGGGAAATAAAAAAAAAGAGTGTCCTAGATATGACATTAAACAATCTGATGGTGAGGTTCCGCTATATCTGGAGCTTTGTGGAATGCGAGTTCTCCTTCCGTGCCATTGCTCCCAGATTAGTAGCACCTAATATGGTCCTATCTATGGGTCAAATAGAACTGTTTGACATTAAAACAGATGACTAATTCTAAATTCAATTGCTAGAAGAATAGGTTTGGTTGAATGGCATATCGACAATTACAGGTTATTTAATGTCAAAGCTATTCTCCGAAAAGAACAGCAGTGGTACTATTTAACCCATAGCTGGGAGGATAAGGGGGTTCATACATTTCCCGAGAATATTAGTCCGAAAGTGAACGTAGTAGCGCTACTGGAGTACGAACTCGCATACTACGATTCCGCAGTCCAGCGCTTTAACCATTACACCACGAGGACATCCCCTTAGAAGAATAATTGTGTGATCATTTATGTGTGTAAACAAATGACATGTTTAATTAATTTTTTTAGTAATAAATAGCAACACTTGGAACAATTTAATTTTGTTGATTTACGCTTAATTGAATTGATTGAAATGGAATCTCTTGATCCTTTAATTGAAACGTATCAGAAATATGTTTACAAATCATGTATTTAATATATATGTAAAAATGGATTTCGAATTAAATAACCAACAATAGCTGATATGCCATAAAACTAAACCCAGTACATCTCAATCAATTCATTTCATTGAAAATTACCATTGGTATAGATAACAATAACATCATTAGATAGAGCACGTTCTTGGCTAGGAAATATTCTTCTGCAATGCATCTCTTAGCAAAGTATCTTTGCTAGCATACCACGGTCGTAGGACGTTCACTTTGAACTATTGCCTATTATTTCATCTTATTGTTCCACAACGTCAGAGGCACGTGTTGGTGACATGAGAGAAGAAATAGAACCCCTCAATTTATAAACCTTATTTTATACACCATCTTTTACGACAAAATGGCGTCTGATATGAATAAAACAATGTATCATTTTATTTCCCAATGTAGGGAAAGCTATACACACTGATATTCATCGACAATTGTTTAAAATTTATGAAGATTATATTGTGGGGGATATTATCAGGGTTACTAGATGTGTAATGATTTTTAACCGTGGCGATAGTAGTTTCAACTGATAAACCACGTTCAACGCAGTTGGCTCTGTTCTAAATAGGGAAATTGAGCAAATCAATATTAAGTATATGCGTTTTCGGTCAATTTGCTTAGAATATTTTCAAACCGAAATAAGTTTATTTCTTGTAAGGGTTAAGAAATCTCTTAATGACACTATCTTGTTTAGGTTTGGTTCGGTTTTCTGGCATATCAACCATTATAGGTTTTTTAGTGCTAAATCTATTTTCATGCATATAAACTGTTCTACCTCAAACAATTCAGTTAAGCATAAGTTGTTTTTTTCTTTACACAGTTCTATTTCAAAACATTCAGTTGAGCATACGTTCAAAGTTTAGTTCTCTTTGACCCATTGATAGAATGATACCAAGTTATATCACTCCGGGCCAGAATGGACCAGGAAACGATGACAATAAAGAGGTACTCCGCATTCCCTAAAACTCCTCTATTACCGAGCCTCACCATCAGATTGTTTCGTGTTATATATGCAGTTAGTGTATTCTACAGCCCCAGCCGACTGCGCTCCAATCAATTGGAGGAACTACTTTCGCAAAATAACTTAAAAAAAACTAATTATTTTTTCTTTTTTTTCTTTGTTTTAATTACGATGTTTGTTAGGGTTTTATGGCATATCAACTTTTGAAGGTCATTAATGCCAAATCCATTTTAATACAAATAAACCATTATATTTCAAACAATTCAGTTTAGCATAATTACAGTTTGACTGTCAGAAAAAAATTCTATTTCAAGCTATTCATCATCATCATAACCATGTCGTCCTATCAGCACTGAGATTCCTGACCCTCTCTCGCCACTCCTCCCTATCGTCCATTGTTTTCGGCAGATCCTCTGGGCTACATCCCGTATCGGCACAAAGCTGCTGTAAGTAGGTTCGAACTGGACGTCCTGGCTTTGCTCGTCCATGTGAAGGGGTCCGCAGGAGTAAATAAATTACAAGCTCGTCCCCATTTCTCCCGCAGTATCCTTCATGTCCGGTTCATCTAACTTGGATAGTTTTCGTGATGGGTGGTAAGTGGCCGTACAGCTGCTGCTTTGTGGGGTGCTGTCTCTAGAACTTGTTCAATATTGCTCGCAGTATTCTTGTGTTGCTGCCATCAAGCCCTACCCGATTAGTTAGCGTCCATGTATGCCTCCATAGAGCAGTATCGTCACAATCACTGCTTGTAAGAAACTGCGCTTCATTTTATCGGTCAGGTGTGACTTCCATATGATCGAAAGCCTATTGATAGCTGTCCATGCCTTTACTAGTCCGGTGTTGATGTCTGTCTCAGTTGATGAGACACTGCTCCCTAGGTAGGTGAACTTTTCAACTAGTTTCAGAGTGCTACCGTTTAGTGTGGAGGTGTCACCTGTTTGATTAAAGCACATATATTCCGTCTTCTGTGCATTGACATGGAGGCCTATGCCTGCAGCGGCTCGTTCCAGACTATGTAGCAGGGTTTCATCTTGGGCGGGTGCATTTGCTAGAAGCGTTATATCATCGGTGTAGTCGGCGTCAGTAATTATTTCTACTGGGAAACTTCTGCTTCTTTCTTTTGTTAGCTTGAAACCGTTTTCTTTGATTTTTTTTCGAAAGCTATTCCGTTTAGTCAAACAATTATATTTTAAACAAATCAGTTTAGCAAAAATACGCAGTTTAAATACAAAAAAGTCACATCACAACCAACTCAGTTTAGTTCAATTTGACCCGTAAAGTGAACCCTGTCAAGTGCTACCACACCGGGTCAGAGTGGATTAGGGAGCAATGGCAATGAAGGGGTACTCCGCATTCCCCAGAGCTTCAGCATTATAGGAACTTCACCATCAGATTGTTTAGTGTCATATCCAGGACACTCATCGGGGGAGGGCTTATTTATTGATTCATTTTGACGATACCTCACTTACTCTCTTTCACTCTATGTTAATATGTCTGTCTGTTTGTCTGTATCTTTCCATATATATATATATATATGTGTGTGTGTGTGTGTGTGTGTGTGTGTATAATCTTTAGTCTGAGCTTATGATTTATACTACAGAATAAATACAGTAGTTTTATTTTGACAATCTTTCTCTCTCTCTCTCTCTCTCTCTCTCTGTCTTTCCTTCTCTTTCTCTCTCTCTTTTTGTATAATTGTATACGTTCCCTAGGCCTAAATTTTGGATTTATGATTTAGGGTTTCTCTTTTTTTTAATAATTTATCTCTGAAACGAAAGTATCTTAATCTGTTTTTTTTTTTTTTGTCTCTTGGGTCGGTGAAAAGGAACCCTAGTAAATATTTTGGTGTAATGGACGAAGCAAATATATCTTAATTTTAGACTTATGTTTTCTAACGAAAAATCTTTTGTTCGAATAATATAATAAAAATTTTGAAAAAAGTATAGATTTCGCCAAAATACTGCTGAATATTTTTAGATAATATATTTCGGTTATTAGTATCTAGTGGTCATCAAGATCGTGATTCTTAGATCGAATCTAGCGGGAGGTCTGTACGGGATTATATGAAAGACTACCATTTATAAATACAGAAAATTTCCCTTCCCATCGATAGTAATGATCTCTAAGGAAAATATAAAGAGTAAAACCACTTGAAATCAGTTTTATCTCAGAAGATGCTAGAAAAACGGAGAAGACTGCATTGTTTTTTTGGAAAGTAATCTAATTGTCCTGTTTCAACCACCCAGTACTACAATGTATTAAAAATGAGAATCTTGTCTGCTGATACTAGACTGTACTTGCACCGAAGTTTGCAGTTTAATATAGTGTGATTTGGTTTATTTTATGATACACGAACCTTCGTGGGTTATTTAATGTCAAAGCCAACCACGTTGAAAAGTAGTGGTACTGTTTAATCCATAGCTGGAAGGACAAGGAGGTTAATAAGTTTTCCAAGTGTTTTAGTATGAAAGTGTACGTAGTAACGTGATTGGAGTTTGAACTCGCTTACTATGATGTCGCAGTCCACTATGCTAGCCACTACGCCACGGGACTTCACCACAGGATGACTTGTCAAGATAGAAAGTATCTCAGAGTATGTATTTCCCCAACCCTTCCTCAAATGGTAGGATGCGATACATCATTAGTTTTAAAGCGGAGTATACCGGGTTTGAATTTGAGTTTTCCTAATTTAAATCTGGTTTCATCACCAAGCTTAAAAAGCTCAGTCTACTCGACAATTTACCCATACTTGAGGGTTAAAAAAGATTTAGTCTCTTCCCAAATGCAAACATAAACAGCTTTGTCCGTTACATATTGACCTTTGACTGACTGATTATTTAGGGATTTCAAAACAGGATATTGCACCTGTGTAAACACGAGATAGCGGAAACGAATTACAAGAATTTGGAACCGGAAGGAAATCATGGGTGTTCAGATAATTATATAATGACAAGAAAGTGTAGCGGTCAGTGATTCGATGAGTAGACAGCGAGGAGATGTCAGTCAGAAGTCGGGCCAGGTACCCCCTGGCTGAGAACCTGCTCTGTATCAAAATGCGTGTCAAAGAAGTAAGAAGTAGGGCTCTGAATATGTCTGTCCACACATGGTGTCAATCATAGCAGTCCTCCGTCTGTCTGTCTGTCTGTCTCTGTCTCTCTATTATACATACAGCCATTTCAACTCTGTTGTGATAATAAAGAAAAGGGTTATATTTTTATAAACATGTTATATGGTCTCTTCATTAGATATACAACACGTACAGATTTTGAACTTGTGTCACCGATTCCATTTTCTTCGCCAATAACCTTTACAACAAAAGTTTTGAATGTAAGTTGGTATTTGAGGTGGGTAGAGAGAGAGAGAGAGAGAGAGCTGTCGCCCCGGGTAGTGATCACCGACGCTGAGCGTAGGACAAACAGCCTTTTTCCATCATGGTGGAGAGAGAGAGAGAGAGAGAGAGATCCCAGTTGAAAAATCAATCTGAACAAAGTCTCTCAAAAGAGTTTAAAACATTTCTGAATTTGAATAACAATTTCCCAAAAGTCAGTTGATGCTGAGGCTAAAAATAGTGAATTACAATAAACGAATTAATTTAAATAGTTATTACTTGAATTTTGTCATTTTTAATTCGCCCTGTCTTCAGGGGTGAAAATTCGCTGACTGCATCCCTTTTAAAGCAGCAAAAAAAAGTTTTGTCCTGGGTATGACACAATATAGCTTTTAATAATGAGGGTCCAGTTCTGCAGCTCTATGGAATGTGGAGTACTATTTCATCACTATTACTCCCAGGTCTACTGTCGTAATACCAATGAAAGTACCATCTACCGTTCAAATAGAACTGTTCAATCATTTAGTAAAGATTATAATCCTTAGTTATTGGAAATCATGCAGCCGTATGCAAACTGTAGTTATTAGATAGGAAATATTTGACATATAGAATTATTTACGTTAAATAGCAATATTTGCAACCAATTAAATTTATGTAAATAAATGATTAATAGGCCTCTATGTCAATGCACACAAAACGGAATATTTGTGCTATAATCAAACGGGTGACATCTCCACTCTAGACGCAACCCCTCTTAAACTAGTAGACAAATTCACTTACCTAGGAAGCAGCGCCGCATCAACCGAAAAGGACATCGACACGAGGTTAACGAAGACATGGGCAGCTGTCAATAGGCTATCGATTATATGGAAATAGGACCTAACTGATAAAATGAAACGCAGTTTCTTCCAGGTAGCGGTCGCATCGATACTGCTATATGGATGCACTACATGGACTCGGACAAAACGGCTGGAGAGGAAGCTAGACGGCAATTACACAAGAATGCTGCGAGCAATCTTGAACAAGTCCTGGTGGCAACACCCCACAAGACACCAACTGTACGGCCACCTGCCTCCTATCACGAAAACTATTCAAGTTGGACGAACCAGACATGCAGGACACTGCTGGAGAAGCAGGGACGAACTCATAAATGATGTACTCTTGTTGACCCCCACACATGGCCGTGCAAAAGCAGGACGACCAGCACGAACATACATTCAGCAACTATGTGAGGATACGGGATGTTGTCCGGAAGACCTGCCTGAGGCGATGAACGATTGGGAAAAGTGGCAAGAGAGGGTCAGGGATATCCGTGCTACCAGCACGACATGATGATGATGATGATGATGATGAAAATATATATTAAACCATTCGTCTGTTTTCAAACAAATGATTAATATTAGATTGAATTATTTGTGTTAGACAGAAATCCCATCTATGAGTCCAATTTGGTTTGTGTTGGTTTTCTGCCAAATCATCCATTGATGGTTATTAAATGCTAAATCCTAATCATAAACATTTATATTAAATATGATTCGTAAACACATTTTTCGATAAACACAGTAAAAGGATCAAATAGTTCTATTTTTAACAATTCAATTTCGCATAAGTCAACAAAGTTTAAATGGTTCCATGTATTGCTATGCATCACAAAAAATTCAATTAAATATCAGTCATTTTTTAAACACAGTTAAATGATCTAATAGTTCTATTTCTAACAACTGAATTTAGAATAAACCTTTAGTTTGCACTCATTTTAAGGTTGGTTTGTTGGTTGGTTGGGTTGTATGGCATATCAACGTGTGTGGGTTATTTAACGCAAAATCAATTTTTATGTAAATAGTCAGCAATATTTCTAATTTAGCTAATTCGATTTAGTATAAGTACAAATTTCGTTTACAGACAGTTAGATGTCAAAACAGTTCTATATCAAACAATTCAATTTGGTTTAAGTACAATTTCAATGCCAAAAACAATTTCATTTCAAACAATTCAGTTTAGCATAAGCAATCAGTTTAAATGTAAGTACAGTTTATTTGTCAAAAACATTTCTATTTCAAGCAATTCAGTTTAGTCAAACAGTTCTAATCCAAACAGTTCAGTTTAAGATATGTATGCAGGTAGTTCAATTTCCCATGGATAAATCCCTATCAGGTGCTACCATTCCAGATCAGAGTGGACCTGGGAGCAATGGTAAAGAAAAGGTGCTCCGCATTCACCAAAGCTCCAGCATCACTGGAACCTCACTATCAGATTGTTTAGTGTCATATCCAGGACACTTGTTAATGGGGTCTTACCCCTCCGCAGAGAAGTAGTCAGTGTATTCTACAGCCCAAGCTGACTAGGAAAACTCATTTTAAATGTTAAACAGTTCTATTTGAAACATAGATAGGACTCCATCAGGTGCTACCACACCGAAGCAGAGTGAACCTGGGAGCAATGGCAATGAAAGAACACTCTACATTCCCCAAAGCTCCTGCAATAATGGAGTCTCACCATCAGATTGCTTACTTAGATATTCAGGACACTCGTTGGGGTGGGGGGTGTTTACTCACTGAAAACATGTTAGTGTATTCTAGTGCCCCAGGCGACTTGGTAATATGTGTCAAATAGATCTGCTAAATATTATTTTTATTAGATAGGAAAACCTGCTATGATATAAATGTATGCACGAAAAGTTAAATAACTAAAAAAACAATAATAGACGTAGTCCCCTCAACACTAAGAATAAAATGCCATGGACGGGTTGATATCACGTTAAAATAAATTCCGTACTGAATTATAAGTAAACTAAGTAAAGTTGGCGACCTTAGTTGAGGGTGACCCAAAGGCTCCTTTTTCAATAGCTACTACACCAATGTGTATGGGAGGGCGCTACTCCTTTCCCTGGATTGCTCCTCTTTACCCTTGATACGTAACTAACATTGCTGAGTGTTAAGCAAGGAGGTATCAAGTACAATTTTTAAAGTCTTTGGTCTGACTTGACCTGGGATTGAACCCAGGTCTCCCGGACCATTGGTGAACACTCTATCCACGAGGCCAATGAGCCGATCGATTATAATTTTAGGATATCAAACAACATAAACTAAACCGAAATTCAAAGAAAGATTAGGCTCGAATAATTTTGAATGCGTTCCTCTTTACAATAATTTTCGCACAGTTCCTCGCCAATATATATATATATATAGTTTGATATTTGCTTTATCTTTTCCACAATATATCTTTGTGGTCGTATGAAAATTCTTCCACTCTCGGAAGGAACATTGCCAGAAAATTTATCGGAAGTTATTCTGACGCCAAAACGGAAGCATCCACATCAACTATCATTACATTGTTTTTTATTAATTGCACCATATATTCCTTTGATTGGAAACGTCATAATTATCCGGTATAAACGAGATTGTTCTTTTTAATTCCTTTTTTCTTTCTTTCTATCAAATTGTCTACCCTAGTGATTGCTTTCTTTCTTTGTCTATAAACTAATTTAAGTTTTTACTCATTTCTCTTTAATATTCAATAATTTCCTTATTAATTTCCTGAATACTTGGTTTCATTTCTTGTGTTGATACTTTCGTCAACCCTATTCAGCCATTATCTCTATTTTAAATAGTCACTTTCTTTTATTTTTTTTTTATTTTTAAATTTCAGATTTATTCTCCTTTACCCTCTCTCTCTCTATATATATATATATATATATCTCCTTTCTTTTTTTGTCTTTTCTGTTCACTTATTTCTAAATTATTCCATTTTCACTGAATTCCTTTTTTTATTTGCTTTTCTCGTTCTTTCATTTTTTTTTTCTTTTAAATTTTCCTTTATTGTGTCTTCTTCATTTTGTTTACAATAAAATAATTTCAATTTTACTCGTTTCGTTTTTTTTTATGTGTTCAATAATTTCCGCAATAATTTCCTGAATGTTTTGTTTCTTTCTCCTTTCGATTTTTCTCATATTCTATTCGATCGTTTTGTCTCCCTTTGCGGAGTTACTTCTCTTTCTTTTCTTTTCCTTTTTTCAATTCTTCCTTTATTTTTGATTTCATTCTTCCTTATACTGTCACATTAGTCACTTTCTCTCTTGCTTTCGGCTGTGGTTGTAGAATACACCGACTGCACCTCTGCAGATGGGTAAGACCTCTCCACCAACGATTGTCCTGGATATGACACTAAATAATCTGTCGGTGAGGTCCCAGAGATGCTGGAGCTTTGGGGAATGTGGAGCACCCCTTTATTGCAATCACACCCAGGTCCACTCTGGCCCGGAGTGGTAACAACTGATAGGGCCCTATCTATAGATTAAAAAGAACTAAACTGCGTACTTATGCAAAACAAAGTTGTTTGAAATGGAACTGTTTTTGATATTAAAGTTGTACTAAGGTTAAACTGAAGTATTTTAATTAGAACTGTTTGACAAAACTGAATAGCTTGAAATAGAAATGTTTTTGACAATTAAACCGTGTACTCATGCTAAACTGATTTGTTTGAAATAGAACTGACTATTTCTGTAAAAAGGTTAATAAGTCATAAAACCCGAAGAACCAAACAATCAACCCCTTTCCCTCTATATTGTCTTTCTTGTAATTTTCTCTATTTCTTTCTTCTTTTTTCTTTTAAATTTGCTCTCTTTTACACTCACTGTTGATATCTCAGATGTTGCTCTTTCTCTCTCTAACTTTTTTTTCTTCTTTTCTTTTTATTCTCTGAACTTTTTTTTGCTTCTTCGTGTGTCTTTTCAAATTTCTTCTCAAATTAAAAAAAAAATATATCAATTTTTCTTTTTTTTGTTTTTTCTTTCGTTTTTATTTTATATTCTGTCCAGCCATTTCCTCTTCATTTGGAGTGATACGTCTCTTTTCCTTTACTTTTCATTCATTTATTATTTGTTTATTTTAGTTGAAACCTAAAAAAATGTCACTAAACGAGAAATAACCACACGGAAGAATATGGCACTAGGCCTTTTTAAGGTAAGTCCGGGCGCAGAGCCGTAGCCCAGACACGACCGGCGGCTCCAAAAATGCCCTAGGTACTCTCAATATTCCTCTAAAAAGGGAGGCCTCCGGAGCTAGCGATAAACATAGCGCTTCCAAGGAGGGTTAGAACTTGGTTGATGGTCCCCTATGGTTCACGAGGGTTGGCTGCATGACGTGAATCATGAGCTTCCTCGGTAAAGCAGCCTTGTTCGACTAACAGCCGACTTAGCATAATTACTCACCTCACTATAATATCCAACGTATTTATGAAGAATAAGACATACCAATTAATGTTCATATGTTAGGTATATAACACTCCCATGGTTAGATTTACTCTACACAGAATCAATATCTTTGCCTTTTTGGGTTAATGTCGATTCTCTCTGTATCTTTTCTTTACCTTTGTCTTTTTTTCTATTTCTGTCTCGGGAGCTTTCCGAGGAATAGGCACATCAAATGTGTTGAAAAGAACTTCCATCGACTCAACAACCATTGGAGAAGTGTTCTCTTCATCTATATGTCTATTTTTAGTTTTATTCGAGTGTCCTTTGTGCATCATTTTCGGTTCTTTGACTAAATATATCATTCTACTCTTTCTTTTGACGATAATTCCAATTCCCCAAAGTTTTTCCCCTTGCGGATACATTCGGTGAAAAACCTTTTTGCCCACTTTGTAAAATTTATTTCCGGTTTTCTGTATGTTCGACTTTTTCCATATTCGGTATCAGCTTGTCAAAGATCGATCTTATTCTCTGCGGAAACGTAATTTCTGTCAGAGTTATGGCCGAAGGTGCATTTTAATTTAGTTTAAGCCGATACACTTGCAGAAACTCTTGTAGTGCTGCATCCATGGATTCACTATTAGATTTTTAGGGTCCCGTTGAAGGTATCAATGAACCGTTCTGCTTGGCCCTAGCTTCTAGGGTGGTAAGGAGCTATTGTTATATGCTCAAACAAACATATTTACTGAATCTCTTGAATTCTTTATATAGAAATTGGAATTTGGAACCACGAACCTGATGAATATTTTATTTAGAAAACCAATTACTACTTTCTTGATTGGTTTCTTGCATCCCAATACCTCTGAAAACGTGAAAAAACTGTCTACAACGATCAAATAATATGAACCATTAAGTAAACCAGTAAAGTCAATATGCAGACGTGACCATGGGAGGTCAGTTTCTGGCCATGAATTGAACTCTTTATTAGTCCTATTTACCAACCCCTCCGCTCGGGCAGGATATGACACAAGGTCAATTTTTTAAGCGGAGTTTAACAGGTTTGAATTCAGAGTTTTCCTTCTCCTAGACTAGTCGCCTTACCAAGGCTGAAGAACCTAGTCAGTCCTACTATTTACCCATAGCTGGAGGGAGAATATTTGGATTCATACCTTTCCCAAGGGTATTAGTGCATATTATATAGTACATTTAGTGTCTTGTCGAACGTTTATAAACCTCTGACAATATTTTACTAGTTTTTCAAAGTCGGATTAAGTTCTTTTTCAAGTTTATTTAAGACCATCCAACAGTTATCAGTGTCTTTTGTTGACCACAAACCTTGTATAAATATCAGACATTTAAAATTTTTAGGCTTAATTCTGCCTGTTCGAACCCCTCACTGACAATGCTAGCGAAGGTTGGGAAATCTATGTTCCTTTTTTATTAGATTCATACATCACTTTAGCCACTCAGCTGGGGCTGTAGAATGTACCGACTGCTTCTCTGCAGAGGGGTAAGCCCCCCACTCAATGAGTGTTCTGTATATGGCACTAAACAATCTGATGGTGAGGTTCCAGTAATGCTGGAGCTTTGTGGAATCTAGAGTAACCCTTCCTTGCCATCGCTCCTAGGTCCACTATGGGCCGGAGTGGTAGCATTTGATAGGATTCTATATATGTATCCAGCAGAACAAAACTGTACTTACGTTAATGTGAATTACTTGAAATAAAACTGCTCATTTGAATAAAAATGGATTTGGCATTAAATAACCAACAAAAGGTTTATATGCTTTAAAACCCAAACAAACTAAGTCATATTTTAATGACTTCTTTTAGCTGAACAGAAAGCCAAGTAACTGTTTCTTTAAACGTTAAGCCGCAACTTTTTTTCGGTAATATGTAATTTACGAACTTCGAGTGTTCAAAAGCACCTAGTTTCCTCAGCGCTAGTATGACCTTTGTGTGGTCTGACGAACCTGCATAGTTCGTTTTGTAAAGGTCTTCGTATCTACGGAAATACGGTGAAAAAGTTACCCCCTCTTCTGGTCTATTATTAAAATCAGCAAATGCATTTATGATTGCGTCCTGCGAAAAAAAAAAAAAAAAACAGCTGAGTCTTCGTTCTTGTAACTTGTTAACATTTTCTGTGGCTGTTCTACAAACAATTCTTTGAATTTTTCAAGCCGTTGTTCGTAATTTTTCCGTTTTTATTTTATTTTTTTCACTATTTCCAGTAAAGCGGTTTTAAAATCCTTCATTCTGTACTTTATGTGAACTTCCCACAAAAATATTTTTTCTTTGCTCAAGTGTCTCTCAAAAGACTTCCAACTACTTAGCTGCCTAAGTTCGAGTCTCATTGGGCACCCCATTCATTCGGCCTTGTGCCATATCTAAGAAAAACGCTTTGTAAATTACTACTTAACTTCCTACATAATACCTTTACACTGAGAAACCCTCGCAACTATATATGATTTGTCAAATAAAAAAACACAATTCCCCCCCCACATACATTTCGTTACGTTTTCAGTTTATTATATTTGGAATAATATCCCGATTTTTTCTAAATGTTGTATTTTGGACAACTTGGTTAATATCCTCGTAATCCTGAGAAAATCCTTTTAGCCAATAACGGCTTTGTAGCTTTCGTAATTTTTGTTCTTCCTTCGCTAATGTATCCTTGGTGAATTTTTACATGAGCTTTGCCGACATCTTTGTTCGTTGAATATCGTATTTGTGAGCGTTACGTAAGTTCTCATCAGTCGAAACCCTTGTTCGCCAAAAAGTTGTACTGGTTAACGTTTGAGTTCGGCCAAATCCTTCGTCGCCAATGATGTAAACTAACAAAAGGGGCAACTAGATGATAAAATAACCCAAAACGGAAGTTAGAATCGAAAGGGAGATCTTTATAACATTAACAAAATACAATACTTGCTTGTGGCGGGAAGAAGGTAACCATTGCTCCTCGTGACTTCTTTGAATATTTTTCTCCTTCACAATTGTTAAACGTATTTATGAGGAATTGGACATACCCATTAATATTCATAGGCTGGGTATATAACAATTTATTATACTGTTTCTCAGACTCCTCTCTCCCTCTCACTTTATTTTTTATATCTTCATTTTTTTAAAATATTTACTCTCTTTCACCATCCCTATTTATTTCTCATATAGCCCTTTCTCTCAGTAAATTTCGTTTTTCTTATTCTTTTTTTTTTTTTTGTTTTGTTTTTGAAGATTATTTTGCCTCTTTCTTCTTGAGTTTTTTTCATTTTTTTTTTCCTTTTCTTTTATTGATATTTTCTTTTTTCTGTTTTCTGTTCAGCCATTTTCTTATGACTTGCAGAGATACACTTCTTTCTTTCTTTCTTTACTATTCTACAATGTCTGCAATAATTGTCTTCACTTTTGCGAAATGCAGGAACATCCTTATTACCTAACTCTGTGGCACCTATGGTGGTATAATGGCTAGCAAGCTCGACTCGCAAACTGACACAAGTGAGTTCGAGTCTCATTGGGTGCCCCATTCATTCGTCCTTGTGCCACATCGAAGCAAAAGTGCTTCGTAAATTGCTTATGACCAAGCTTTGGTTTAAACGGTGAACTACTTTACTTTTACAAATACATTTTTGTCATTAAATAAGATTTATATGCCATTAAACAAAGAACTCGAAAGCGAATCAAACCAATAATTTCCTGACTATTTTTTTCTGTTTTATATCTGATATATTTTATTTCCTATACAGCCTTTTTGTTTACTTTCCGAGTTGTTTCCTTTATTTAAAAGAAAAGAGAAGCAATAGAAATATTTCTATTTTTCTCTTTTTTTCCCCTTCTTTTTGTCTTCATTCATTTATTTATTCATTTTTCCTATCTTTTCCTTTTGTTGATATTTTCTTTGTAAATGTTCAGCCATTTTCTCTTCTATAGTAGGGTAACTTAGTTTTCGTTTCTTTTCCTTTTTCATTTTCGTTCTTCTTTCTTTCTTTCTTAATCTTATTTATTGATTCATTAACCTTTTCTTGTAATTCTCTTTCGCTGTATTTATTTTTCATATCATCTTTCATTTTCTTTCACTAAATTTCTTTTTTTTTTCCTCTGGTTAATACTCAGTTTCAAAGGGTTCTTTTTGTCTTTCCTTATATTTTTGTTTTTCTTGGAATATTTTTTTAAAATTATTTCTATTGATATTCTTTTATTTTTTCTTATTATTTTCCTTTCTTTCTTTCTTTCTTATTTGACTTCGAACCTTTCTTCGTAACTACTCCAATTTTTTTCATAACACCTTTACATCTCCTTTCGTGTTGCTTACATTTCCCATTCTTTTCTGAAAGAGAAGATTCCAATCTATTCCCTCGTACAATACAAGTCTAGTAATCAAAATAACAGCGTTGAAACAGGGGTGTTTTAGCAACAAAATACATTGAATTTGCGTTCCTATTTGTTCGTTTAATAAGATTTTTCAGTATAAAAATGATTTGAATTTAATGTTTTTAAACTGAGATTCTGTTCCGTTCACGATAAAACTTTCAGTTTGAAAAGAAGCTGAAATGTGTGAAATCAATTTAATTTCATATTGTTATGCGAAAAGCATTCAAAAAAGTTCAAAGATCTTCTCTTTTGCAGACGATTTACTTGATGTTGTTTTAAAAATGTGATCAAAAAATCTTTGAAAATGAAATAAATTAACGTAATAAACCCTTAACTGGAGTATCTACAATAATAATAATAATAATAATAATAATAATAATAATAATAATGAAAAACAATCATATTAGGCCTTGACAAATGTGATCAAAAGTTAGTGTCTGTCATCACCTCACATAAACAATGTACCATTCGGTTTTGGTTGTGCGGTAAGAAAGAAAAATAAGCTTCTTCAGAAAAAGAAAAAGAACGGATATATATATATATATATATATATATATATATATATATATATATCCACGGAAACTCAACCAATATTTTGACATAATGAATTTATTTCGACAATTCTCTAATTACAAATTGCCTCTTCAGATGGCTATATAATGGAGATATATAAGCAGTTTTTTTTTCTGGTCGGTGGGGGGGAGCGATTTTTCATCAAAATTAACGTTTAAAAATTTATTCAAAAAATATTTTTAAAAAGTATTAAAAAATGATTTCCTATAATAAATTATAAGGATGTTTTTTTGAATTTTTAAAAATAAATTTAACTATGAATTTTGAATGTTTATTTAAATGAAAAAAAGTATTTTCTTCCCGGAAAAACTCCTTATGTATCTTCACATGAATTTTATCGCCATCCGAAAAGGCAATTTACAATAGGCGATTTGTCAACATTAATTTATTATGGTATCGAATCGGTTGAGTTTTTTTATATATTACTGATATAAATTGGCTCCGTATGCGGTTATTTAATGTATTTTTATATATAAATAACCATATATCGAGGTCTATGTTAGAAGTATACGAAATTTTTTATATATTCTATATATGAATTTTTCCATATTTGTCATTCTTGGAATTTAATTTTATGAATTATATATATGTGCGTGCGTGCGTGCGTGTGTGTGTATTTATATATCTATATATGATTTGTAAATGAATAGTTTTTTTATAACATTTTTAACGAGCCAGAGCTTATTTGATCAGCACACATTTAAATTGTTCAAAGTATTGGTAAGTATTACTAATTCACTTTAGCATAAGTCATTTGTTTACAAAATTTTAAATAGTTTCAAGTATAGCAATCATAACCCTTTGCCCTATACATAGGGTCCTGATAGAATCTAATACCCAGATTAAAGGTAAACCTGTGAGTAATGGCAATAAAAACGGTTACTCCAGATTCCCCAAAGCTCTTGAACTGTGGCTTCAGCATCTGATGGTGTAGTACCATCTCGAGAACACATGTTGCCGGGAGTTCAGTCCATTATGCAAATATGCATTCAACGAATTCTAACGTCCCGCTGGTGGGGCAAAGAACAAAGGGAGAGAGAAAGGAGAAACAAAAAGAACGAATAGATATATATATATATATATATATATATATAGAGAGAGAGAGAGAGAGAGAGAGAGAGAGACAACAAAGGGGTATGGAAGAGATAAATAGATTGACAAAAATGATGGTTTGGTTTCTAAAATTAATAACTTATCAAACTCTGTGGGTTATTAAATTTATGTAGGGGAAATGTAGATGGGGGGTAGGTTTAATTTATTTCTGCCTCCAACCAGGCAGGATTTGACACATTGTACTTTTGTAGTGGGGATTAAAGGGAGGCGGGAACGCGTCTCGGCTCGTTGCTTGCTGGACTATGCTGGTTATAGGATAACTGGTTGTAATGTAAGCTATGCTAGCTTTTGCTAAGTCTTCCTGTACGTTTGTCACCCGATTCACCACACCCGGAGGTCCAGTGCTATGTGAATCTCAGCTTATCATTGACACTCCACCATGGATGTAATCCAAGCGGCTCAGCCAAGGCTGGGAACCCTAGGAGCAAGCTCCTGATCTTGGTAAGAATGGGTAGGGGATAAAGGTGATTCAATAACTTTCTACGGGTATAAGGCCGAAAATGAACTTAATAGCTCAACCAGATTTCGAACCCACTTTCTTCGAGAACGTTTTAGTCATTATGTAACGAGATACTCACCGTCAAGAATAAGTAAAAGAAACAAAAACAAACAGTTTTGTAGGTATATTTAATATAGATGAAAATAAATAAGGTATAGGAATCCGACAGTATGGAGAAAATTTTAAAACAAAGTAATCCAAAAGTGATGAAATTATTACGAAGGAGAGTTGACGTTGAAACGTTTCGGTTTTAATGAACCTACTTCAGGACATTAAAATGGCGAAACAAGTGTTGACGTAACAATAATGGATGTTTAATAAAATCATAAAACAGAAGGGAGAGAGTGTATACAAAGAAAGGCCATATATCCAATTATTCAATCAGTGTTCTTTTTCGCAAAACTGTCACGTGATTATCATAGGCAATGATTTTTAAACAAACAGAACCCCAAAAAGACGCAGCGAAAGAAGAAGAAGAAAACAGAAGAGAAGAAAAAAAAAGAAAGAAAATTAAAATAAATCATGTCATAAATAAAGAGTAAAACACTTTTCTTAATTAAACATTTAGAAAAACAAATTCATCAAAAGTTTTTAATTTTGGAATGATGACACGTGGAAGGAGAAATGAAGCTATAATCACAGTTATATTCCATTTTTATTTATTTATCAGTCTGTCTCATTCTCTTTTGAGCAATTTTACTTTGTCTCTTTTCTTTTTTTTTTTCTTTGTCTTTGTAAATAAATTTTTAAATTATTTTTGTCTCTTCATATCTGCCAGCCCACTTATCTGGAGTTGTAGATTACATCAAATGTATCTCTGCAAAAGAATAAACTTCATCGACGAGTATCGTCGAAATGACACTAAACCAGTTTTGCCTAGACAGCTTTATTCTCTACAGAAGCGTTAGACTCTCCCAGCGAGTATCCTAATAATGACACGAAACAATTTGATGGTGAACTTCCAGTAACGCTGGAGCTTTGTGGAATGCGGAGTAACCCTTTATGCCATCGGTCTCTGGTATATTCTGGCCTGGAGTGGTAGAACCCGATAGAGTCCTATCTATGGGCCAAATAGAAGTAAACTGGGTAAACGCTGAACTGAATTGATTGAAATAGAACTGTTTTGACATTTACGCTGCGTACATATGAACAACTGAATTGTTTGAAATGGAAATGTTTTTAAATTTAAGCTGTACTTTAAACTGTTTTGACATTTAACTGTGTAATGGGTCAACTAGAACTAGTGAATCATATTCTTTACTTGATACCATAAAACTTCGAGCAAAAAAATGATTATTAGCTTGAATCATAAGTTTTACTTTGCAGTGCTAGAAACCATTTAATTGCATGCGATTGACGATTGCTTGGTTGGTTAAGTCATGTGGCATATCATACCTTATATGTTATTTAATGCAAAATAATATATATATATATATATATATATATATATATATATATATATGCTCCGCGTTTCCTGTAGGGTTGAGCTCTCTAGCGAATGAAGTAATTGTGTTGCCATTAGCGTATATGCAAGGCTCTTCATATGAATCGAGCTCTCGGTAGCCGTTAAGTGGATATATGTAAACAATAAAAATTGTGAATCATCATATTTACCCAACCCCTCCGCTCGGGCAGGATATGACACAAGGTCAATTTTTTAGCCGAGTTTAACAAGTTTGAATTCAAAGTTTTCCTTATCCTAGACTAGTTGCCTCACCAAGGCTGAAGAACCTAGTCCGCCCTACTATTTACCCATAGCTGGAGGGAGAATAATTGGATTCATACCTTTCCCAAGGGTATTAGTGCTATGTGAAATGCAATCAGTCCAGGATTTGAACTCGTGTCGCCGTGTCCAAATCCTGCGACGATAACCATTACACCACGGGCACTTGTGAATCATAAACATTTAAATTTACTTCGCCGCCGATGGCATCCTCTTGGCTGAGTCGTAGAATCTTGTTATTGGTGTTTGCGTCAACCGCGTTTCGATCCTGGCTTCGGAAATCTACCCTGTCTAGCCACACTAACGAAACAGATCTGTCTGTGGATGACAATATATATATATATATATATATATATATATATATGAATAGTTTGTAGAAAACACTTTTAAATGAGTTGGAGGCTCAATTCTTAGCACAATTAAATAGTTTCAGGTATTGGTATGTAACATCAACAATTTAATTCAATATCAGTCATTTGTTTGCACATAGTTAAATTTTTATAAGATTTGTAAGGAAATAGTTTTAAAGTTATCTTTTTTTTTTAGAAAAGTTAGACTTAATTGGTCGGAACACAGTGAAATATTTCAATAATTCTATTCAATACTCTTAAATCGTTCCAAGTATCGCTATGTAAAAATAATAATTCTATTTTTGCATAAAGGTAAATGGTTTCAACCATTACCATACAATATGAACAATTCGGGAGGGTGGGGGTCATCGTGGAGTAACAACATGTTTTTAGTAGTAATCATTTGAGTGCACATATTTCACGTATTCTTATCGAACACAAATAGTCTCATTGAAACCCAATTAAATGACTTCAAGAATCACTGTGTAACACTTACTATTCAATTTTCGATCAGTCATTTGTTTGGACACGAGTAAATGGTTAAACAGTTCTATTTGATCAATAGGTGGGGCCCTACCAGGTACTACCACTCCATATCACAAGCCGTAGGAGTAATGGCAATGAAGAGGTACTCGTTATTACAAAATGTTCCACCAGTTTAGTATCAAAACAAAACAATCACAGATTAGTCTTACCCCCCTGCAGTCTCGGTATTTTTACGATTCCAGCCGACTGGGTTAATGAAAAATTTTTTTTTAACTAGAATTACTAGCGCTACATAGCAATACTTGAAACCATTTAACTCTGTGTAAATAAAACTACGTTTCCACTTATGACACAATTCCCTTAGTTATTTACGTCATATTCTCCATGTTTTACTTTTCGTTCAATCTCAATATTTTCCTGTCCTATTGGATGGCGCTGTAGTTGCATTTATGCTGAGAGGGAAGGAACTCACCACCAAGCGAAGGAGATTGGACGCAAAGCAATCTGATGATGAAACTTCATTCCTGGAGTTTCGGCAGGTCAACCCAGACCAAAAAGTGAGCATATCTGCTAGGCTACCATCTATGGGTCAAATAGAATTATCTATTGATATGAAATTAAATTGTCGGTATTAGTTGGTTTGTTGTTTGGGTTTTATGGCATATCAACCTTTATTATGTTATTTAATGCCAAATCCATTTTATACAAATAATCAGTTACATTTCAAACAATTCAGTTTAGCATGAGTACACAGTCTAATTGTCAAAAAGATTTCTATTTCAAGCTATTCAGCTTATTCAAACAGATTAAATTCTTTCTTTTTTTATTTGGTCTCTAGTTCTTTTCATATCAGTATATTTTGTCTGGCATAACCTTGTTTTATTTCTTCCTTATTTTATTCTCTTATTTCCTCCTTCCATCTTTTCCCTAATAACACCTTCCCACTTCCCTGTCCAAATTTTCTTTATTTTCTTTGACGCTTCTTTTGTGTTTTCCATTAGGTTGGGGGATCTTTCTTTCTTTCTTTCTTTCTTTCTTTCTTTCTTTCTGTTTCATCGAAGCAGGGGGTAAGCATTATCGCTTAACCTCTTTTTCCCTTTTCTTCCTCCCTCCTTTCTTTCTTTTATCCCTATATCATCATTTATTTTTCTTTCTTTTATTTTTCTTTCATTGGTAACACCTTTCTTTTTAAATACCCTTTTCTTTCTTTCTGTTTCATCGAAGCAGAGGGTAAGCATTATCGCTTAACCTCCTTTTCCCTTTTCTTCCTCCCTCCTTTCTTTCTTTTATCCCTATATCGTCATGTATTTTTCTTTCTTTCATTATTCTTTCATTGGTAACACCTTTCTTTTTAAATACCCTTTTCTTTCTTTCTTTCTTTCTTTCTTTTTTCTTTCTTTCTTTCTTATTCAAAATGCTTTCTCTCTTCATGTTCTTTCCTCTTTCTTTTACTCCACCATTTTTTTCTTAATTCTCTTTCTTGCTATTTCATCTTTCAGCCAACTTGCCAAGTTGATTTTCTCAACTTTTATGGCTCTACAAGTTCACAGAACATTCTTTCGAAAACGAACGGTGCCAAGAAAGGAAGCAATTCTGTACTAATGAAGGGATTGATGGAGACACTGAATGCTTTGCGAAAACAGATCGATAGAATTCTCCAAGGGTCTGTCTTTCACACACCCCAAGAGACACAACAGCAAATCCATGCACACTCGAACTTTTCCTCTTTTGCATGCACATATTTGCTGAAGGTGTGGCATTTGATATGAAGGCCAGTGAAATGGTCTTGTTAGTCGGCAGCCGTATGTTATTTGTTCATACCTATATTTTCTATTATCAACAATGTCCTTACACACACATACATACGCGTACACAAGATGTGGGAACATGCTGTTTTTTTAGTAATTCGATTGAGCCCTGAAACCATGCCTAACCTCACCCACTGATGAAACCTTTGTTAGCGTTAAAGACAGGGTTTTATTTTTGTGGGTTGGAGTTTGTTTTTTTCTCCGCTGAGTCTTGCGTGTGAAATGTAAATGGTACTATTAGGAAGATACATCATTCACGACACGGTGCACGTTTGTGATGTGAATAGAGAAAGCCGATATTCATGTTTATCTGCGACCATTATTGAAAAACAGTCTTAATTGCAATTCTACACAAGACCATGATTCTTCAAGAGTACCAAAATTGAATATTAAAATCGTTTTCTCTCGCTTCACACAAACACACACACATACACGTTCACAGATACACACAAACCCACACAGACGCCCTCCATATATATATATATATATATATATATATATATATATATATATATAAGTTAACCTTGTATATATATATATATATATATATATATACCAGGTTGAGTCAAAAATCTTTTTTCGGATTTTTGCTGAATATTGACTTTAACATGTCGATGCAGCTGAGGAAGATGAACATTTGAAAAAATAACAAGAAATGCACCAGGTTCCAATTAAACAGTAGTCACGTGTCCCCGACGGAAATACCTAGTAAATGCATGTGTAGCATGCTAGAAGGAAACGTGATCATGTGCACTGTGTGGATGGAATGCTAGATGGTGGCGTGTTCACGTGCAACGTGTAAGTAGTGGGTTGGTTAATGAAGAAGAAATTCATTCCTTTCCCAAGGATATTAATGCTATGTGAAATGCAATCAGTCTCGTCCAGGATTTGAACTCGTGTCGCCGAAAAAAGAAAGCGGTTCACAGGTGATCAGTACTGTCAGCCCCTGTGAGTGTATGTGCGTTTTAGCCGTCTTCGATCCTCTGTATTCAATCCACCCTTACATTTTTGGCAAAAAAAGGAAGAGAAAGGACGCTGATTATTTTTATACATCAGGGTTGTTGTCTTTCTCTGCTATACAACATTTTCACAGATGATTTTTGGCAACTTGTATCTCCATGATATATCTTTAATTTGGCACAACTTGTAGTGTTTAATCGTTGCTGAATTTTCAATTCTATATTTTCATATATAAAAATTAATTGTTTATCTTCTATTTAACTGCATTGATAATGACTTGTAAAACGTTGCAGTTAGAGCCTCTTTATATAACTTATGGGAAAAAGAACTGAATACAAAGGCAGCAGCTAAAAATGCTGAGTTCAAACTGTCAAAGAACATGCAAAAAACATAGAAGGAAAATGACAAAAATACCAGTAGTTGAAGATGAGGCATTGTTTGAAATTGTTGAAAAAGATTCAAGCAAAAGCATTCAAACATTGTCAACAAAATGTCGTGTAGAATCCTGATGGTGTATTGCCTAAATGCTGGACTGCGGTCTCGAAGTGAGTAAAATGAAAACCATGCCATGATACTTGTATAGTACACCTTAAAATCTGCTCTAAAAATAATTTCAGTTGACTGGGGCTGAAGAATACACCGAATACTTCTCTGCAGAAAGTTAAGACCTCCCCAACGAGTGTCCTGTATATGACACTAAACAATCTGGTGCTGAGGCTCTGGTAATTACTTATGCTAAAAAGAATTGTTTGAAATAGAATTATTTTAATAAATTAAATAGCTTGAAATCGAACTGTCTTTGACAATTAAACTATTTATTCTTGCTAATCTGAATTGTTTAAAATAGAAGTTTTTTTTGTATAAAAATTGGGACAAGGAACGGTTTCTTAGCCAAAGAATTAAAGATAATATATCAGTAACTATTTTAGAAGCTGGTGCTGCTTTTATTTTATTGAATGTCAGAGCGATTGTATTCAGAATAAATTGTTGAAAAATCCTGTTTTCATACGTGACGCTCTAAGCTCTTCTAAATCTTAGAGCACATATTTCGTAACGATATCGTAGGTATGATACTAAACTGTATCTTATTGTGAGGCTCTTGTTCTAAATAGCCTGAGATTGTATATTCCTTCTCCATTACTATTACTCATAGTATCACTCTGATCCCTAGCAAAAGTATCTGTTAGCGCCGCAACTATGAGTCAAACATATATATTTTGAAATTATTCATATTTGATAGGGTCGTGCGGCAAAAAATAGAGAAACTACACAAAAAAATGAAAACCACCACGTGTAATGAATGCGATTCATAACCTCTAAACATAAAATAACCCTAGACGTGTTGATATTACGTCAAAATAAATCATTAATTCATTGAAATAATTAATATTTGTATTGGCACATCTATTTATGTGTTTTAACGGTATTGGTTTGGTTTCTTTTTTTAATGGCATATCAACATTTATAGGTTATTTAATGCCAAATCGATTCTCCTAGAAGAACAGTAGTGGTACTATTTAACCCATAGCTGGAAGTATAAGGGGGTTTATCCCTTTCCTAAGGGTATTTGCCCGAAAGTGAACGTAATAGCACGACTACAGTACGAACTCGCGTACTACGATTCCGCAATCCAACACTTTAACCATTACACCACGAGGACTCCCCTATTTAACGGCATTAATACAGTCATAGTTCAGTAAATATGACCATACGTGCGTATCCTGAAGTTCGACCTTGCTTATATTTTTTTCTTCATGGTGCTAAAATGTTGACCAAAACCAGGAATACGTTAGATCTCCCTCTGGAAACAAGCACAGTATTGTTAGAGTGATATCAGGTAGATGGTGATACTGGGCAAGCTGTAAAATTAAAAAACTCTAAATAAGTGTGGAATATTTGTAAGATCCACAGGAAAAATCATGTTTAAAAGACGGAAAACGGAAAGCTTATGCAAATACCTATCAACCATCTTTGTAATTTTCATTCTGCACCAATGAGCACAGTGAATTTTATTTCACGGCCCTTGTAGAATTTTTATGTAAACCTTCGACATAAAGCTACATGGGATATTTACAAGAATCCTGAATAGATTCTGGAAGCAACAGGCCTCAATACAACTACTTTAGTGCAATTTATCAAAAACATCTCACTGACGGTTCAATAAGATGACAATGATATGCTGACAATGGCATAAGTAAAGGAGCACTCATAATCGAAGTTTTCCTGTAAACATCTTGACACACTGGAGTTGGCCGACCAGCAAACATTTACATTGATCAGCACTGTGCGGTCAATGAATTGCGTTTAGAGTTCTTAGCAAGAGCAGTTGCCACTAAAGACGAATGTCGAGACAGAATGAATGAAATCTTTACAGAAACCAAACTTCCATGATGCTGACGATATATATATGAAAATTGTTGAACCACCAGCAGTTGTTTACAAACTAAAATTGAATGATAATCAATACTTATCAAATATTAAAAGAGGATATTACGCCCTGTTTTTACGAGCCTCATTAAGTGGTTTCATTTTGATTTAAAAAAAACTCACCTGGTGATCGTTCTCCCGTCAAATTGATTGGTGAAATATACGTTTGGGTATATATATATATATATATATATATATATATATATATATATATATATATATATATTCTCAAGATTAAAGTTTTGTTGGTTGTTTTTCGGCTCATGTTTTATTTTGTTTCATTTAAACAGTATTTGGCACGCGTCCAATTTATTACGATGAATATAAGAAAAAAAAATGAAATTTAAGTTTGTTTGTTCCCTTGTCGCAAAGAATTTCAATCGTTTTTCCGTTCCTCCCAAAATCAAGTATTATAAATCTTTGCCTCTCTCTTCATAATATATATATATATGTGTGTGTGTGTGTGTGTGTGTGTGATAATAATAATGAAATTAATAATAATAATAATTTACAATTAGATTTCCCGCCGTTCGGTAAAATTTTAAATGGAAGTAAATTGAATAAGAAATAATAACTGATCAGTACACAAAAACTGTACAAAAAATATAACAATTTTCAAGAATGAAAATAAAATTAATAACTCCAAAGAAAAAACAGAGAAAGAATCGAAAACGGGTAAAAGAAAGAAAGAAAGGAAGGTGCGTCAAAAAACCTAAAAGTTAAGTGAAAGATAAAAAAAAAAAAATGCAGAGAGAGTAAATGAAGAAATAAAGAAAAAAAACTCCCACCCCCACCCACCAAAAAGCGCAAAAGAAGATTCAAAGAAAAGAAAGAAGAAAGAAAGAGGAAAGAAGGAATAAAGAAAAAAATCAGTTGCGAAATATCTCAACATCACAACAGACTTATATGATGTCATTCTGGTGATAGTTTGCCAACCTTTCCCATTGTGTTAGAAAGTGCTTGTAGAATGACCAGCAAAATGTTGTGCAGGAAATGAAGCTATTTTAACTCAAGCTTCAATATTTCAATCCCTATGTTATATATATATATATATTAGTTTTTATAGATATTTGAAAGCATGGATGCTATTTTTGCCTGATGACTGCCATGGACAGAGAGCATTAAACCTGTGGTCGCAGAAAAACATCCATCGTATATATATATATATATATACATAAAAATTATAGTATATTTATTATTATATAATAGCTCTATCATAGATATTGAGCACAGGTCAAATCATAATGCATCTGGTCTACCACTAACTCACCAGACAATATAGTGATAAACATAAACTGTTATGATATATATATATATATATATATATATATATATATATATATATATATATATATATATATTCTAAAACCTCGGCATCAGCAGGATGTGACACTATGTCTATTCTTAGGCGGGGTTTGAATTCAGAGTTTCCCCTCACTTAAGCAGGTAGCCACACCAACATGAAATAGCCGAGACTGCCCTACTATTTACCCATAGCTGGAAGGACAACAATTGGTTTCATATACTTACGAAAGCTATAAATGATATGTGTCATGTAAACAGCCTTCTCTCTCTCTCTCTCTCTCTCTCTCTCTCTCTCTCTCTCTGTATATATATATATATTTATATATATTTACCAACCCCTTCACTCGGGCAAGATGTGACACAAGGTCTATTTTTAAACTGAGCTTTTCGTGTTTGATTATAGAGTTTTCCTTCTCCGACACTAGTTGCTTAATTAAGGCTATAGAACCCAGTCTTCCCGACTATTTACCAAAAGCTGGAGAGAGAACAATGCAAGTGTATAAGTGCTATGTGAAATGCAATCAGTCTCGTCCAGGGTTTGAACTCGTGTATCGGAGTCAATTACTTACGACGATAACCATTACACAACGCATATATATATAAGATTAGCTTACATACAGAGAGCACAACAGACATGATAATGAAATGAGACCGGATATCTAATAATAGATATATTTTATTTCCGTAAACAGTTGTCCTTGTCAATAGAGCCAGGTACTTTAATCTACAGTCCATTACGCACTTATTAAGCCAACTTAACTTGCATTCTTCCTTTGCCAATGAAACAAGAACAATTATTGTACACGTTGCTTTTAGGGAAATGTAAAACACCACTGTGTCTCTTTTACTCTCTCTCTCTCTATATATATATATATATCTTCCTTTTTTTCATTGGCTTTAACTTTGTTATACCCCCATACACATTTTTATTTTCAAACTGTTGTTCTTTACCAGGTTCTAAGTGATAGCAAGTCTTACCAGTTCTGCTGGACTGTTTTTATTATTCTTGTCGACCTCAGCAATGCTGCTCCCTAGACAAACTCAAGACTTCCCCTTTGTGAGTTTTTTTTCATAAGCAAAAGCTGATGGCCTTTCACTGGAGTCAGAGTACCAGCTAGTCTACTCAGGCCGCCAGAACTCTTCTCTGCATTCTGGCCGATCTTAATGCTTTACTTTGGATGGCCTCTACTTGTACTTTCGTTTCTAAGTCTTCTGGTCCCTTTATCAATTTTTTGAGGATTGTTCCAAAGGCATCGATTACAACTTTCAGCATGGTCACTTTCATGTTCCACAGTTTATTAGTTGTCTAGCAAAGTCAAGATATTTATCTCTATTTTCGTTTTCTTTTAATTTTTCTGCTATGGTCATCCAAGACGGCAAAGTCCACTATTCGGCTGGTCCTCTTTTTTTGTGGATTGTCACTTGATCTGGTCGTTTATCTGAGATTAAGTGATTTGTTTGTGTTTCAAAATCCCAGATAACTTTATGCATCTCATTCTCCATAATGGATTCCGGGTTGTGCTATGTAGCACATGTCTGTATGATCAAATTAAAACTGTCTGTACAATTACCAGTATTGTCAATTATTATTATTATTATTATTATTATTATTATTATTATTATTATTATTTCCTCAGAGCTTTTTCATATCAGCGTTAGCCGATGGTTTTTCACTGGAGTCTGAGTGACAGCAAGTCTCCTCAGGTCTCCAGGACTCTTCTTAGTAGTCTGGCCGTTCTCAACAATGCTGTTCTTTGGATGGTCTCCACTCGTCCACCAACTTCCAAGTCCTCTAGTCTCTTTAGCAATCCTTCCATTCCTGTTCCAAATACACCAATTACAATTGGTAAAATTGTCACCGGCATGTTCCACAGTTTTTTTCAATTCCCTAACAAGGTCGAGGTACTTATCCTTCTTTTCACATTCTTTCAGTTTTATTCTGTGGTCCACCGGGACAGCAAAGTCGACTTTATTATTATTACTATTATTATCATAATAATTATTATTATTATTAATCAAGTTTTTGCCCCAGTTTTAAATTGTTATCTTTCACTAGAGTCTCCAGAATTATTTTAAGAGTCCAAACCGATTTTAGCAGTGTTCTCTGGATGGTCCTAATTCTTTCACTAATTTCCAGTTCTCTAAGTTGCTCTTTGGGCTTCTCAGAGACCATTATAAGGACAGGAGCTACTGTTGGTTTCAGTATCACTTCATGTTCGGCTGCTTCTTCAGTTCTTTGACAAGGTCCACTTTTACTCTGTGATATGTTAGCACAGCAAATTTCTCTAAATGCTTTTTTCATTTGTTCTTGTTAATTGCTGCAAGGTGTCGTCTTTTGACCCTTATTGGGTGATCTGTTTGTATCTCAAAATCCAAGAGGACTTCCGGTGTCCGATTTTCAAGGGCACATTATGGTTTACTTGTATAACATTTTTCTCTGTGATCATATTTTGATCTTTCGAGCCAAGTCGACCCTTTTTTCCGACCCAGTTTGTGCGAGCTTTATTTCTAAAATATTTGTGTAATTTTGATGCATTCGCTTATGATAGGATTATGAGCTTTTTTAAAGATTTTATCAAATTTTCAGCTTTACTTTCGGTCTCTTATAATCCTTCACTATATCTTTACTTTAGGTTTTGGTTGCTGGGGGTTGGGATTATTTGTATTCTCTGTATTCATGTTTTTCAGTCACACTGATTGTACTCTCTTAAGAAAATGAGCGCAGTTTCACAAGGTGCATTTTTGTGCAGAGAGAGTCAAGTATCGTAATGTGTTTATCTGTATCTTTCTGAGCAATACCCAGTGCTCCATCTGGTACTGGCCCTCAGTCTGTCATGGGGATCCAGCCCTGGCCGATACGTCTAGCTTAGCCAGGGAATTTTCACCATCATATATTCCCTCGGCTTTCCTTGTTATCCTGAGATAACTGCCTTCGTTCGCCACGTTGTGAATTTTTTATCTTAATAGCGGCGTTTTAGCTACCTCAGATCGTTTCGACTGTGGGAGTCGATCCAATTTTGGCTGAAATCCACGCTAAAGAAAAATTGCTGTTCCTGGAGAAAATTGTTCCTGTCGCAGTTCACAAAAGAAAAAAAAAAGAAAAACAACTCTTTCGATTTTTGTATGATACAATTTTCTCAAAGCTATTTTCTTTATTTAGTAATAGAAGTATTTACAGAAATGTGTAGGATACAAAAAGAAGGAAAGGATCACACGAAATTTACCTCTTCGTTTGGGAATGTGACAGAGAGATCAAACAGAATTTGCAAGGGAGACAATTATCGTTCCTTGGTTATTTTTAAAAGAATTGTTTATCTCGGCTTTTGTTGACTCAACAATCGGGAATTTGCAACGTTCCGTGTTTAACTATTGGTTATAATCGGACCAGGCACAATTCACATATTCATCCGGTCTTATCGAACTTTTTCTTCGAACTCTTAATTCTGGACTAATCTTGACTTCGCCTGCAATCCTGGGACTAACCCTTAATTCTCAAATTGGTCCTCCACTGACCCCTGATTCTACCTTCTCTGTGTCTCTTCCTTCTTCCTCTCTTCTCTCCTCTGGCCTCTGTTCTGGTGAAGAGGAGCTGCGCACTGCTTATATAAATTGGGGGCAGGGGTCTCGACAATTTTTCAGTACGCCCATGAATAATGATATGTAAATCGCCTTGTTGACCGAATTTTTAAATTCCACAGATGGCCGTAGTTTTTAAAAGGTACTAAAAATGAATTTTTGTCTCCCCGCTGATTTTCGCCAGACAAGAGACCCTTGAAACGGAAGAAATCCTCTTTTGTCGTCTCAGTCCCTGGCTTGAACTTTTCCCATCTAGACCACACAGATTTCATTACCCCTTTTTTCACAAGATTCAGCCAACGAATCTATCTCTCCACTCCCCGAACCGTCACCTTACTCACTGAAGCCTTAATTCCAGAACGTCGGTCAAAGAAACAAAAAAGATAGAAAATAAACTGATAGATTGAAAAATATAGAGGAATTTTCTCTACTTATTCCCTGTATTAAAAAAACAACAACTTATTTCCAAATCCATCCATTTAATTAACAAATTCGTTATAATCCCTTAGAATCGTTAATTAATTAATCTACCTGGTGTTGGAGTTCTCTCTCACATCAGGTAGGTTTTAAGTCTTAGTTTTTGTTTGTTCGTTTGTTTTTTTGGTTATTTTTTATTTCTTCTTCTGGGACTTTGTATTTACTTATTTTATTGTATTATTTCTAGGATTTATTATTATCTGTTCGTACTGACAAATAAATTAGGCGTTAATAATTTGGATTTGTAGTATTAACATATTTTCCAATGAATGTAATGTCCAATTTTATCATGTCTTTCCTTATATTCTATCGGTGATAGGTTTGGGCAACGTAACGCTTAGTGATCAATTGATTCAGTTTTCCGTTTGCATAACGTACATATTTCGTTGGATCTGGTTTTATAATGTATGCCAGAGAGGTTCTAGATCATAGGCTCTCTTCCAGGGCTGGTGTTATTAACCTCTCTGTCTCCACATTCGCTTTAACACTTTTCAGTATCGGTGGTGTTTTAATTTATCTATATCAATATATCTAGTACTTTGGGCTTATTATAATAATTATTATTATTATTGACAGAATACGACCAATAAAATATATATCAGAGTTCAACCTGAGATGAAAGTGTTGTGTTCCTGTTTTTTTTTTTTTTTATCTAGGGTGGAGGTGAATTCAGTTTCATTTAATGTACTTTTGCTCGGCTCTTGGTCAAAGATCAGTGTAGTATTTGTGCTGTTTGACTGACTTCATACGTT
>OY757930.1:42149991-42203720 GCA_963585895.1 Sepioteuthis lessoniana
CCAAACTTTGCTCGTCCATATGATGGGGTCCACAGGAGAACATCACTTATGGGTTCGTCCTTACTTCTCCAGCAGTGTCCCGCATGTCTGGTTCGTCTCACTTGGTTAGTTTTCGTGATGGTTGGTAGGTGGCCATAAAGCTGCTGCTTTCTCGAGTGTTGCCTCTAGGACCTGCTCAATATTGTGTAATTGCCGTCCAGCTTTTTCTCCATGTGTTTAGTTAGCGTCCCTGTAGTGCATCCATATAGCAGTATCGACACGACCACTGCTTGGAGAAAACTGCATTTCAATTTATCAGTCAGGTCTAAGAGAAATAGTATGTGCAAAAAGTGATATAAAAAGGTATTAATGTAATAATACAGTTTTTCAGACGCCTGTTCATTGATTAATTTTTTTACTTGAAATAATAATCTTCAAATTTCAAATATTTCGCATTTCAAAGAAAACCTGTTTTTTTTCCCGAAAAACCATGTATCCAACTTTTACAGTGTTAATAAATTTCCAAAATTCAAACCAAATCTAACGTGAAATTATAAAGTTATTTGCAAAAAAAAAATGAATATTGCATTTCACTGATGTAGTATCTATCTATCTATCTATCTATCTATCGATCGATCTCGTCGATTCAAATCTATGTTAATTCTATACAATAACCAATGAGCGTATCGAATAAGATTTAATTTGACACAAGGTGAAATATGAGAAGGAATAGTGATGCGTAGTGATATCAGCAAACTTGCTTGTTTCAAAACGATGGTAACCGACATGGCAGCCCATTTTTATCACCGATTTCTGCAGTTGTTGTTGAAGGCGAACTAGAATTTTAATTTTGAACATTTTATCAGACTGATTACTGAATCTCAACCGGCCTATCCGCAACTACATGTACTTTGATACACGCACATACACATATATACATACAAACGGATACATACATATATATATATATATATATATATATACATATATATATATATATATATATATATATATATATATATATATATAAAGAAGCTTTACATATAAAGTATTGTATTTGTTTTGACAGTTATTTTATGTTCGTGCAAATCAACTAAATTCTATACATGAATATTTTTTGGAGATCAATTTCATTGTTTCTTTACAAGTCTGATAATTCCTGGAATTTGTTGGAATGCTACACAAGGTCAATTTTTAAGTGAAATATAACAGGTTTTGATTTAGAGTTTTCCTTTTTCTACGCTGGTTGCCATAACTAGGATAAAGAGCCTAGTGTCCTCTACTATTTGTGTATGGCCGGAGGAAAAATAGTCAAATTCATACATTTTCTAAGGGTTTTAGCGCTGTATGAAATGAAACAGCCTCGCCTAGGATTTGAAATCGCGTCGCCGATTCCATTTGGCTGGACGGGAACCATTCCACCACTGGCAATTCCTGGAATTTGCTTTGTTATTGTGCTGTCATTGGAAATATTTCTATTTCATTAACACATGCACCCTCCACACACAAACACAAGCAAACATTATTTCCCTTTTTCTAAACATCTTTTTCACTCAAGCTCTTTTTCCATATCTCTTCTTTTCTCTCTCGCTCTCATTAGAATTCTTTTCTTTCTCAATATATATACATATATAGAAAGAGAGAGAGAGAGAGAGTGAGTGAGAGAGTGCGGAAGATAAATATGAAATAATTTTTAAAACCTTTTTGCTTTTAGTCTAATTTACCAATTTTTTGCGAAAAAACACAGTAAATCTAAATTTTCATGATAAGCTCTATTATTCGAGCACTTTATTTCACCAAAATTGAGTGAACAAGAGAAGAAACGAAAAAGAACCGCTGATTTGCTTAACGCCGAAACCAAGCCAAAAAGATGTTGAAATAATTGGAGTTTTGTGTGGCCTCCATCCAGACAAGAATTTAATTCCCTTGATTACGCTATATGGGGAGTTTTAGAAAAAATACAACTCCCATCTAAACATTGATGCACTTAAGACTGCTATTTATATATATACGTGGTGCCTTCAGTATGTTACCAGACGTTTTTGTACAAGCATTTAAAATTGATGTAGACATTTGAAAATTCAGTATGTGATTACTATACATCTTATGAGATGACCGACCAATTTGTAGGATTTTAGGTTCAAATGAACAGCTATTGGAATGCACCCTACTAAAGCCTGGTTGTAACAGCTGGTGATTTTAAAAAATGCAACCTGGACGTGAGAAAACTGTAGAAGAACAATATACAATAAAAATCTGTTTTAAATTTGGAAAATATGCCACAGAAACGTAGAGAATGTTTCAGACTGCTTTTGGACCTTCTGGCATGAATCCAGCATCAGTTTTTGAGTGGCATAAGAGATTCAAGTAAGGCAGAAAGTCTGTGAGGGATGATGAGAGGTGTGGGATGAGTAAGGAAGTCAGTACACCAGAGTTGATTGGCCAAAGGGTTAGTGTTAGGGTTACTATGTTGAGGGAGTTCAAGAAGACATTCCGTCCAGCACTCTTCAAATCGGGTCAGGGGCATTTCCACCAGGACAGTGCAGCGGTCTACAACTCCATCCTTGTCACAGACTATTTGACCAAGATGGGCATCAAGACAGTTCCCTACCCTCCCTATTGTCCAGACCTTGCTCCCTGTGACTTTTGGTTATTCCCTAAGCTCAGAGGCTGTCGTTATGAGACAACTGAGGAGATGAAAGAGGCCGTGACTAAGGTCATTGACGACACGCTCACACAAGAGGACTTCTATGGGGCCTTCCAGAAGATTTTGGTACCGTACAAGGGCATTGCAGCCGGAGGAGATTACTTCGAAAGGGACTAGAGTTCCATGTGTGTACTATCAATAAATGTGCCCATACGAAAAAGTCTGGAAACTTATTTAATGATCCCTGTATACATTCAACATTGAGCTTAGTTTGAATTTAGTCCACAAGGCTTGTGTATACTGTGAAGATTTCCTATATTATATAAAGTTACCTTATTATAGCTCAGTTATCAGATTTTTCCGATAAATAAAGCTGGATTTCTTTCAAGTTGTGTTTGTGTCAGTACTATTGTATAAATGAGCAAGTTGATTCTCACGAAAGGCTATGTGGGAACTATAGAAGAATCTATTATGCTTTTTGGGAACAAATCCCGGAAACAAAACTCTAAAAAACGACCACCTTCCATCTCATAAACCATCCATTTGAGATGAACAAGATATGCTGGGCACAGCGAGAGTGAGAAGAACGAACTCATATACAACGGTCTCTTATTGACGGCTACACATGGGTGAACCAGGGTTGACCGGCTGGCAAGGACTTACATATATCAAGTCTGTGTGGACAAAGGTTTAATTTTAGACGACATTCCTGGAGTGATGAATTATAGTGACAGATGGCGAAAAAGTGTTAGGGAAATCCGTGCTGTCAGCATGATTTGATGATATATATATATATATATATATATATATATATATATATATATATATATGTATATAGTCAGCATTTTCTCTATTAAATACATTTTTCCATACCACTTCGTTTCTTTATGTTTCGTATGACTATGAGTAATAGTCATCAAGCAAAAAAAAAAGAAAAAAGAAAAAAAGAATAACTTCGAATTCTTGAAGTTCTCTTTATAAAGATTAATAATGTTTCTTTAAACAATATCAACTTCAAATATAGAAACCTAATGCTAAAATGACTTCAACACTTTTCCTGTCAATTCTTTCTCTTATTTCTTGTAAAATTATTTCCTTCTGTAAATATCCCTTCCGCTTGTTCTTCTTATTAGTCAGTATATACATTTATATGATTCATAGCTGTGTTTGAAATTTCATTATTCGTTCTTCTGAATATGGCTCCAGTCGGGGCAGAATATATTTGGGAAACATACGGCACTATCCTGAATTAATTTTATCCAGATGTCAAATAACTCATACGAGGAATTAAACGGATCAATGATAATATTGGCAGAAACAAAGTATCTGTTAGAGGAGTGTTCACCAACGTCCCTGAAAACTGGGGTTCAGTCCAATGTCGAGTCATGATACTTGATTCCTTCTTGCGAAACACTCATCATTATAAAATATGGATCAAGAGTAAGTGGAGCAACCAAGGGAAAGGAGATAGGCGTTCCCCTTACCTCGGTGTACTAGCTATTGAAAATAAAGAGTTCGGGTCACCTTCGATACGATCGTTAAATTTATATATATATATATATATATATATATATATATATATAAAATTAACTTAAATCGAAAGTCGGAAATCTCCTACTAAAGTTTCACCTTAACGGATCATCAAGAAGTCCTATACTGACCCTCTCTGTATAGGACTTCCTGAGGATCCGTTAAAGTGAAACTTTAGTAGATTTCCGACTCACGATTTAAGTTAATTTTATAATTGGCTTCACTCGTGTTGAGCACTCTTGTAATTGTAGCGTCGCAGCGTTTACGGAAGGTTTTAGTTTTCTTTTGATCAACTGACTGCATATGTCTTGATTTTTTTTGAACTGGTGTGACAGGGTAGGTCTTTTCTTTCTTTTTGTCCGATGATATTTTTTCTTTTTCCCCCGGGCGGTGATTCGAGATATTTTTATCTCTTGTTACTGGCTTTTTTTTTCTTTTTTTCTGGTAACCGTGAATGCTGGTAGATATTAGATTAGTATATATATATATATATATATATATATATGTGTGTGTGTGTGTGTGTGTGTGTGTGTGTGTGTGTGTGTGTGTGTGTGTGTGTGTTTGAGTTACAATAACATGGACAGCAAGTCAATGACACTGGAATACAGTCTACGTTATTCTAACTTAGATATCAATATTGTTCCCACTATATACATAAATATAGCAATTTGATTACTCTCAGTAATATAATATATAATAGTTTTTTGACTACATTATTCTAAATGTTACGAAAAAAGCACAAATAGTCAGTAGCGTTCTATATATATATATATATAAGACGAAAATTAGGAAAACCTATTTATTGATAGATTAAAATACAAACGCTAGAAATCAGATTAAAACAATACGCCTCGGGGGATTATTTAGACGGTCTCAAAACGCTGCATCCGGTTCTTCTCAGTTACAAGAGTAGGTCATTTGGTGATCATTGGCTGATCACTCTATATGTAGGACTAACTATTCAGACGACTGTTTATCGGTCCTGTACAAGGCTTGGTCTAAACAGCATCTTGCTTTTTGGAGCTATGTCGGTATATTGTCCAACCTTGTACAGGCAGAGAAGACAATTTTACATCCTTTGTCTCTTTGGGCAATTGGGTAGGAATCGCGTGAATTTAATTTTTTTAAAACTGCGCCTCCCTACAGTGATTTAATATTCTTGCTTTTTAATCGATTCTGGTGTATTTCGCTGAAATCTCGCCGGACGAAAGGATCTCTCCAATTTTCTATTCATCATATAAATCTATCAATAAATACGATTCCCCTATTTTTCGTTTCCTGATAAAAAAATGTATATATATAAAAGATCGTAACAAAGTGCTGCTAATTGTCTAAATTTCTGAGACGAAGCTTGATGATTTTTATCAGTAAAGGTTTTCGGACTATTGTCTTCATCGTTATTGTTATTTCTACAACGCTTCGGCCGATATGTCCTCCGGCCTTCTTCAGGTGTTTGTCGAACTCGGGAACCTACACGGAACTTCGAACTACGTCCTTTATTGAATCCACGGGGGTCACCTGTTCTGATTCCGTTAACCATAACCGGGTACAAGTATTAAGTATACAGGTATTCCTGTATTGTTACTCGACTGCAGTCAGGATTGAACCAGCCACCTCTAGATGATTGTCTCCTTAGAAGCTTAGGGAACTAACGCCCATAACCGTTACACTATTTGTCCAGGTAATGATATGGATTCCATATATCTAGGCAAGGCCTTATGTCTTCACAGAGCTAATGATTGTACAGCCCAGTCGGCTGGAACCGTAGAATACACCGACTGGTTCTCTGAAGAGGGATAAGACCCCCTCCAAAACGACTCTCCTGGATTTGACTCTAAACGAGTTGATTTACCTTTGAGGAATGCCATCATTGCCATCGCTTCCAGGTTCACTCTGTGGTACCACCTGAAACGGTCCTATCTATGGGTCAAATTGAACTATTTGACGTTTAAACTGAGTGTAAACGAATGACTTATGCTAAATTGAATTGTTTGAAATAGCTGATGTTTAATTTAATTGTTAGGAATACATAGAAATACTTATTACCATTTAGCTCTTTGACTTAAGTTTACAAATCATATATTTACATATCTAATATATATGAATAAACCTGATTTGGCATTAAATAACCAACAGTCGTTGATATGCCACAAAACAAAACTAATCTAAACAAATAATGATAAGTTTTTACAGGGTGTCAACAGAGGTGTTTTTATTTGTGCAAGCCCACAGAAGAACATCGCTAATGAAATTATTTTTATTTCACCATCAGTTTACGGTATGTTGTGTTTGTCTTACTTTTATGGTTTGTGAGATTCGGGCAAGTGGCTTGACAGCTACACTTTTGTGAGGTGATGGTTCCAGGATTTTTTCAAAATACTACGTAGTCTTCTTGATTAATTCTCGTTTTGCTTTTTTTCCTAATACTTGGTTAAAGCACAGTCATACAATAGAACCAATACGGCTACAGTTTGGAAGATCCCCCTTTTTTTATATTATCGGTTATATTTAATTTCCATATAGTCGATAACCTGACAATAGTTATCCATACCTTTCTAATAAATATATTGACATCGCTTTCAGTAGACGAGCTCCTGTTCTAGTGGTTTGTGAAATAGTCTACTATTAGTCTAAATCACATTAACTCCGTTTTATCTGAGTCCACGTAGTGATAAATGTCTCTTAAAAATCACATATCATGAGAGTGCACACTTTTGAGGACCATTTTTTTCGGCAGATATAAATTGACTAAGATACGTAGATACATAGCTTGCTAGTTCGCTACCTAACAGGCCAACTTGATAGATAGGAATGGTGTCCTATTTATTACTCTTAAAGGCATCATTAAATACTATCTGATAATTATAAAGTGAACTCCGTTTTAAGGTTTCATGCGTACTATAATTATACGTAATACTAATATTTCTATTTACCTAATACTAATAGTACCAACAATTATCGAGCAGGTGTTTTTGAACCATAATAGATACTACCAAGAGCAAGTCAGCTGGGGTTGTAGGATACGCCGACACTTTCTCTTCAGAGGGGTAAGACCCCTTCCCACTCCAATGAGAGTCTTTGATATGACACTAGGCGATATGATAGTTGATTCTAGTTCAGGAGCTTCGTTGAAAGGGGCTATGTCTTCATTGACATTAATCCTGGGTCAGCTCTGACCCAGAATAATTTCTGCCATTGGTCAAACAGAAATATTCTATCCTTTACTATACTTGAAGCTATCGAACTGTAACCAAACAAATAATCTCTGGCCCATTTGAAAATGTTAATAACAAATCATTATTTGATAAATAATATATATATATATATATATATATATATGTTTGTGTGTGTGTGTGTGTGTATGTAATAAAAATAAGTATAAAAGTGAATAAATCAAACACATATAAAGGGTCTAGTGGTAATATTTCGTTGATTATTAACAGAAGAACTTCATCAGACTAAACATTTTTTGAATTTTTCTGAAAAACTTAAAAAAAATGATTTGTCTGATAAAGTTCTTCTGTTACTAAGGAAATATTACCACTAGGCCCGTTGTAAGAGTTTGATTTATCCACTTTTCTACTTATTTTTAAAATCTTGTCAGATTCACAAAAATTTATCATTTCTCCATATATATATATATATATATATTGTGTATGTGTCTGTGTGTGAAAATTAATGTATAAGCCGTATTTGGTATTACATAATATACAAGAGGGGATATTTCATGAATCACTAAGTCAGAAAGTACTTTATCCCCGATGGGAAGGGGCACTGGTGTAATTTCAAGGAATAAAAAGTCCACACTCTTCAGTGCTTCAGGTTTAAAGGCTCACCATAAGATGCTGTTCAGTGTCTCACTCGAGACACCTCTAATTGACGGTATTTTATCGCTTTGTTGAGGATCAAATCAGTGTCTTTCATAGGCAGAAAAAGGTATATATACATTAATCATCATCATTATCGTCATCAGGTTATGCATACTCCCTCGCAACATCTATTACTATTCGTTATCGCTCCAGGCAGGTTTTCTAGACTGCATCTCGTGTCCACTCTTGGCTTGTTCGTCCTATTTTGGGGGCTTGTGACATGTGAGTGAAGCGGTTGTTCAGCTGCTGTTTTGTTTGGTGCTACTTCCTGGATTAGTTCTAAACATCCATTTAACTTTTTATCGGTCCCTTTTATTAGAGTCCAGGTATTTCATACACACTGTGAAACTAAAACTGATATATCTATAGCTTGGGAGACAGGCTGTTTTATTTTATAAGAGAGATTAGATTTCCATATGATCGAAAACATGTCAATTGCATCCACAATATTACTTTCAGTTGATGCGATACTGCTGCCGGCGTATGTGAAATAGTGTACTAATTTCAGAGGCTTGCTATTTAAGGTAGAGATTGTTCTTCTCCATTTAAACACATACACTCTGTTTTATTTGCATTCATGTAAAGGCAAATACATCGTGCTCTTTCTCAATGTGGTAGAAGAGGTATTCGACTTGGGCTGGAATATTTTAAGAAGCTCGAGAACATATCTGTGTTCTACGTCTGTCAAATTTTCCGCATGATACTGACTGGTTATTATCTTTATATTTATATATATATATATATTTGAAAATAATTCAAAATTGAGAGGAATTTTTTTTTTATGTTGCTTATTTTCTGATTATTCTCCCCTTGTTTCGATCTAAGGTCATCATCAGAAGGAGACTTTGTTGAAAGAAATTTTAGACAGTTTTTAAGATTGTTTTTTAAGAGATTAGCTATAAAACATTGATGTAAATTTTACTGAATATATATATATATATATATATGTGTGTGTGTGTGTGTGTGTGTGTGTGTGTGTGTGTGTGTGTGTGTGTCTAAATACAAGCATTCTTGCACACAGGTATATATAGATATATAGACCAACACAAAAATAGAAATTCTATTCATACATATAGCTTGGAATAATATTCCCAATAAGTTCAAAAACAGTTGTCAGGAAAAGTGATAATTTGACCCATATTAGGTATGAGAACAACCTATCAAGACGCATGGTTTAGATTTTAATGAACATAATTGAGGTGCTGTCTAGTCGTCTAGACATTATTTCAATGAATCAGTGATGAACTGAAAAACGCTGAAACCTGTAATGGTTTTGAAGACCCATTTTGACTGAGTACAGAATGGTGTAATTATTGAACAGTCCATGTTCACCAGACTTGTGTCAGCTACGTACGAGTCTCAATTCGTGTTTCACCACTCCAAATATAAAATGGCATATCAACTCTCGTAGGTTATTTACAGGGTGACCAAAAAAAAATAGAACCCATAATTTTTTTATTACTTCTACAAAAATAAAGCAAAATAATTCTCATTTTGTACACTCGAACTACTGGACATGTTGGTGAATACTATGGTCCCAATTTTTCAGGCACAGAATCTACTGTTGTATAGGTGCAACCATAGCCATAAGACAAGTATATACCGGACATAATCAAACATAAAGACGAGCTTCAATGAACGAATGAACACACTTTTTTTACAAATATATACCTCTCATACTTTATTCTCGAAAGGGTTGATGTTGGTTGTATGTGAGAGATGGGTTGGAGACGGAGACAGACTGCTACATATTGACCCCAAGTTCTTCTGACCATAGCAGCACTTCTTTCGCATTCTGGCTGGGCTGCTCAACCGTGGGTCACTGAGGGCCCAAGCCCTCTCTCTGGAGCTGGTTCTCACTCCGCTGGCATCCTATCACCAACTGACTCAAGCCGTCTTTGTCCTGGTTATATTTTTGTTTGACGTCTACCTGCTTCCGCTTATTTACACATTTGATTGACGGCTCGGTCGGGGGTCAATATGTAACACCACTTCATATCCTGAAAAAAAGAAAAGGCTAGAATTAAACTTAAGAATGTTTTTTTTTTTTTTGGTGGGGTCAACCTGTAGTACCAAATACTGTAAATAGATATATATTATATATGATTTGCAAACGAATATTTTGCCAGTAACGTTTTAAAAAATCATTTGGTCATTTGTTTGCACATTGTTAAATGGTTTTAAGTCATCATCATCATTCTCAAGTCACGTTGCTAGCATCCATTGTCCTGGCAGGTCCTCAAGACTACATCTTGTGTCCACATAGAGCTGTTGAAGGTAAGTTCTTTTTCGTCGGCCAACACTGGCATGTCCATAGGAAGGGGTCTATAGGAAAATGTAACTTCCGTGGTTAATTCAATAAGTTTCTAGACTTTTTTTGTACAGGCATTAAAAATTGTTGTAGACACTTCAAATGAATGTTGATACAATAATTGAAAAAAATGACGACTTTATTGAGTGAATTTATTGTTTTATGTCTTCTTTCATATTTTGTTGTTTATTTTTTATATTTAAAATGGGTCTTGTTTTATAATAGAATCGTTTATTATTATGCAAGATTATTCTGAATTTTGCTTCTGCATTCTATATATATATATATATATATATATATACGTAGTCGATTCAATAATTTTCCAGACTTTTGTGTACTGGCATTTAAAATTGTCTTAGACCCTTGAAAATTCACCATGTCATGAGGAGAAAATGAGACCAGGGATAGACCTTAAATTTTCTATCTGGTTTTCTCTTTTAGTTCTAACGTGCTCGTTCGCTGGTTTCGTCTTTACATTTTCGTATCTTGTGTTAGACCCCTTTTCGGCGCTCACCCAAAATAGGGGCTGCAACCTTCGACTATCTTCTCATTGTCCTGAGTAGTGTTCACCTTGTCTTTACCTCATCACGCCTCCGAGGCAACTTACTTTCAAACCTGAGTCGTCTCCTGACTTCCACCTGTTGTCGAAGGGAGAATATCTCCGTTTCCGGTGGTTCTACACCAGTGCAGAAAATTTCAGACCAACAGTTTTTCCGAGTCATTTTTAATTACCGTAGTCATTCACTCACGACAGACTGACTTACAAATTTTCTTTCGCCTCACTCACCAGAGGTCATCTGGCTGTTCCGTAGACACTGTCTGTTTTTCTTCCTTTTTTCTTCTCTCTCTCTCTCTCTCTCTCTCTCTCTCTCTCTCTCTCTTTATTTCTCTCCAGAAATTTACTTCTCGTCACTTTTGAACTTCGACTCTCCATATCACCTTATAGTTGGTTACTACGCCACGTGACCCCTATTCATATCAATATTTTTGTGCAGTTGTTTTTTGGAAGTTTTTTTTTTATCACCCAAAGACGAATATCATTTTTCTTTTAAATTATTTCTCCCAGACATAGGACACTAATAAAGAGCTAAAACTCCAGGGCAGAATGAGCCTGGGAGTAATATAAATGAAAAAGTACTTGACATTTCTCGGATTTCCAGAACTTGATACTCACAACCAGATATAATTTCATGCCATACCCAAGATACCCGTTAATGAGGCATGGCACCGTACGCGTGTTTTAAGCTGCAGCAACAAAGCTGAATACTTTTTGGCCACCCGTCATGTTTTAGAAAAACTATCAATATGCAATTTATTATTTGTATTGATTAATTTAAGTTAATGTTAATTGTAAAGGCAGTGGGTGGCTTAAATTTGGTTTAAGGATTCACTTGATGCAAGTATGTGGTCAAAATAGTTCACGTAGTTTTAAAAGAAACGGTTAGGGGGTTTGAAAATTCGTTAGTCCTTTATGTTCGAAGTCATCAGAACATAAAGATGAGATGAATAGGAGGGAAAATCGAATAAAACTGAAGCCCAAAGAAACGTGAATTGAAAATTAAATGCTTTGGCTAGTGCATGTAAAGAGAACATGTATTAATTTTTTTTTTAGAATTGAACATGACCTTGTGCATGGCAGGCTTTGAGAAGCAGTCATACGACAAGCGCTGTCATATCTTGAACATGACATCTCGAATAGTGAATCTGCTACCGATTCTCCTGCGCTATCTCTTCAGACTTTAGTTTATAAAATTATTGTTTCTTCTTCTTTGGTCAGATACGGAGAAATTCATTAGAAAATTAATCGAATAAAACAGTAATCGCTTTTCCTTTTAATGTTAGCTTGCCAAATTTTACTTAAAATGTCATATAATAGACATTGATGAATGCATAACTGAAAAATGATTATATTCCATATAAAGGAGAGAAAACAATGTTTATAGATAATAGCAAATAATTAGCATCGATAAGAGATCTTATACATTTATGGAAACACCTGCATATCTATCTATCTATCTATCTATCTATCTATCTATCTATCTATCTATCTGTCACAGGTCTCACTCTCTGTTCGTCTGTCTATCTCTATCAATATATAAAAATACGTAGTCGTTCAAAAATTTATAAGCCTCACACAGATTTTAAGTGTGTTGTACAGCTCTCAAAATTGCAGAAATTAAGACAGAAATCTGAATTAGTCTATCTAAAACATAGTTTTATAACAATAAAAAACGAGGTATTATGTTCCCACTATGAAGACATCGGCCTAATTGGTAGAGTGTTCACCATGGTCAGTAAGACCAGGATTCAGTCCAAGGTCGAGTCATACCAAAGACTTTAAAAATGATACTTGATATCTCCTTGCTTAACACTCAGCATTATTATGTACGTCTAAGGGGTAAAGTGGAGCAATCCATGTAATGGAGTAGTGCCCTCCCCTACAACTCCGTGTAGCAGCTATTGAAAAGAGAGCCTTCGGGTCACCCTCGACTAAGGGCACCAACTTTACCTTACTTACATGAAGATGTTCTGATATTGCTTTTCTTTCTGTTTATAACTTTTTCAATGAACTTCATAGACTTGGTACCAAACAAAAATCCTCCTCTTTTCGAACTTTTCGAACGACCTTTATATATATATATATATATATATATATATATATATATATATATATAGAGAGAGAGAGAGAGAGAGAGAGAGAGATTGTTGGTACAAGTGCTTAGAGATATCTGTAAAAATAGATTTACAACATGAAGGAATTTATATTTAAATCCCGAGGGTAATTTCATCTAAGATTTGTCAAGTGACAAATGATAGCAATGACGTCTTGTTCTCATTTACAATCTACTCCCTGTTTTAATTAATCGTATTTGCATTGATTTCTAAAAGAATTCTGAAGACTATAGCTTGACAAATCTCAAATGAAAGGGCCCTTGTAATTTCAATGAAATTTCTACATATTGAAAATCTATTTTCACAAATGTCTCTAAGCATTTGTTTATATATATATATATATATATATATATATATATATATATATATATATATATATATATATATAAAGGCAAATGCTAAGAGACATTAACGAAAATGGATTTACAATATGTAGAAAGTTCATATATATATATAGGCAACAAGTCTAGGAGAAGGAAAACTCTGAATTCAAACCTTTTAAACTCCGCTTTAAAGAACTGACCTTTTGTCATATCCCGACGAGCGGAGGGGTTGGGTATATATATATATATATATATATATATATATATATATATATATATATATATATATATATATATATTAAAAACGAATAAAAACTAACAAATATGACTATCACAAATCCGATCGTCAGGTGAAAGAAGAATATTATTTGATGATATGCATTGGGAAACTCACAGTTTTGAGTTATTAAGATTTTTACTTCTTTTTTCTATTCTTGAAATATTTTATATCCACTCGAAAGGTTTTAATCGTTATACAATTTCTTTACAATGGTTTTATATTTTACCAAACTGTGGGATTTCTTATTTTAATTTAATTTATACATATATATACGTTAAATAAAGGAAAACAAACAGCCGTTCAAAGTGCTCTGTCACTTGGTAGCCGAACATTTAAAACAACTAAAAATAATTTATGTCTCAGAATATCAGTCTGCGATTGGATTTTCTATAATATAGATGTATGGAACTATTTGTAAAGTAATATCTCAAAATTAAGATTCAGATTGCTTTCACTTCATATATACACGATGTCTCAAAATAGATGTAACCTATTATTATTATAATGATTTATTACTGAGATAAGCGCAATGGCGGTAATTTGAAACATTCTGTAAAAAGTGCATCCTTTGGGCAAGAGACATCATATCGATGTTTTTTTTATTTATTTTTATTTTATCAGCTTCCAGGACATGCAATCTTTTTTTGAGTTTCTTGTCTCAGTAATGAATCATTAGCATACTAATGGGTTGCATCTATTTTTAAACAGTTTTGAATAATTTTGTCTCCAAATAAGTAGTGACGCTAAATAGGTATTCTTCTATGGTCGAATTCATGACCATCGAGGATTAATAGTTGTTATTGTATAGTATTTTCAAATCTGAAACAAAAAATAACATAATTAATATCAAAGTTATTAGCAGTCACATGGATCCCATGTATATTGAGACACCCTATATATATATAAATATAAATATACATATATATATATATATATATATATATATATATATATATATATATATATATATATATATATAAAGATTAAACTGATGACAATGAATCATGAACAATTTAATGAAGGATGGTTTAATATTGAATACTCGATTTGGATCTAAAATTATTCAAAACTGTTTCAAAATAGATGCAACCCATTAGTATGATAATGATTCATTACTGGGTTATATATATATATATATATATATATATATATATATATATATATATATATTATCGATTTTAGATCCAAATCGAGTATTCAATATTTAACCATCCCTCATTAAATTGTTCATGATTCATTGTCGTTTGTTTAATCTTTATCAATAAAGTATATTTGATATTTTTATTTAAACTGGAGGGTATTCAACTACGTTTTTATTTTTGTTTTTTGATTTAAATAGTCTGATAAAAAGAAGAAGTTTATTCTTTATACGCAAATAAGGTGAAATAAAACGGATAATTTATACGCATCATTTGAATAAAAATAAATGAGCTGTCACGTAATACTAGCTGCAGGACTCAGGAAATGTTTTGAATTTCAATATGATTCAATGCAGGAATACATTTTGAAAGATTTTTTCATCACTTATAGTTTTTTAAAAATCTATTTTAAAGGTATCTATGTGTTTATATAGCTACAGTTCTAACTATATATTAATTCAAAGTTAATTTATTTGTCTATTTCAGTTTGATTTCTCTCCTTCCTTCCTTCCTTCCTTCCTTCATATATATATATATATATATATATATATATATATATATATATATATATATATATATATACTAGGATCATTAAATAAGTTTCCAGACTTTTTTTGTATGGGCACTTTTCTTGATAATACACTCATGAAACTCTAGTCCCCTTCGAAGTAATTATCTCCGGCTGCAATGCACTTGTTGTACCGTTCCATCAACTTCTGGAAGGTCCCATGGAAGTCCTCTTGTGTGAGCGTGTCGTCAATGACCTTCGTCGCAGCCTCTTTCATCTCCTCAGTTGTCTCAAAACGACAGCCTCTGAGCTTAGGGAATAACCAAAAGTCACATGAAGGAAGGAAGATCTGGACTATAGGGACGGTGAAGAACTGTCTTGATGCCCATCTTGGTCAAATAGTTTGTGACAAGGATGGGATTGTAGACTGGTGCATTGTCCCGGTGGAAATGCCACTGACCCGATTTGAAGAGTGCTGGCCTCTTCCGACGGAATCTCTTCCTGAACTCCCTTAAAACCTCAACATAGTAACCCTAGCCCGAACCCATTGGCAAATCAACTCTGGTGTATTGACTTCCTTACTCCTGCCACATCTCTCATCCTCCCTCACAGACACCCTGCCTTCTTTGAATCTCTTAAGCCACTCCAAAACTGATGCGCTATTCATGCAAGATGGTCCAAATGCAGTCTGAAGCATTCCATACATTTCTGTATCATTTTTTCCAAGTTTAAAAAAGAATTTTATTCCATATCGTTCTTCTAAAGGGTGTATTCCAATTGCTGCTGTAGCTGTTCATTTGAACCTGAAATCATAAAGATTGATGTGTCATCTCATACGATATATAGCAATAACATAGTGAATTTTCAAGTTTCTACGACAATTTTAAATGGCTGTACAAAAAAGCCTGAAAATTATTGAATTCACCTAACCACTAAGAACCAACTAAACACAATGCAATTCACCTAAAATTATTGAATTCACCTAACCACTAAGAACCAACTAAACACAATGCAATATATAAAGTAAGTATAATTTGCTGACCGTATTCGATGGCAACCCGAAGGATCCCTTTTCAATAACTATAACACTTTTTGCCGGCGTGTTTCACTTTACCCTTGATACGTACCTTATAATTCTGAGTGTTAAACAAGGAGATATCAAGTACCATTTTTGATTCTTTGGTATAACTCGACCTGGGATTGAAACAAGGTCTCCCAGGACTTGGCGAACACTCTACCCACTAAGTGAATGGGCTGCTATATAGTATCCATCTATAGACGCCAGGCTCGTCTTTGTATCTACACGTCTGCCCATTAATCAATGTCTCTATCAAGCTCAGTTATATATAGCTGTCTAATGACTGGGTGTTAACACAAGGTCAATTTTTAAATAGCGTCCAAGAAGTTTGAATTTAGGATTTCACTTCTCCCAGACTACTTGACATACCAAAGTTAAAGAGCCCGAAATGATAAACTATTTACCCATAGTTGGAGGGAGAAGAGATGAATGTATACCTTCAGAAGGCTGTTAGCAATCTGTAAAATCTAATCAGCCTAGTCCGGAACTTGAAAACGGTTCACCGCGTCTTTTTCAAACGATTGTAACCATAACACAATGACCGCTTCCTTCGCCTTATATATATATATATATATATATATATATACATGAAATGAATTGGTCCGGGAATTATTTCCCATTTGGTATTTAGTTATTTTTATTCCTTGTTAGCTGATGGTCTTTGACTAAAGTTTGAGTGACAGCTAGTCTCCTCAAGTCTCAAGGACTTTTTTTAGTATTCTGGATATTCTCAACAATGCTGTAGTTTATATTGTCACCACTCGTTCTCTTATTTTCAAGTCCTCTTGTCATTTTACGCATCCTTTGGTGACTGTACCAACAACACCAACAAAAATTGGTATAACCATGACTTTCTTTTCCATAGTTTCTCTCGAAAGATCCAGGTATTTATCCTTCTTTTCGCTATCTTTCAATTTTACTTTGTAATCAACTGGAATGGCAAAGTCAACAATTCAGCAAGTTCTCTGTTTTATGTTAATTATAATAAGGTCTGGACGTCTGGCCGAAATTACGTTATTTATTTGTATGTTAAAATCCCAGACGAGTTAGCGCATCTCATTCTCTAGAATAGATACTGGGTTGTGCATATACCATTTATTCGTATGGTCAAATTTCGATTTCTTCACAATTCCCAAGAGGTCACTTTGCCCACCCAGTTTTTTGTAGTTTTATACTATTTCTGCGCCAGTTGGCCGCATTCGCTTAATATGTGAATGTGTTGTATACTCATTTGCCGTATCATAACGACTCAATAATAATAAAGACAGACGCACGCAGAAAGATAGACGCAGGAACAAACGACGCCAGAAGACTTCTTTACAATTATAGTTACCTCTCACTTTATTGCAAGGGTTCGAAAGGGTTGTTCAAGGTTTGCATGTGAGAGGGTGCTGGAGACCGAACATAAACTTCATATTTTGACCCCACTGTTATGACCGTCACGTTGTGTCTTTCTTGTTCTCCTGATGTTGGAGTCCACTCCATCGGGGGTTTTCCGAGGGCTCCCTCGGTCGGGTGTGGCTTTCCCTACCACATCTCGTCTCCAACAGTCTGGAATTCTACTGGCAACTGCCTTGGCACCCCAAACTCAACTCAATTATATAATAATTCAACGCCCACACGATCGACCACTGGATCTTTGAAATCGAATGTTTAATCGTCATCAAGCGGAAATAACTGTCATGCAGTTCAGAGGTTATTCTCTCCCGGTGTATTACTGTAGTGGCACCGTGGGACCTTCACCTTGTCCCATATCATAAGCCTTAATCCGCCCACGTGATCTCTTTCGATTACTGGCCATCGGAATGTGTCACTTCCTTCCGGTGCATCACCTTGGAATAGCATTTTTTGGCCGGGTCGAAGGGTCAAAACATAACAAATGATCGTTTCGTCTCTGTCAACACAAAACCTACATCTACTATTTTATGGCATCTTATCTATTATTGTTTTGATATTGTTGGTCCTTATGGTGTTGTTTTGTGCTGCTATTGGAAGTGATTCAGTTTCTCTCTTAAGGTTTCCCTTTCTTAGCTACTTTCACGTTCTCTCGTGAGAGAGGTCGCAAATTATTTATGAACATTTGCGCAGAACGTGTTTCGGACTTTTACGTCAATTTCAGATTATTTGACTCATACGTTTCACTTATTTCTATTATCATAGAGATTGTTTTGAAAACTTGTTTTAATTTTGTCTATTTCTAAGTTTTGTGGCAGTTAATTTTTCGTTGACGCTAGTTGTCCATAAAGATCTCAAATCTATGTAAGTATTTTATATATATTTAAGTATTTTTTCTGTATATGTGTGGGAATGTACACACAAACATATGTATATCAAGTCATGTTTACGTAAAATCGTGCAACACACATTTAAAAGGGTATTGGGTGGATTTTCTCCTTTCTTCTTTCTAAAGCTTTTAATTCTAATCAATGTAAGTATTTCGTGAGAATTAATTTGAACACATAAATATTTCTAGAGTCAGTGGGTATATAAGTTTTTGCTTGTCCGTATGTGAGTCAGTATATGTGTCTGTGTGTGCGTGCATGTACTTTGGCTCGATTTAAATCTCACGGTGAAGTTTTTTTCTGTTATTGGGAGTAATGAATTGTCATTGATCTGATATATTGGCATTATTTGAGTCTCCCTCACTGCATTTATAAATGTGTTTTGATATATAAAATGTTCTTTTTTTCTGGTAATCTAATGTTGCTTTTAGTTAAATAGACTCTATTGTTCTGTTCTTAAATATACCCTATGTATAGTTTGCGTATATAATTATGAAGATGAATTTTTTTTACTAAAGTTTGAATTTCGATTTATTATAAAAGTTTTTTTCGGATTTTCTAAGGTATAGGATTTTCCATTCCTGATTATATTATATACACTACATTTTTCTATATGAGGCTGCCCTAATTTTAAATGAGTTTAGTGTATTTCTTAAGATTTATCCTTTAAATGGTTTTGGTTGGGTCTCGCATGTTTTTAATCAATAAAGTGCGTGTGTATGTGTTTATGTGTTTTTGGGCGACGACTTTTGAAATAGAGATATTGTTGGGTGTCCTAGTGTCTGTGGAAATGACTTTGATAATTGGCCCTATTGGATTTTAATGAGGATATCTATAAATAGTAGTTCTGTAAAAGTATTTTTATGGTGAAATTTTTTAGGGTTTACATTTTGGAGTAAGTTATGTAAATCAGTGATTCACATGAGAATTTCTAAATTATGAAACAGTCATCTACGTGTGTTTTTAATGATCTGATAAATTCTATTTTTATATTGTTATTGTTATTTGTAAACGTATACGATATAATAATAATAATAATAATAATAATAATAATAATAATAATAATAATAATCTGGCATTTTGAGATACAAAAGGATTACCTAATCTCGGCCAAACGACCAGACCTTGTAATAGTCAACAAAAAAGAGAACCTGCCAAATGGTGAAAGTTACCGTTCCAGGTGATCACAGGGTAAAACTGAAAGAAAGTGGAAAGGGAGATAAGTACATAGCCCTTTGCTAGAGAACTGAAAAACGATAGCATACAAACGTGACGGTGATACCAGTAGTAATTGATTCACTTGGTTCAGTTACCAAAAGATTGATAATTAGACTGGAGGACTTGGAAATCAGAGGATGAGTAGATATCATCCAAACGACAGCAGTGTAGAGATCAGTCAGAATACTGAGAAGTCTTAGAGACTTGAGACTTGCCGTTGCTCAAAATCCAGGGGAACAGCATCAGCTTACGCTGGTGTGAAAAGCTTTCAAGGGTGTGATAATAATAATAATAATAATAATAATAATAATAATAATAATAATAATAGGGAAGGAAAACAACTCTATGGGCGTTTTAAACGACTAATAAACAACATCTCACTCGACAAAACTTGGACATGGCTAAGAAAAGGAAATATAAAGAGAGAAACAGAATCTCTCATGATGGCAGCACAAAACAGCGCCATAAGAACCAATCATATCAAGGCGAGGCTAGATAGGACGCAACAGCAAATGTAGGCTATGCGGTACCGGAGATGAAGCCATCAATCACTTAATAAGCAGATGCAGCAAATTGGCACAGAAGGAGTACAAGTCTAGACACGCCTTGGTGGGCAAGGTGATCCACAGGGAAATGTGCAAGAAATTTAAATTTGACCATGCCAAATGGTATATGCACAACCCAGCAGCTTTCCTAGGAAATGACACACACAAACCCCAATGGGACTTTGACATACAAACGTATCACATAATCTTGGCCAGAAAACCAGACCTAATAATTATCAACAAAAAAAAAGAACATCTGCAAAATTGTCGACTTTGCTGTACCGGCTGACCACAGAATAAAACTGTAAGAATGTGAAAAGAGAGATAAGTACCTTGACCTTGCTATAGAATTGAAAAAAAACTATGGAACATTAAGGTGACAATTATACCAATTGTTAATAGTGTGTTTGGCACGGTAACTAAAGGATTAAAGGGCCTGGAGGATTTAAATGTTGGCAGCCGAGTGGAGACCATCCAAACAACAGCACTATTGAAAACGGCCAGAATACTGAGAAGAGTCCCGGAGATTTGAGGAGGCTTGCTCTCACTCAACATCCAGTGAAAAACCATTAGCTAACGCTGACGTGAAAAACTCTAATGAGTAAATAAATAATTTGAATACCAAATTTTAAATCATTTGCTCATCTATTGATTATTAACTGTTTACTTTTTTTCTCGTTGGACCAAAAACAAGCATTATATATATATTTATATACATATATAAATATATGTATATATATATATATATATATATAAATTGCGTATATATATATATATATATATATATATATATATATATATATAAATCGTGTATATGTATATATATATATATATATAGATAGATAGATAGATAGATACGAGATATATCGATAAATCCGTACATCTATTTATCTATATATCTCTTTGGGTATCCTTTGTTAAAACAAATTATTCTCCGAATGGCTGCTAGTGCAGGCAGTATCACTTCAACGCTTATCTCTAGGGTTATTTTCATTGTTTTAAAAACAAATGAACCTTTCTGTGTTGTCTAATGCCAAATATTTTATTCATCGTAAAAATAGGTGAGGTACTATTTGACGCATTGCTGGTGAGTGGAATAAGGGGCCCAATGCATTTCCAAAGGGTATTACCCATAAAGTGAACTTAATAGCTTGACTGGAATTCGAACTCGCTTTCGATGCAGTCACAATCCAGCAGGTTAGCCACAACATCATTGGAACTCCGGAGTTTATCTCTCTTTTGTGATGTTGTTCTTAATTAAAATGCAGTGAGGTAAATCATATGATCTCTCTACTCTGCCTGTCACTTATATATATATATACATATATATATATGGGAGTTATAGTAGATGAAAATTTCTTATTAAAAATAAGCCGCATACAAATTATGACAAGGTTATGTATTATGACAACTCGAATTTTCAATAAGGATGACATGCTTCAATTAAAGAAAATGCAATTGCCTAAGAGCTCAACTTGCAGTTAAGTGCAATCTCTTAAATGCATCCTTTCATTATCTACACATTCCTACATTCCAATTCAATTATAACTATTTTCGCATTAGTGCATTTCATCAGATATGCTGCGGGATCAGCAAATTGTTAGATAACTCCATCAGGCTGTATCAAACTTTCTGTGGAAAAAATTCAAATATCATCTGTCTTCGATTGTCTGTTTGATTGCACATTTTCATTGATCGATAGTTGAATTATCAGCCAGAATTATCTGACAGACAGACAGACTGAGACATACATACAGACAGACAGATCTATAGGCAGAGAAAGATACGGAAAATGAGAGAGAGAGAGAGAGAGAGAAAGAGAGAGAGAGAGAGAGAGCGAGCAGGAAACGAAAGTGAAGAGGAGAGGATAAAAGAAAGCAAAAGAAAATGATAAAGAAAAACAAAGAAAGGGAAAAGAGGGAAAAGGAATTAACCTTAAGAAATAAAAGAAAGGAAGGAGAAGAAAAAAACGAAAATAAAGATAAATATAAAACGAAGAAAAAATACGGATAACAGGAGGAAAGAAACCAAAATCAATGAAAGAGAAAAGATGAAGAAGTTAATGAAAAGGAAAGTAAATGAAAAACGACTCGAAGAAGAAGAGAAAAAGTGAAGAAAGAAAATTTAGCCGGGGTAATAAATTATGTATATAAATTACTATCGGTTAAAGATATGCATATTTTTCCAAAAATAACTGTACTCATATGTTAGCTACCATCTCTAAAAACAGCATTGGCAATAGAGAGTTATTCCCAAAACTCCAGCATTACTTGAGACTCACCATCACATTGTTAAGTGTTAATGAGGTCTTACCTTTCTGTGGAGATGCAGTCGGCGTATTCTATAGCCCCAGCCCCCTGGTCGCAATTAAATAAAGAGAAAAGTGTTGTATAAAAAGCATCTGTAAGAAGTGGAGATGTATCCAACCTGAGTTATTAAGGAGCTATCGAAGGAGCCTGGATTCAAACAGTTTATACTAACAAAAATCTTTTGAAAAGAAACTTGCCAAAAGCATTAGGTTAAAGGCTAATCTTGGCAAAAATCATAAAATTAACACACTTAATAGATGTCCACATTGTTTCTATCTATGTTACTGCTTGAGAATTTTACACACCAGCTAAGCTGATGGTCTTTTGCTGGGGTTTTTAATGAAATCAAACCTCCCCAAGTCTCCAGGACTATCTTTAGTATTCTGGCTGATGTCAACAATATAGTCGTTTGGATGGTCTCCACTTATTATCTTCTTTCAAAGTCCTCCAGTCTCTGTTATTATTATTATTGTTATTTCTTGAGAGTTCTACACATCAGCTTTAGTCGATGGTATTTCGCTGGGATTTGAGTGAAAGCAAATAACCTTAAGTCTATATGACTCTTCTCATTATTCTCGCTGATCTCAATACGGCCGTAATCTAAATAGTTTATAGTTGTCCTCTGATTTTTAACTCTTCCACTCCCAATACCGAACCTGTGGAGATTGTTCCGAGTTTTCCTATTACAACTGGTATCACCATCACCTTCATGTTCTATATTTTTCTTTTGTTCTCTAGCAAAATCTAGGAACTTATCTTTTTTCTCTCCTTTCCTTTGCTTTTTACTCTGAGGTCCGCTAGGACAAAAAAGTTCACTGTTTGGCAGGTTTTTGTTTTTTGCCGATTATCATCATTTTACTCCTTTGCAAGTTTTTCACACCAGCACTAGCTGATGTTTTCTCACAGGAGTTTGAGTAACAGTATATCTCCTCAAGTCTCCAGGATTCTTCTCAGTATTCTTCCTTATCTCAATAATGCTGTAGTTTGGATGGTTTCCGCCCGTCCTCTTATTTCCTAATCCCCCATTCCCTTTATCAGTCCTATGGTGACTGTACCGAGCGCTCCAGCAACAATTGATATCACCGTCTCTTTTCTTTCTTTTCGCTTTCTTTCAGTTTTACCCTGAGATCAACTGGAAAGTCAAATTTCATTGTTCGGCAGGTTCTCTTGTTTAATTTTTATTTTTTATTTTTTTACTATCATTTGGTCTGGTCGTCTGGCTGAGATTAGGGAATCCGTTTGTATCTCAAAATCGAGGGAAGTTTGTGCGTCATATTCTCCCGGGGGGATTCTGGATTGTGCATATACCATTTGTTTGTATGGCCAAATTTCAATTTCTTGCACAATTTCCAGTGGATCACTTTGCCCACCCAATCGTGTCTAGTCTTATACTCTTTCTATGCTAATTTGCTGCATTGTTTTTTTATGTGATTGATCGTTTCGTCTCTATCACCACATAGCCTACATTTGCATTTTTGTTGCGTCTCATCTATTTTTGCTTTGATATGATTCGTCCTTACGGCGTTGTTTTCTGCTGCTAGCAGAAGAGACTCTGTATCTCTATTAAGGTTTCCCTTTCTTAAACACGTCCACATTATTATCATTATCATTAGTATTAATATTTAGCAGTACAAAAACAAATGAAAGATTAGGCGTAAGATATTTTCACAAATCGCTGAACATTTTGGCATTATAAAATATTCTTTTAACAATCTTGATTAAATCATTTAACTTAACGGTATATATATATTTATAAGAGCTACGGTGTGAAATACTTAATAATTTAGTATTGAGTAAAATAAATGCCGAGCTTACTTGGTACTTTACGAAGGTAACTCTTTGTATTTGCTATTATCATATTTACCCAACCCCTCCGCTCGGGCAGGATATGACACAAGGTTAATTTTGAAGCGGAGTTTAACAGGTTTGAATACAGAGTTTTCCTTCTCCTAGACTAGTTGCCTCATTAATGCTGAAGAACCCAGTCTGCCCAACTATTTACCCATAGCTGGAGGGAGAATAATTGGATTCATACCTTTCCCAAACGTATTAGTGCTATCTATCTATCTATCTATCTATGAATGTATGTTGCTAGCTAGCTAGCCAGCAAACTATCGTTTGATCATATATACCAACCCCTCCGCTCGGGCAGGATATGACACATGGTTAATTTTTAAGCGGAGTTTAACAGGCTTGAATACAGAGTTTTCCTTCTCCTAGACTAGTTGCCTCATCAGGCAGTCTGCCCAACTATTTACCCATAGCTGGAGGAAGAATAACTGGATTCATACCTTTCCCAAGGGTATTAGTGCTATGTGAAATGCAATCAGTCTCGTCCAGGATTTGAACTGGTGTCGCCGTGTCCATTTCCTACGACGATAACCATTACACCACGGGCACCTCCACAAGTATTTGTATTTGCTATTATAGATTAGAACATCGCATTATCCAGGATCCTAGACACACGAAACATTTCCTGACTATCGACGTTCTTTCAACCCGAGTGAAATTTCTTTAACTACCTAGTACGTGTGCTGTGATCAATTGCATCGTCTGTTTTTTTTTTCTTTTTTTTGCGCTGCAAAGTCCGTTGGTTGCTTCAAATTCCCAAATTAGAATGTTCATCTGTCCAGAGTTCAAATCACATAAACAGTGCAGCAATGCACAACTACAGCGGGTACTGTTCACGGCATGAATTGCTTTGGTCACGTGATATACGCACCACAAACAAGTACCTATCAGAATAGGGAAAAGCTTTTAACTCACCGTTGTAGCAATTTTAATTATTAAAACCTGATAGAATACGGGTAGGTGAATCGTGGGATTACCCGGTAAGACATGTCAGAGGCTACTACTATCAGGTTCGTTTGTGAAGCAAGAGGGGAAAAGGCTTAAACATATCGCATGGACAGGAGATTGTCACCGAGATTTCCCTGAGAGATTGTACAGAGAGGAAATTCTCGGGTTGACATCCAAATAATTTAAAATTGGAATAAAGTATTAGGCATATCTGACCGTGCTCGATCGTCGAGATTCTTGCAACACGAAGCGAATTGCCCGACTTCAAAACCTGGTGCTGTTGCTCTTGGAAAAGGTATGAATCCAACTATTCTAGCTCTAACTATGGGTAAACACTAGGACAGACTGGCTCTTTGTATTGAATAAAGGGAGGGGAAAATAACAATACGTATAAAAATATAATATCTTCTTTTCTTGCTTTGTCTTTTATTACGAAAAGTACCAAATTGTTTGCGTTCGGAGACGGTCGGGTCAGCTAAGGTTACACCGAGAAAGAGATATGGATTCTTATGAAAGCCTTATTTCTTTGCTCGGCCTCTACAAGATCGGTTCGGGGTCGACATGAAACAGATAATCACTTTCGTTTCTTCTTTATGCTTCTTACAAAAGACTCTTACTGGTCAAACTCAAACATCTACTCAACTTTGTTTTTTAAATTCCCGACTACCGAGGCCTTCGCTTGGCACTCCTATTTTCTTCTGTGATTATCACCATTTTCAATTTCGCGAGTCTAGTACATTTCTCTTAACCCAGGGCCAACAACCAGGGTGGTGTTAAGTCTTGTTCGTCTTTTGTCGCCACCTTTCTACTCTCTCACTGATCCCCGGGGTTAAAATCATCAGTCGGTATATATTTTTGCAGACAACTACGCACCTCGGGATGACTCTTCCATCCGGCATGACACCCACGAAATCCACGTGGCATGCCCGCTGTCTTTTGTTTATTTTAAGACATAGGTATACATACTGTTTTTATATCCACATAAATTATACGGCCTGACAAAGGTCAATTATGTAACATTTGGTATGATAACTGGTCTAAAAGGAAAAACTTAATTCAGACCTGTAGATGAGCTGAAGAGAGATAAGTACCATCAGATTATTCCAGTCCGCGATACGCTTCATGAGTACCATTCTTACGACCAAACTAGATTACAGGATCAGTGAGATGTACCATGGAGTAATTATTTCTATGTAAGTAAATTAAGTAAAGTTGGCGATCTTAGTCGAGGGCGACTCGAAGGTTCCTTTTTCAATAGCTACTACCCTGCGGTGTTGGGGTGGGCGCGACTACTTTCCTTAGATGGATCCATTTTACCCTTGATACGAACCTTATAAAAAAATCCTGGACGAGACTGATAGCATTTCACATAGCACTAATACCTTTCGGAAAGGTATGAATCAAGTTATTCTCCCACTAGCTACGGGTAAATAGTAGAGCAAACTAGGTTATTCAGCCTTGGTGAGGCAACTAGTCTAGGAGAAGGAAAACTCTGAATTCATACCTGTTAAACTCCGCTTAAGAATTGACCTTGTGTCATATCCTGCCTGAGCGGAGAGGTTGGTAAATATGATATGATAATGCTGAGTGTTAAGCAAGGCGGCATCAAGTACCATTTTTTGAGTCTTTGGTATAACTTTATATGGGATTAAACCCCGGTCTACCGGTCTATTGGCGAACACTCAAACTACTAGACCCATGAGCCGGTTGATATAATATCTGCACTTTATATATTTTTGAGTATTCTTATATAATACTACTAATAAAAATAATTCTTAAGGTATTTCAATCATTTTAAAAAGGCAGAAACTTCATACGTAACTACAAGAGAAACCACTGTTTCGAGTCAGAGTAGACCTGGGAGTAATGACATCAAAGATGTGATTCCACTCTTTTCATAATTTCAAAATAGGAACCTCATTGGTGTCATATGCAGTACAGTTTGTTGATCCTATATAGGATGCAATTGCGTGAAGATTGGCATGGTTTTGTTTGGTTTAATGGCTTGTTAACTATTGCCACATCCATAAACGACCCCCTGCTAATTTTTACGCACAGTTAAATGGTTTCAAGTATTTCTATGTGTCACTAACAAGTCAATTAAACATCAGTCATTTGTTTACACAGAGTTAAATGAACAAAGACTTTTATTTCAAACAATTAAATTTAGTATGACATTTTTTTCTCTCTGTTTCAACAGTTCTATTCGACCGATTGATAGGACCTTATCAGGTGCTACCACTCCGGAACATAGTGGACGTGGGATCGATAGCAATGAAGACATACTCCGTACTCTTCAAAGCTCCAGCATTAACTGTGCTTCACTATCAGATACTGAGGGAGACTTACTCTTTTTCAGAGATACAGTCAGTGTATACGACAGCCCCAAATAAACCTCTCCAAACAAAACCCAATATAAATAAATAAGACTAATTCTTCATCAACAAATGAATCACATATCGGCATCATACAACCGATGGGAAGTTAATATGCGGTTAAACTAAACATGTAAATAGTTAGTTTTACAATCGGACTGAATAGAAATATTACCCTGTTTTCATCTCATAAATAGATTGGTGAATTTTGTTTTCATGGCCTTTCGCAAAGAATGAGAAAATCTGAAATGATTATCTACGATATTTTTTTTCACGATTTATAAAAGTTATTATTGGTCTTTGTCAAGAATGTTAATGGGGGAAACAACTTTTATTTTTAGTTCTTAGGTTATGATTGTAATGTTGAGTTTTGCTCATCCACTTATTTTCTTCTTCAATAATCATTGTATTATGCATTTGCAAGATATATCAAGATATCTAACCATGGAACAAAGGCTTTTGTCCTTCAGTGGGCACAGAATTGTAATATTCAGTGAATATTTGACATGTCTTCTTTCTTTTCCAAGAATATTTGTTTATGCGATGTTCATTTGCTGTCAGAGATGACATCATTATATATTTGTATTGAGTATACATTGATCAGGTTCTCTTTTATTCGGTCGTCATTTTTATTGAAGTGTTGATAGATGATTTCTATGACCACATTATAATTTTAAACGCTTTGTGCAGTATAGACAAATAATTCCTTCCCTAAAGGTTATGTTGCCATGGTCCTGTCTCTAATTTATGGCATTCATCATCATCATCATGATCATCATCATCGAGTCTTGCTAATACCACAGAGTTCTCTTATACAATCTTGCATTCCGTTTCAAATATCTATCGCTTGTGAAAGGTCTTCGAGACGGAATGCAGTGTCTGCAAACCAGCTGATGGTGTATGTAAGTCCTTGCTGGTCGGTTAACACTGGTGATTCCACGTGCAGGAATCCATACGAGAATGTTTTACTTAGGATTCTTGTGCTGTTCACATTTTGCTTTTCTCCATACTTTTTGTTAGAGTTCAGATAGTGCATCCATACAGTGGTACTGACGCAGCTCCAGCAAGGAAGAAATCTAGTTTCATTTTATCAGAGAGATTAGATTTCCATATGACCGACAACCAGTCAATTGCAGTCTACGCCATCGCTATGTGCATGAAGACCTCACTTTCAGTTGATGTGATGTTGCTACCGAGGTATGGGAAATAAGCATACGTACTGCTTTGATCAAATCCCCAGAAGAAGCACCCCCACCAAAAAAACAAACAACAGCTATTCAAATAAGACGAATAAGACATGTTGGCCACTGCCGGTGAAGTATGGATGAGCTTACAAGTGACATTCTCCAATGGACTCGTATGCAAGGACACACTAGAGCTGACCCATCGATAGGGACTTACATATATCATTTATGTGGGGATATTAGATGCAATCTAGATGACTTTAAAAAAGCGATGAATAATAGAGACGGATGGAAAGAGAGTGGGTGGGTCAAGTAGCTCCGTGCTATCAGTATTTCCTGGCAATATTTATGAATATACCATTAATAAATATAACCATTATACACACACACACACACACACACACACACACATATATATATATATAAATCGAAAATTTAGTTGTCTGTATTCACACAACATCAATACCATTAGGATAAGTAGAAATACGCCAATCCTTCCTGCAGCCATGAGTAAACATTTGGACAGCCTAAACTCTCTAGCCATGACTTAGGAACCAATCATGGAGAAAGAAAACTCTGAATTCAAACCAGTTAAATTCAGCTTAAAATAGACCTTGTTTCATATTGTTTAAGTAGGGGGGTTATATATATATATATATATATATATATATATATATATATATATGTGTGTGTGTGTATGTGTGTGTGGTTTTGCATGGTGTTGCTCAGTAATTGTTATTCCCCTACGAAACTATTTATTGAAAAATCTGGATTATTTTAAAAAACTGTAAAATCATCATGTATCTTTTTATATCCTATTTTCAGTTAACGAGTAAGACCCTCAGAAAGGCATCTCTTTCGTATTAAAAAAATGCAACCTTCAGAACCTTTGGGGAGTGTGGAGTATCCCTTCATTGATATTACTCTCATGTACACTATGACCCAGAAAAGCAGTATGTGTTTGGGTCCCATATGTTGGTCAAATAGATCTGTTCGAAAATTATAGATATTAGATACGAAAACTTGATGCCATATAAACATTAGAAAAATGAGTTTTACTTTTAATGAATGGGAATAGTCTTTTGAAACTCTGTATTTGCATTTTTTTGTGTTAGATAGGAATTCTTGATGTCAAACAGTTCTATGAAAAAAATGACTATTCTTACAGGCAAATAAAAAATACGGTTAAAAAACACTACAGTGGTATAATAAAAACAACACGTTCATGCTCAAATATATTGAATTAAGAAAACATTCGGCTGTAAATAGCCTACAGCGGTTTGATATGCCGTTAAACAAATAAGCCAAAACAAACTAAATTAAACAAGATATACGTAGTTATGATTTTAATTAATCATTTACAAAAGAATCGAATTTCAGCTTTAAATATATATGAAGGGTTGATATGCCGTTAAACAAATGAATCAAACTAAACCCAATATAAATAGTTATGATAATAATGAAAAGTTTGTTAATATATAAATTTTTGACATTAAATAACCCACAAGGAATTGATACGTTCTTTAATAAACCAAGCCAATTCGGCTGGGGCTGCAGAATGCACCAAGTGCATTTCTGCAGAGGGGTCAGACTCCTACGTATGTCCTGGATATGACATTAAACAATCTGATTGGGAGGCACCGGCCTGAGATATTTGTGGAATGATGAGTACCCCTTCATTAAAATTGCTCCCTGGTCTACTCTGACACGGAGAGGTAGCTCCTGATAGGGTCATATGTATGGGTTAAATAGAACAAACTGTGTGCAAACGAATGACTGATATTAGATATTAACTGTTACATAGCAATATTGAATTATTGTTATTACATGTAACATATACAGATGCATGCGGAAACATAGACAACACAATAATGACGATCGAACACACTTCTTTAGAAAAATATACCTCTCACACTTTATTCGAGATGTGAGTTGAAGACTGAACAGAGACTGCAACATATTGACCCCCAGATCCTCCATCTTTAGAAGCACTTTTTTCTCGTTCTGCTGGGCTGCTCAACCGGGGGCCCTGAGGGCCCAGCACTCGGCTGAGATCTGGTTCTCACTGCCTCGAACTGCAACAAACTAACTCCAACTACTGAACTTCCTGTTGCACCGGGTTATATCATTGTTTGATGTTCACCTGCTTCCTGTGAGCGTCGCATCTGCACCCAATTCAACCCATCCACAGTCAAGGTTATACCCTGATATCTTCGACCGGATGCACCTGTTCCTTGATCGACGGCAATTTGTTACATACATAGCAATACATGAAACCATTCGACTGTGTGCAAATGAACGAATAGCGTAGAAATGAAATATTAGTGTTTATTAGCAATACCTGAAAACAATTAACTGTGTTGAAAAGGAAATATTAGTGTGAGCAATGCTTGAAATCAGCCCAGTCGACTGGAGCTGTAGAATGCACCAACAACATCTCTATTGAGGGGTAAGACCTTCCCAACGAGTGTCCTCGATATGACATTATACAATCAGATTGAGAGACTTCAGCCCTGGATTTTTCGGAAATGCAGAGCATCCTTTCATTGCAATTGCTCCCAGGTCCACTCTGTCCTGAAGTAGTCACACCTGAAATGTCATATATGTGACAAAAAAACTGTTTGACATTTAAACTTTGTGCAAACAAAATACCTATATTAAATTGAGGGCCCTCGGGTAATGTAATTGCTTGCATGATAGACAAGCAAACATGCAAGAGTGAGTTGGAGTCTCATTGGGTGTCCCATTCTTTTGGCCTTGTGCCATATCTTAGCAAAAAGCTTTGTAAATTTCTATTTATATTAAACCGACTTGTTAGAAATAAAACTCTTAGATTATTCAACTCTGTGTAAACAATCTATTGTTTGATTTAATTGTTACAGATAAGTCTTAATATATGGAACCGTTTAACTGTATGCAAAAGAATGTTGAATAGAAGTATTAGTGTTGAATATCAAAACTTGAAACCATTTTACTGTGAGTAAATAAATCTATTGTAGTGAGCAATATGTGAAACCACTAAGTAAAAATAAAGTTATTTCACGTGAATAGAATTATTAGTAATATATATCAATACTAGAAATTATTTGACAGTTTGCAAACAAATAAATTTTGGTTTCTTTAAAAATAACTTTACCCACAGATTACTCGCTTTTCAATCATATGTATTTAATACACTACAAGTCAAGAGCGTTTGCTCAACCTCAAAAAATTTTATTTATCTTTATTGAAATACGTCAAGCACCACAATGGTTTTATTTACCATACTAGATACAAATCTTCTTGAGCCATATTAAATTCAAATTATACCAGAAAAGAAAAAAAAGATTCTCAAAGATTTGATTCATCAAAAGTCCCCGCCTCTTTGCTCGCTACCACTATCTAAACATTCTCGGCATTCTTCCCACCAAAAACTTGAGGTAGACTGAAGATAGTTTTTCCCAGCTTTCATACAAGAGTTGCAAGAGGTAAGCAACACTTGTAGATTGTTTAGCTTTGAATTTTCGGTCTTGTTCATCCCACACCAGTTCAAAAGTACTGAAGTCTATTGATTTCGTCTGCCAAGACATCAGTTGAGGGACGATGTGTTCCCAATTGCTTTCAATGAATTTCTTGCAGACTTTACTAATAGGCTTTCGGTCATTGTCTAGAATGGGTAAAAAGCCTTGACCTAACAGCCACATTCCAGATGTGATCTGGTGATGCTGGATAATGCTCAGATAAGGGGTTTCATTCAATTGGCCCTTTGCCAGGTGCAAATCCCCAATTGTACAATTGGCACCCCACTACACACACACACCATAAAAGAGCCACTTCCTTGCTTTACGGTTGGTATTATACAGAGAATTGGAGATCTTTCACGATTCGTCAGTTCAAAGCACTTTATTCCACTGATCTATTATCCAGTCTTCCTGCGCGTTAGCCCACTGGTGCGTTATAACATGGTTTTCCTTCAACAGTCGTTTCTGAACTGCAATTCTGCCATATTGGCCAGCTTGACAGATTCTTCTCACATTATATATTGTATTGTAAGGTTTTGAGCAATCAGGCTTCTGTCACGCAAGCTGGTGACTTTGATGAAATTGTCCTTTGCTCTAATTGTTGCTTTTGGTATATCATCCCTACTTTTGGTCTTGTTTTATCATGTTTCCTGATGTCACCAAACATCGTAATCCATTATGGTTCTGGGAATTTTCGTTTTCAGTACTAAAGAAGAAAAAATGCCTTCAAATCAATTTTTCAAAAGATATCTAAGGCCAAAGGTACTGAGGAAGACTTGTATTTATTAAAAAAATAAAAACATTGGGAAGCTTAACTTGTTTCATTAAAAATATTACTTTTAGGGAGAGAAATAAAAAAGAAAGGGTGGTCAAATATTTTTTTAACTGGTATGGTATCTAAAAACCAGATTTGGCATTGAATAACCAACAAGGTTTGATATGCCATAAAACCCTAACAAACAACCGAAAAGAAACTCATCTATTTGCATCCTGGTTGCAATACGTCATTATTTCGTCTTGTATTTGTTATGCGGGTTTGTTTGTTTTTTCTCGCAGACTGTCATAAATTCTTCCGACATAAAAAAAATAACTGAAACGCTAATGTTATACAGCACAGTTAATTGGAGATTGATATGTTTCTTCTACATTTTGCCAATACACAAACGTAGTCATTAGTACAAGGAACAAGAATGCAAAACAAATCTTCCTTTCCATTTGTGCCCAAGTTTCATGTTGTCAATAGTTTGATAATGGTTATAGTAAGAATAAATGAGATATGAAATGGTAAGAAAAAATTGTCAAAGAAATCTGGTGCGTTGTGTTCCAAAATGAAAACTGTTCGATTATTACATGTGATAAGAGACGATAGAGAGAAAATATTTTAATTAATGGCAGACGATAGAGAAAAACATGATGAATTAATAAGAGAGGATTGAGAGATATTTTTCAGAAATAAGACATATTTAAGCGTGTTTTAATGAATAAGAGAAGTTTGAGTAAAACAGTGAAATCAATAAGTAATTGAGTGAAAGATTTCAGTGAATTAGAGATGTTTGAGTATCATTATGAAGTTAATAAGCGATGATTGAGTGAAAGATTTCAGTGAATGGGAGACGTCTGAGTAAAACTCCGAAGTTAATAAGCGATGATTGAGTGAAAGATTTCAGTGAATGGGAGACGTCTGAGTAAAACTCCGAAGTTAATAAGCGATGATTGAGTGAAAGATTTCAGTGAATGAGCGACGTCTGAGTAACACTACGAAGTTAATAAGCAATGATTGAGTGAAAGATTTCAGTGAATGGGAGACGTCTGAGTTACACTACAAACTTAATAAGCGATGATTGAGTGAAAGATTTCCGTGTATTCGATACGTTTGAGTAACCCTATGAAGTTGATAAGCGATTATTGAGTGACATATTTTAATGAATGAGATACGTTTGAGTAACACTATGAAGTTGATAAGCGATGATTGAGTGAAAGATTTTAATGAATGAGATACGTTTGAGTAAAACAGTGAAATTGATAGTCCATGACCAATCAAAATTGTTCACTCAAACATAACGATTCAGTGAAAGACTTTAATTAATAAGATGCTTTGAAGAAAACTTTGAGAGTATTAAGTGAACTATTTTAGTTAATAAGAGATGTTTAGGTTACACAACGTAATGAATAAGCAATTATTGAGTAAAATGTTTTAAATAATTAATATATCTATTCATTAAGTATCCTTGCATATCTCCGCTTTTTATTATGATAATATTTACCCAACCCCTCCGCTCGGGCAGGATATGACACAAGGTCAATTTTTAAGCGGAGTTTAACAGGTTTGAATTCAGAGTTTTCCTTCTCCTAGACTAGTTGCCTCACCAAGGCTGAAGAACCTAGTCTGCCCTACTATTTACCCATAGCTGGAGGGAGAATAATTGGATTCATACCTTTCCCTTTTTATTATTTCCTCACATAGAACTCAAAAAATGGAATTTTTGCACCGATCATATGCCCAATTTATGCAATGTCCATATACATATCAAATTCTATTTAGTAGATAGCTCCCTAAAAAGCCTTCATCAATTTTTTAAAACCAATTTTTCAGAAATCAATCAATTTCATCTTCGATTTTTCTACGCTATATCTGTTTTTGAATTGATTAGGCAATTTGTTTCCAAATATTTTAATCAATTAGCATAAAAAGTAAATAAATAAAAAACGAACAAATTCGATTGGTTTGTAAACCAACTTCTGGAAATCTGTCTTGACAGTAAAATTCCAGTTTGAGGAGAAATATTGAAAAACGTCTACAATGATTAGAAATGACATTAATTATTTGGAAAGTTTCAATTTAATGATCTCTCCTTCCTCTTTCTGGTAAAGCAGTTAATCCTAATTTCTCTAATCTCTCCCTATAAACGTAATATTTTAAACATTTTTTAAAATCATTTTTAATAAGACGATTGAAAGTTTTTTTAAGCATTGAGTGACTGAGAGAAAATCTGTGAGAGACAATTAAAATTTACTCTGATACGATTGAGTGAAACTTTAAATCCTAATCACGAAATTAAAAGAAATCAGTGATGGGGAATTGGTGGGCAAGGTGATCCACTGGGAAATGTGCAAGAAATTCAAATGGTATATGCACAACCCAGCACATATCCTAGAAAATGACACACATAAACTCCGATTAGACTTTGACATACACATTGATCACCTGATCTCGGCCAGAAGACCGAACCTAATAATAATCAACAAAAAAAAGAGAATTTGCAAAATTGTGGACTTTACTCTCCCGGGTGACCACAAAATAAAACTGAAAGAATGTGAAAAAAAGGATAAGTACCTCGACCTTGCAGGAGAAGTGAAAAAAATATGGAGCATGAAGGTGACGATTATCATATTTACCAACCCCTCCGCTCGGGCAAGATATGACACAAGGTCAATTTTTAAGCGGATTTTAACAGGTTTGAATTCCGAGTTTTCCTTCTCCTAGACTATTTGCCTCACCAAGGCTGAAGAACCTAGTCTGCCCTACTATTTACCCATAGCTGGAGGGAGAATAACTGGATTCATACCTTTCCCATGGGTATTAGTGCTATGTGAAATGCAATCAGTATAGTCCAGGGTTTGAACTCGTGTCGCCGTGTCCACTTCCTAGAACGATAACCATTAAACCACAGGAACCTCATGAACGTGACGATTATACCAATTAGGATAGGTGTTTTTGGTACAGTAACTAAAGGATTATTAAAGGGACTGGAGGACTTGGAATTTGGCGGACGAGTGGAGACCATCCAAACTATAACAACTGAGAATACTGAGAAGAGTCCTGGAGACTTGATGAAACTTGCTGTCACTCAAACCCCAGGGGAAAACCATCAGCTAATACTGATGTAAAAAATCTAAAGGGTGAAATTAATCAACAAAAAAAAAGCGAATTTGCAAAATTGTCGAATTAGCTGTCCCGGCTGACCGCAGAATAAAACCGAAAGAATGTGAAAAGAAGTGTAAGTACCTCGACCTTGCTAGGGGATTGAGAAAAACTATGGAACATGCAGGTGACGATTATACCAATTAGGATAGGTGTTTTTGTTACAGTAACTTAAGGATTACTAAAGAGACTGGAGGACTTGGAAGTTGGCGGACGAGTGGAGACCATCCTAATTATAACATTATTGAGAACGGCCAAAATACTAAAAAGAGTCCTGGAGACATGAGGAGACTTGCTGTCTCTCAAACTCCAGTGAAAGACCATCAGCTAATGTTAATTTGAAAACTATAATGAGTAAATAATGATAAAAATAACATCAGGGTGGGCTGGGATACAAATTGTAATTAGCACACTTGGAATTGTCCCCGAAAGGTTGAAATTGGGTCTGGAAGAAGTGGAAACCAGACAACGAATTGAGACCATCCAAACAACAGCACTGTTGTGATCGGCCAGAATACTGAGAAGAGTCCTGGAGACCTGAGGACACTTGCGGTTACTCAGAATCCTGTGAAAGACCATCGGTAAATGCCAGTGTGGATAACTCTCTAAAAGTAAAATGATCATAATGATAATGTGAAAACATACGTATATTCAGAGACAATTAAATAAACTATCTTAATTTATATGTGTTGAACATGCTAAGTTATAATTGTGGGAAACTTTAGATAAGATACGATTTAGTGAAATACTTTAATCAATAAGAAATAGTTGAGTGAAACTTTTAATTACTAACATATGTTTTAGTGAGATTTTATTAATCAAAAGAAGAAAATTGTGGTAACTTTATGATTAAAAAAGCATTGGGAAAAATTATAGATTAATGAGATATAACAGAATTTTAATAAGTACGAATGATGTACCGTTTTTTTAATCTATTTTGTAAGAGGTTACTGAGTGCGGGCTTATAGAGATGGAGTTCTCTCGTGGGAAGAAGTTTCAAAGTATCACAAGATAATTTTGGGTGGTGTAGAAACTTTCGAATATGATTCCTGTTTTTGTTAAGTGGTCACTTCTGAAACTGATGAAGATGCCACGAAAGTGGTGAGTTTCAAAATATCTAACCAAAACTTGATAGAGTGTGATAGATTGGGGATCAGTTAGGATTCTTCAGCTGATGTATAATCAAGTTGGCCAACATGAAAAAAAAAATGTAAAAGTCAATCTGTTTCTATACACAATCTGCATTTGGAAACGATCGTGGCATTATGGTCACAATCGTTGAAAAAAAGACCCAGGAAGCCGAGTCTAATCCAGGACGAGGTTGCTTCTATTTTACACAGCGTTTATATCCATCGGAAGAAATCAATCTCTCCGAATTTGTGGATCAGCCATCGAATACAATTCTAAATATTAGTGATACATTCATAGATAGATAAATAGATTGTTACTGAGAGGCCAACATGCACGCGGGTACACACCTGTGTGTCTAAATGTGCTTATATATATATATATATATATATATATATATATATATATATATTGCATTGCATCGAGGCGCTCTTAGCGTAATGGTTTGCCCGTGGTGTAATGGTTATCGTTGTAGGAATTGGACACGACGATACGAGTTCAAATCCTGGACGAGACTGATTGCATTTTACATAGCACTAATACCCTTGGGAAAGGTATGAATCCAATTATTCTCCCTCCAGCTATGGGTAAATAGTAGGACAGATTAGGTTCTTCAGCCTTGGTTAGGCAACTAGTCTAGGAGAAGGAAAACTCTGAATTCAAACCTGTTAAACTCCGCTTAAAAATTGACCTTGTGTCATATCCTGCCCGAGCGGAGGGGTTTGTAAATATGGTAATGGTTTGCTTTACTTTTGTTTTATGGCATGTAAACCTTTGTAGGTTATTTAAGGACAAAATAATTTTTATACACAAAACAGTTCTATTTCAAACAATTCACTTTAGCGTCAGTTTAGATCTATTTGACCCATAAATAGGATCCTGTCAGGTGCTATGACTCCGCGCCACTGTGGACCTGGGAGTGATGTCAGTAGAGGGGTATTCAGCATTACTGGAACCTCACCATTAGATTGTTTAATGTAATATCTATAACACTCGTTCAGGGGCTCTTGCCCCTCTGCAGAGAAGCAGTTGGTGTATTCTACAGCCATAGCCAGCAGGGCAATAGTGTAATGGTATCGTCCTAGAAAATGAAATCAGTAACCTGAGTTCTAATTCTGGGCTTGGCTGTTTGCGTTTCCTTTGGCGCTAATACCCTTTAGAAAGACCATCTAATCATCAAGGTTCTTGCAACCTGAGCAAAATTTCTGAAACCATCTGGTTACTGTTTAGTGATCTACTGTGCCTTCACCTTTTATGCACAACAAATGTCTTTGGTTGCTTTTGCAGTGATATAGCCTACTTTGAACTTGGAAAGAATAAGTTCCTATATTGCACCTTCATCTGGGCAGCTTTCATATCAAAAAACGGATTGAAGCAATGCATTGGCACACCAACTACAAGGATACTACCAACCGCAGTGGGTATTTTCGTGATATATGCATCGCAAACTAACATGTACCAAAAATAGCAATCCATCTATTCTCCCCCAGTAAACTATAAATAGTTGCACAAACTGGGATATCTAACTTTAGTATGGCAACCGGTTCAATAAGAAAAAATCCTGAAATCAACCAGTTGTGCTCTGTCAATAAATCAACCTTTAGTTACATTCTGCTCGTGGCCAGATACGGATATGCGAAACGTACATAGAATGTTCATAACATATATACATAGAACATAGGAATCCCGAAACACCAAAAACACGTAACGACTTCTTAGTTCAGGTACGAAACCTTTTTTTACCTTTGAGTTAAAGGTTTCGACATAAGGTAGAAGATGCACAATCTTTCTATGCTGGCTTTTCTATCTGCGCCCCCCATCCAACACATGTGGCGCCCTTAGCGCACAAATTCGTGCGAGCCCTGAAAGTCGACCCTTCCCGTTCGGAATCTAGTTCTCAACTAACTGATTTTTATTTTGACATCTGTGAACGACACATCCTCCCCGCGCGCGTGAACACCTGTGCTCAAGTTTACACCTAACTAACCTATGTGTTGAGCCGAAAGGTTCTCAGCCTAACCAAACCCAAAGGCAAGATATATAAAACGAAATCCCTCGGCCATTATATAACAGTGGCGGAGTTGTGGGATTTAATCCACAGTCACGCTCGGTAAAAAGCATTAAGTGTTGGTATTAAATAATGCACGAAAGTTGATATGCCATTAAAGAAAGTGATAAACGAACTTAAATAGGATTTTTATTAAAATCAACTATTTAGTGGTATCACAGCTTACTCAAATCTTGGGATATTTTTTACTATTCACCAAAATAAAAATCAAGCTCTTTGGCCGGAATTGTAGGTTTGGTTTGATTTGATTTGGTTTTAGGGCACATCGACCATTGTCGGTCATTTAACGCCAAATTCTTTTTATAGATGCATAAAATATAGGATTTCCAAACTCTCTTTGAAGATAAGATTTTTTCGAACAAGTCTTAGCACTTTTTTTAAAAACATTTTAATGTTTTCACATAATTTCAAACAATTCAGTTGAGCATAAGTATTGGTATTTTAGTTTCACACAGTTACTCATTGGTTTAAATACAGTGTTTTGTTTAAACACAGTTAAATGTAAAAATAGTTCTATTTCAAACAATTTAGTTTAGAAAAAGTTCAGAGTTTTTTGTTTGCACTCAGTTAAATGTAAAAACAGTTAATTTCAAATAATTCAGTTTAGCGTAATTACAGAGTTTAGTTCTATTTGGCCCCAAAATAGGACCCATTCAGGTTCTACTGCGCCGGCTCAAACAGGACCTGAGACCAATGGCAATGCATTCCCCAAAGCTCCAGCATTAATGGAATCTCACCATCAGATTGTTTAATGTCATATGAAGAACACTCGTTTGGTTAATCTTTACCCTTGGCAGAGATGCAGTCGGTGTATTTAACAGCCACAGTTGACCGGGCAAGGAAATGTAGAAACTTTTGAGACAATGCAACAGGTTGTGATGAGCATATTGAAAACAACGTTATTTCCTAAAGTGGGGAAAAAGTCTTCGTCGGAGTCTGGCTTCCGATGGGAAGTGTTTTGAAGCCGAGTAAGTTTATTTTGTAATTAAGTTGATAACATTTCTATAGGTCTCATTACTTAATGGTCCAACCTTGTCAACAGGAGAAAAAAAATCAAATTAACGAAAAGGTTTTTATTGTTTTTTCCATTCGTTGTTTACGCAGTTCGGCTGATAACAATACTGTGGTACAAGAGCGAAAATAATCATAATAGTTGTCTCTCTCCATACACATATAGTTTGGTTCCTTCATGTAAAGGCATATTAAACTCCATGAGTTATTTAATTCTATGTCATTCTTAGAGAAAAAAATTAGCTGTATTATCTTAACCCATAAGTAGTGGATAAGGAGGTTACCAAATTTGGCCAAGGAATTAGTCTAAAAGTGAAAGCAATTGCATGGCTGGTGTTCAAACATGCTAACTACGATATCCCAGTCCAGTACATTATTCAATATTCCAGGCATACGTGTGGGGGTGGGGATTGCTCTTCTAAAGAATTGAACACTCTCGGTAGTTGATAACGTATATGTAAAAAAATTATATATGAGAAAATTCCTTCTCTAATGCAGAGAAGGACGATGGTTCTGGGGTAAGGCAACCGACTGACAAAAAGTCAGCTGGTTTTCAATCTCATCTTCAAGCGTCTAGCTACAGTGATGAGTTGTGCTTCAACGAAACAGTCTGTCTGTGGATGACAATATATATATATATATATATATATATATATATATATATATATATATATATATATTGTTAATCCTTTCGTGTTGCTGTATCGATGTTATGATATCCGCCGGGAATTAGTTTTTAAAAAAATTCCATTATAAGTTATTTCCCAAGTACTTTCTCTCCAACATTAGGCCATTATCATTTGGGTGGTGTATTACAAAAGAGATGTAACATTTGTATGTACATTACCACTTTGTATGAATAATAAATCCCCACTACTGATGATGGCCCTTGGTTGGTACTTAGGAAATAAGTAATTATTGAAGGTTTATCAAACAATGTTCACCAGATATCATAAGATCGATACAGCAACTTGAAAGGATTAATAAAAAGATATATAGACCAAAAATGTCTATAATATTCAATCAAATATGTATCAATGAAAAAATATTGCCCCAAGACACCAACTGTACGGCCACCTGCTTCCTATCACGAAAACTATTCAAGTTAGACAAACCAGACATGCAAGACACTGCTGGAGAAGCAGGGACGAACTCATAAGAGATGTACTCTTATGGACCCCCACACATGGCCGTGCAAAAGCAGGACGACCAGCACGAACATACATTCAGCAGCTATGTGAGGATACGGGATGTTGTCCTGAAGACCTACCTAGGGCGATGAACGATAGGGAGGAGTGGTGAGAGAGGGTCAGGGATATCCGTGCTACCAGCGCGACATGATGATGATGATGATGATGATATATATAAAGGTCAGTTGAAAAGTTAATTGGCTAATTAAGATAGCTACAGGATTCTTGATCAGATAAGACTTATTTTTCAAAATACCACGATCTTGTGGCTCACACATAGCTTTCATCGATGTTGCAGTGCTTGGATCTCATTTGTAAAAAATGTCCCCGGTGGGTATGCTAGAACTAAATTAAATGAATGTATCGTCCTTTATTTATACATGGAAAAAATTAAATAACATCATCGATACAAAGAATATTCACATAGATTCTTCATTATAAAACGGTAGATATTATTTACTAAATTGTCAGTGGACTAATTGTGTAGTTTTGAATGGATAATACAATGAAAGAAAAATGCCCTCAGGGTGTCTGTAGCGGGGAGGGAGAATATATCACCCATCTTACTTGCTCCTACGGTAACGATCTGGATATGTACCCGGCTACAACGTGTGATTGCGGTAGAAAATTCAACAGCTTGCGAGGAACACGAATCCACAAGGCGCGCTGGTGCGAAGAACGTAATTCTCCTGCCTGAGAATGTAAATCGATTGATGGGCCTATGAGTCAGGTTTACCCCCATAGTATTCACAAGCCCATTGCTGACCATCAGCGTTCTGGAGACATTTTTTGCAAGCCAAGAATTTAGTGGCCCAAGGGTAATCAGATAGCTACCTGGACTAACTTAGACCAGGAGCTTTCTTTTTACTCACCACCCATCTTGAGGGCCCATTGATCAACAAATAAAATCTTTTAGCGGAATTATATGTAACGTTTGTCTCGAGTGCTTTTGGGCAGTAACGCATATATGAAAGAAAACGAATCGAAAAGATAACGGATATAGAAAGGATTTCAACACGAATGTTATACACGTGTAACCACCATTCTCGTGTAATTACGCAAAATCAAGAAACGGTTGCGATGACATCTAACGGCCGTAAGTAAACGCTTTTTTAAATCACAAACTGCACCAAAATGAAGATGAACGAACGTCTAATGTAATGTCCGCTTTTAGTTGATCTTATGTATACATAGGTTTTGTTTTTTTTTAAATACCCTAGCCGGTGGCAAAAGCTGCTCGGTAGCGCCAGGAGTGGCAGTACCGTCTTTATCTACCGAAACTGTGTTATCACCCTGGATGGCGGCTGATGAGGCTAGGGTATCGCACGTGCTTCCACACGTTGTATGATGAAAAAAAAAATTGTGTAGTTTTGAATTGTCTCGTTTGAGATTATTCTTTCTTCTTTTCGTGCATAAAGAATCATTTTTCATTCTATTTTTTCCCTGATGAAGCCTGGCAATTTCGTTGGTAGTCATCTATAATTAAACTGGGGGTGTCCTCGTGGTGTAATGGTTAAAGCGATGGACTGCGGAATCGTAGTACGCGAGTTCGTACTCTAGTCGTGCTATTATGTTCACTTTCGGGCAAATACCCTTTGGAAATGTATGAGCCCCCTTATCATCCCAGTTATGGGTTACATAGTACCACTACTGCTCCCCTTCGAGAATGGCTTTGGTATTAAATAACCTAAAAAGAGTTAATATGTCATTAAACAAAGAACCCAAACCTATATTTAAACTATAATTTAGTAACACTATACCGTATAAAGAAATTTATTGTTCTGGGGTTATTTTACTGGTTCTTTTTGTCATAATTTCTGGGGTATTTTCGTTTCTTTTTGTTATTTTGCTTTCTTGGGAAACATTGAGGAGTGTATTTTTCTTGGTGTTATCACACTATCCTTATAGTGGTTGAATAGTGTCTTACATTTATTGTAAATAAAGTTGTTTTTCTTTCTTCTTTCTTTCTCTTTTATTTTAGTTACATTCCCTATACATAAGGTCTTCTTAGCAATATCAACTTTTGTTTTAGTGTTACACCGGGAAAGAATATTTCTATTAAAAGACCCAGTCGTCTTAACTTTGTATTGCTTAGATGCTGCATTTTTGTGGCTTTTTGTAAACTTGAAGCACTGGTTTTTGATTGATCAAATTAAGCAATAAAGGACATTTTCAGTTGTTAAATGGTTAACAATTTATCAGGTACCCAATTAGGCAAATATAACTTAACAGAAATTATTAGTATAAGATCAAAAAATCTGAAACCATTGAACTATGTGCACATTATTTGTATTAAGAATAGTTGCTTTAAACTATAGTTATTAAAAAAGTGTATATATTATGACATCCGTATTTGAGGACATATAAGGCGCATTTTCGCTTACTAAAAATATCTTTTAAAATTTGTTTTATAATTAGCGATAGTTGGCCGAAATTCGCAACCTGGCAACTCCTACTAGCTTAAACATTAGAATAATATTCATATACTAATTATCATATTTAAAACGACATTATGCAGTTCATAATATTTCCATTTATAATACTGGCGATATTAATTTTATCACGTGTAATATTAGTACTTTGGGGCTTTTCTTTCTCAATTTGACCTGCTGAAATTGGGGTGCGTCTTAATCACCCATGCTATATGCTGGCAAAAACAATTCTTGAAACTCGATAGATGTTATAATCACTATAGATCATAATAATATCCTAACATTATTTGTATTTAAAGATGATTTGTTGAAAACATTTAACAGTGTAGAAATTAGTTGTATTTAGAATAGTTTCTTAAAACTATAATTATTAAGAAAGGATTATTATTACTTTATAACGAAGAAGGTTGTTTATGAGAATTACCATTCATAGAAAAATGGTAATCAATGTTTATGTAACCTGTAGCCCCTTCGTTATATTCAAGGAGAGAAAAATAAAATGACGAAATCGAGAATATTGATAGGTTTAACAATGAGGAAGTTTTATTACTGTTTGATCGAAAGGAAACTTTTTGTGCCGAAAGTTGTCGTAGTGGGAAGAAAACAATAGTTATTGAATTGAGAAAGAATTAAAGAAGGCATTTGGCGTACTGCCTGTAGTTTGTAGTCCCGTGAATCTTTTGAGTGAAGAAACGTTTTCCTCTAAATGGCAGAATAAATACATCTAGTTTATATCCAATTGGGAACCCTTGGTCAAGGAGGTTAGACTCAAGAGTCCATAAACTAGATGGTTCACCTCATGATATTACAACTCCGCCGCCAGGAAGAGAGCGGACAGAAATACGTCCGAACCGCTGGCAAGATTTTTAGGAAGAGAAAGTTTGGCGGGCTTTCACCGAATTCGATTTGACCGGGAAAGTTATCCAGGCCGAATGGGATTGGTCATCCTCATTGGGTGAAAATATGCGACGAGGTTCTTTCTGCTACAACTTACCTTAAACCATGTAATTACTTTAAACACGTTAAACCATATAAGCTTGTGTACATTTTTAGTATTTGGTTGAAATATCTGAAGCCAAATAGCAGTGTACAAAATATCTTATTAAGATATTTTACTATTAGTTAATTGAAGCTATACGTTTTATTAGCGATACCAACCTTTGTTGGTTATTTACTGCCAAAGCCATTCTTCTTGAAGAACAGTAATGGTACTATATAACCCATAGCTGGGAGGATATGGGGGTTCATACCTTTCCCAAGGGTATTTGCTTGAAAGTGAACATAATAGCGCGACTGGAGTTCGAACTCGCTTACTACGATTCCGCGGCCCGTCGCTTTAACCATGATACCACAACGAGACCCTCCTATACGTTTTCAGAAAGGATTATAATTATTAATCTTTATTGGAAAACATATAATTGTTTGAAATCCATGAAATCTTATGAGTGTACAGATAATTTCTTTAAAATCGAAATACTTTAAAATATATTGTTGCATGCAAATTAATAGTATAACTTAGGAATATTTTAACCTATATAATTCTGTAGGTTTGGGGTTCTTTGTTTAATGGCATATCAACCTTTGTAGGTTATTTAATGCGAAAGCCATTCTCCTCGAATAACAGTAGTGGTACTATTTAAACCATAGCTGGGAGGATAAGGGGGTACATACCTTTCCCACGGGTATTTGCACGAAAGTGAACGTAATAGCGCGAATGGTGTTCGAACCCGCTTACTACGAATCCGCAGGTGCATCACTTTAACCATTCCACTACGAGGACATCCCACTATAATTCTGTAGAAATGATAAGTATTTGATGGGAATATTTGAAACTATATAGCTATGTGCACACAAATGATTTGTATTAAAAAGAAATACTTACATAAAACGAACTCAAAAGAGACGTACTCTTATGGACCTCCACACATGGCCGTGCAAAAGCAGGACGACCAGCACGAACAAACATTCAGCAGCTATATGAGGATACGGGATGTTATCCTGAAGATCTGCCTAGGGCGATGAACGATAGGGAGGAGTGGCGAGAGAGGGTCAGGGATATCCGTGCTACCAGCGCGACATGATGATGATGATGAATTAATTAGCCCACGAGAGGTTACAAGCCGTAAAACTAAACCAACTAACTAACCAACAGCTGCTGCTACCGCTAATTTACCTCTAGGGTCTGCTGTTTTTTTTTGGGGGGGGTGTTTTCTTTTAGTGATTTTTACTACTATATTTACCTCCTGTAAACAAGTATATTTACTTCTTGCGAACAACTTCCTCTTTGGTGTGTGGCTTCCGGAAGCACCATTTCGATGGCGATTAAGTTAATTTGTAATTAAGTTAATCACATTTTTTCCAATTCTCATTACTTAATTGTCTGACCTCGTAAATAAGGAAAAATCAAATAGATGAAAAGGTTCTATTCAAATAAGAATAAAAAAAAATAATTGTAAGTAATTAATTACAGTAAATAAAATTGGACTAGATGACCCAACCGGGCGTGCCTATTTGCACAATAGCCGGTCGTAAGTTATCGAATTAGGGTTTTCTTGAAAATCTTACCCACGAATACCAAATGGGACACCCTCAGCTGTTTGCTTAACCTTGAATTATATTCATCATTCAACAACCGGATATGGTTGACGTCTCGTACCCAGTTCCTCCACCCGTCCCCAGTAAATAATTTGGTCCCCCAGGGAGCAATCAGATCGGGTGTTAACGTTCTGAAAGGTAAACGTCAATGATCCATTTAAGCTTCACGTTGACTTGAATCAACTGAAAAGAAAAAAAGAATATTCAGAAAGGGTAGTAACAACATCATTGTTAAATGAATAAAAATAACACTAGATTTTCTATAATAATGGTTTTCTATTTCTCTCTTTCCCCGGAGCACTGAATATACTGACTGCAATATTTTTCTATCGGGGCCCTGGGTATGACACTAAATTGCATATGATTGTGAAGCTTCGGTTCTGAAAGAGTGAAGTATATTCCCTTAGCAATTATGGCCAGGTTCACTCTGTTTATATATATATATATATATATATATATATATATATATATATATATATATATATTTAGAAAAATATTCGATCACTGTTGGATATTATTATCTTTGACTATATACTAAATCTTTTACTATGAAGTTAATATTTGATTAAAATTTTAAAAATCTGTATAGATATTTTAATTTAGATAAATAAGTTTTACCATTACCGGCATGAGATTTTTGTGCTTTTCAAAGAAAAAAAGAAGACATGCTAAATTTAAAGTAAATATTTGAAATTTTGATATATATATATATATATATATATATATATATATATATATATATATATATATATATATATACTGTAACTGTTGCTTTGCCTTTGTCTTAATCTGCAGAAGGAAGTGACCGGGACTAACCTGACTTAGGTGAAATGGTCTTCCTTCCTCCCTCTATTTCCTTTCTCTTTCTCTCTCTCTCTTGTCTGGTTGTATTATACTTTCTTGTTGGATCTGATGTTAAAATTCTTTTGCAGTTTTGATTCTACCAATGCCCTTAACAGGATGGAAATAAATATATTATCCTAATGTGACCGAATATTGTTTTTTTCTTGAAAAAATATTATTTGCTCAGAGGATTTTATTCAAATAGAGCACTTTACCAGGAATATTTAAATATTCTAAATTTAAATAATTTATTTTTCCTTATTGAATTGTTCTCTATTCGAGATTTACTGGATTAAAGAATATCCTAGAAGTAGTCTGTGTCTCCATCTGGGGAACGTACTTTCACTTTGGTGTTTCTATAAAGAATTGTTATAGCTGCGACGGTCTGTTTTGGTATGCCGTATGCTAGTAGGATTTGTTCCATCATCCCCCTGTGAATGGAATCAAAAGCCTTGGTAAAGTCAAAAAATAGTATTGTTGCCAGTAGGTTTTTTGCCCGTACGCCTTCAAGGATTCTACGGATCGTCAATATTTGTGAAGTCGTGGATCTATTTCTTCGGAAGCCATTTTGGTTTTTCCTAAGAATGTTGTCAATTTTGGTTTCTATGCCGTTTCGTAGTAGGGCATTGCAAATTTTGGCTGCTATGGATGTAAGTGTTATACCTCGGTAGTTCTTGGCTAATCCGAGGTCACCTTTTTTAGGGAAAGGGAGGATACATCCCTTCATCCATCTGTCAATCGGATTTTGATTATTAACTGCGTTACAGTATCGGTGAAGTATGTCGTCGAATTGTTTGGTCTTCCATACTTCAAGGGGAATTTCATCAAGCCTGCGGCTTTCCTATTTTTAATTTTTCTAAGTACTGAGTCGAGTTATTCTTGAGTAAACGGTCCTTGTCTAATGTCTAATTGCTTAATAATAATTCTGTTGATTGGTTCAAGTGTAACTTTTCCTCGTAGATTCTCATATATATATATATATATATATATATATATATATATATATATATATATATATATATATATATATATATATATCGTGCATGAATAAGTACACACCCAACCATCTTTTAATAAAAACTTGATTTTCTTCTAAACCACAGAAACCAACATTTTATTATTCCGACCAGAACATTACACAATCATAATAGTTATTGTTAGATGCAATCTATTTCCTATGTTTCATAAAGAGACTTTTCTCACACTCTTTTTTAATCCTCTTAGATTAAAAAAAATGAAGACTTACAGTCAACCTATTCTTAAAAATATCGCATCACGGAGTTAAGCAAATTTGATCTTGCCCAATGCTAAAATAGGTGACCAATTACAAGCTGTGGCTTACCCGCCAGTCTGTGCAAAGCTAAGTAAATGATAACTAAGTTAAACACTAATTGACCATTACAGTACTTACATGGGTGAACCCTCAGGAACAGCAGGTATACTCAGCAACCTGAAACTTCAATGGCAGACTACGCAAAGGTTATTAACACTCCAAATGCGACTACAAACTTTCTGATGAACCATGTTTTTTTTATTGGATAAATGTTGCCAATTCTATAGATGCTATTATTACTGCAACTCCTACAACTATGACTAAAGCTACTAACGCAACTGTTATCAATAATATCCTTCGGATGGGCCTACTATATCTATACTGCTGATATCTATAAATATTATATTTACTTTTTGTAAAAGTGCTATTACTACTACTACTTCGTGCGCAAGTATATTATTAGTTCTAATTCTATCTAAATTAATAATAATAATAATAATAATAATAATAATAATAATAATAATAATAATAATAATAAATATCTTAAGTATGCCAGATAAAAAGTCACCTTGAAAACGACTTTTCAGCTTGCTTGCTTAACATATTTTCAATTCTTATTATTTACTGATAAGAGTTTTTCACATCAGTTTTAGCTGACGGACCCTTACTGGAGTTTGAGAGACAGCATGTCTCCTCAAGTCTACAGGACTATTCTCAGTATTCTGGCCGTTTCCAATAATGCTGTAATTTGGATGGTCTCCATTCGTCCTCCAGCTTCCAAGTCCTCCAGTCCCTTTAATAAATCTTTAGTTACTGTACCAAAAGCACCAATCATGATTGGTCTAACTGTCACATTCATGTTCCATAGTTTTTTTTCAATTCCCTTGCAAGGTCAAAGTACTTATCCTTCTTTTTACATTCTTTCAGTTTTATTCAGAGGTCAGCTGGGACGTCAACAATTTCGCAAATTCTTTTTTTTTTTGTGTTGTTGATTATTATTTGGTCTGGTCTTCTGATCAAGATTAGGGGATCCGTCTATATGTCAAAGTTCCCTAGAAGTTTATATGTATCCTTTTCTAGGACAGATATTTGGTTGTGCGCAATCTTTATTGGAAAACATATAATTGTTTGAAATCCATGAAATCTTATAAGTGAACAGATAATTTGTCCGTATGGTCAAATTTAGGTTTCTTGCACATTTCTCAGTGGATGGCCTTGCCTACCCAGTCGTGTCCAATACATTTTTAAAGTACAATACATTTTCATCCACACTAAGTATATATCTTTCTTCCGTGCATTTTTCCAACATATTTGTCTGATATATTTCATTTTTCTATCTCCCCACCCATCTCTCTCTCTCTCTCTCTCTCTCTCTCTCTCTCTCTCTCTCTCTCTCTGTATTACACACACACACACACACACACACACACACACATACATATGTAATCTATATATGTGATTTTTTTCTGAATGAATTGATTCCTTTGAATAAGCCGTCACAGTTTGCCTGAAGATCCATTACTTCAGTTAATTTCTTCAGTTCTAAGACCTTGCTCAACGCAAATATGGAACACTTTTTAAGTATTTGATTTTTCAGTGACTAATTCGTGTTTCTTTTTCTTTTCACGTCTTTTTCCTGAACTAATCACTTTCTTTTTACACACACACACACACACACACGCTGTATTTTTATGGTTCGGGTTGACTGAATGATTTTAAAGGCATGTTTACCCCTCTAGGTTATTTTTTACCAACATTTTCGACAAACATGTATATCACGTATTTATATTAATACTAACTGACCCATTGGCATAATGGTTAGAGTGTTTCCTTAATGGTCCGGAAAACCGGGGTTCAATCCCAAAAGACTTAAAAAAAGTTTCAGACTATGTAGGAAGGTTTTGGCTTGGGCTGGTGTATTTGCCAGAACCGCTATGTCATCGGCGTAAGTCAGCGTCCGTAATTGTTTTTTCCTGGGTATCTTCTACTTTTTTTTGTCAGCTTGAAACCGTTCTTTCATTTTATCAATAGACATTCTAAGCTCGTAGTCTAGAAAGATTACATAGAGGTATGGGACAAATGTGTCCTCCTTGCAGCACACCTGCTATAATGTCGAAATAGTCTGTGTCTCCCTCTAGAGAGCGGACTTTTACTTTTCTTTATTCTATTATAGCATGATTTATGGCTGTGACGGTTTCTTTGGGTTGGCCTTTGACCAGTAGTATTTGCTCAATCTTCCCTCACTGTCAATGTCTTAGGCGAAGTCGAAAAAATAATATTGTTGCTTCAAATTTTTTTTGCATGTACACCTTGTGGCTGTCTTTTTGAAACAGTGGTAAACCTTTGTTTAGTCCATTTGCAAATATCTTTTTTTTTTTTTTTACTAAAATGTGTTTCGTCACACATTCTCCGGTAAATGTTACATGATTGGAACTTCTCAGCTCCTAAATATTTGATGACAAACCTCAGTTCAAGCCTGGAGCCCTCTACTTGATTTTGCGCCATTTTTAATAGCCTTAAATGAATCTATTTGTGTGAGATATTGACAATTTTTTCAATAAACTGATTCCAAACAACGCAGAGTTTATTTTTTCGGATGAGAATTTCCAAAAGAAAATGTTCATAGCCGTTTCACAAAATGTTGTCAAATTTATTGATTGACAAATCAATACATAGGGAAATGTTTTAAACAGAGATTGTCATTTAAACTTTTGTGGGGCTGAGAAGTGGAAACAATGTGAAATTTACAAAAAATACGATGCGTACGAAAAAGTACGCTTTAGTCAAAAAATGTTTAAAAATCGGCAAAATTGCTTAAAGAAGGTCGAAATTGTATTTATGTTGAAGATAGGCCAGTCAGAACTACATTGGCAAATTCACTTGAAAAGTTAGGTTCAGTTAAGGCTGCTAAAAGTTGCTATAGAGGATGTTACAAAACAAGTGAGAATTTCTGTGTGTAGTGGACACAAAATTGGGCATGTTGATCTTGGTTTTCTAAGCTCAATTCTTGTTATGTTTCACCAAGATAAAAAAAGGGTTAATACTGCAGCAAGAACAGTGGAAACAAGCAGTCAATTTGGTTGGAAACAGTTTTCCTGGCTGTACAGATCCGGGCGGTCCTGTGACTTTTCCACTTGTTTGACAACCTCAAAGATTTTCTGCGTGAAACAAAGTTTTCAAGCAATGACCAAGAGAATACCACCGTGAAGAGATTGCAAAGAGTCAGACCAAAGATTTCTATGTTAAAGGGAAATATGAAAACTTGTTTTTTGATGTGAAAAAATGTATTTCAAAAAAGACGTAATTATACATGCGTTAAATTTGGATTGTAACATTGCGAACGGCCTATTATTTAGTAAATGAACCTTGCGTGCGTTTCGTGGATATATATATATAATATATATTATTTATATATAATATATTATAATATTATATAATATAAAACTTATTATACATTCAGTTTAGTTTGGTTTGGTTTGGTTTGGTTTTTATGCATTTGTAGTTCATTTAATGCTATATATTATAATATATATATTAGTATATAATATTATATTATTTGAATTAATATATTATATATATATTATAATATTATATATATTATTTGACATTTTAATATATTTGGCAATATATATATATATATATTATATATATAGTATATATATATATCAGTGTCTCTATCTGTATTTTAATATAGGAATCTACACAATATTGTTACAATACATTCCAAGGTTAATAAATGGATATATGTATATAAGTATAGATACATGTACACAAACAAACAATATCCCAGCCTCCTGGGACTGTAGATACATTGACCTGTACCTTTACAGGGAGTGTCCTGCATTCGAGTCTAAACCATATGATTGTGAAGCCAAGTAATCCGGGAGCTTTGGGGAATGCAGAGTGGCCCCTTCACTGCCCAGCACTCCATGGTTTAATCTGTCCCGGAGTGGAAGCACCTGCTAAAGTTCCTATCTATTGGTCAAAATAGAACTGTTTGAGATTTAAGATGAGTACAAACAAATAATAAAGCAAGATTAATTCAACTGAATTATTAGAAATAGAACTGTTTGATTATTTTTCAATTGAATTGTTAGTAATTACCAACAATACGTGGAACCATTTAACCGTGTACAAACAAATAACTGATGTTGAATAGAATGATTAGCGTTAAACAGAAATACTTGAAACCATTTACTGGTAAACAAAAAATTAGCTAGGCTTGTTTAAAAATGTTATCTACAAAATATGTTTACGAATCATATATATTTACCATTTATGTATAAAAAAGATTTGGCATTAAATAGTCTCCAATGGTTAATATGCAATAAAATGAAACCAAAACAAACCAAATTGACAACCAAATTTTGGGAACACATTGACTTTTTCCTCTAAACTTAAAAAAATGAATCAAGTTTCATGCCTTTCATACTTATTTTTCTGTTTTGCATGCTGCTATTTAATAAAGATGAATATAAAACCGATTATAATTTCAAGTAAATCAATTTATATTTTCTTTTTCTACAGAGGTAACCACTCAGCCCAGTCGGCTATGTTTGCAGAATACACAAACATCTCTGCAGAGGAGTATGACCCCGACACCACCAGTATTCTGGATATGAAAATAAAAACAATAAGATAGTAAAAGTTCAAGTACTTGAGCTTTAGGGGTACCTGTTCATTTCCAGTACTCCCAGGTCCACTCTAATAACAAGTGC
>OY757930.1:42203920-42223920 GCA_963585895.1 Sepioteuthis lessoniana
GGTGATTTATTTATTTTTTTAATTTAAAAAAAGTCAGCATAATTTTTCGCATAAATTTATTCTTAGTTTCCTTAAACCAGGAAATATTTTACTGCTGCTTTGAAATATAAACAAAAAAAGAAGAGATCTATCTATCTATCTATCTATGTTTCTTATTCACCTTCTCACACATAGATTAATAAACCTCATAAAATCTACGAAAAAGACAATCTTGACACCCGGAAGGAAGACGGTGATTTTTTGCCTCAATACATTATTAGTAAAATATTGACGTTAGTACATATTCTGATACATCGTTTTCATAACTTCGGCCATCGTATGTCACTGTGGCATAATTTTCTAGATGAATTATTTCTTAGTTTCCATAACCAAATAAAATGTTCAGCTGCTTTGAAATATAAAGAAAAGAAAAGACACAGATTCCTTCTACTGTCTCACTTTCTCTTTTGCTCTGACCCTCTCTCTCTCTCTCTCTCTCTCTTCTCTCTCTCTCTCTCTCTCTCTCTCTCTTGACACCAATCGCAGTGTGTTCGTATCAATCTATCTATCTATTAATGGAATTCTTTTCATATCTATCAACTATACTCATATCTATCTATCTATCGCAGGCTATTCATATCTAGCTATATATCTATGGATCTATCTACGTTTCCTTTTCACGTACACAGATCACTTGACCTACGGACGTTGTGACACCCTGAAGAGAGATGCCGATTATGAGCTTGGTACAATATTCACACAGTGTTAATGATAGTAGACATTTTTGATGCAGTTTTTTTACTGACTTCGGCCAACTCATGTAAAAGTAATATTTCATCATTTTTTTATTTCTTTTCTTTCATTTTAGCGATCTGCTTGCTAGTATTATGCGAATGCGTTTTGCTGAAAGCAACATTTTCCTTAGACGAAATTGGTTAGTTTTAATTTTCTTAACCTATAAATATCTATCAGATGTTTTTTTTTTTTCGCATTAAGAAAAAGGAATGAAAAAGATTTTACCAACCCTCTATTTACCACACTCTATCACTATCTCTGTCGGTTTTTCTCAGCTTGTCTATGTCTGTCTATCTAACTGTCTGTCCTGTCAGGTTTTCTCTCTCTCTTTCTCTCTCTCTCTCTCTCTCTCTCTCTTATGTATATGTCGTTCTCACAAACTCATAAAAAAAACACAAACCCATGAGTAAAGTAAGTAAAGTTGGCGACCTTAATCGAGCGTGACCCGAAGGCTCACTTTTCAGTAGCTACTACACTGAGGTGTAGAGGGAGGGTGCCACTCTTTTCCCTGGATTACTCCACTTTAACTTTGATCCTTAGTTTATAATAATGAATGTTAAACAAGGCCGCATGAAGTACCATTTAATGAGTCTTTGGTATGACTACCTGGGATTGAGCCTCTGTCTCCTGGACCATTGGCTAACACTCATTTTGACTCATTTTGTTTGTTTGTTTGTTTGTTTCTTTCTTTTTTAGTTTCTCTTTTAATCACTTCTTTCTTTCTTTCTTTCTGTGTTAGTTATTTGTCTATCTATTGATCTATCTAACTTTAACTATATATATATATTAATCAAACTTTCTGTCTTCGTTAGCTTTCCCAATCTATTTATCTACCTATTCTAGTCTTTGATTATCTATCTATCTATCTATTTATGTTAGTCTTTTCCAATAAATCTAATTATATATCCATCTATCTCCTGTTAATATATTTCTTTCTTTCCATACATCTTTCTCTCTCTCTCTCTCTCTCTCTCTCTCTCTCCCATGAACCATGTATACATGTCAGATACCTGACAAGAAGGAAGATGTAAATATTGATTTGGTTATGAAATATTCAAAGATGACTGACAAGAAGCATGAAGCAAATTTTTTCTGGCCCTTCTTAACACATGCAATCGTGAAATCTTTCTACGGAAAAGGCTAAATTATTACCCATTTTTTGGACTGTTTTAAGAAAAATTTCATGTGAACGTATTGCTCCATGAATTCAAATGAACATATTCACGTGTTTAGTACTCTTTTATAACGTGTGATACATTATTATTTGATTTAGTGATTGATTGAGTTTAACGGCACGTCAACCCATCTAGTCTTATCAGCGCATTAGGTTACTGAGTCCAATATACGTTTATATTATCATTTTCGTATCGTTCTTGGGGGTTTTGCACACGATTATATGATATCCATTATTCTAAACAAAAAACATATAATTCGAAAACAGATGCACTTGACCCGTAAACAGGACATGTACTGGTACTACAATTCCAAATCAGAGTGGACCTATGAGTAATGGCAATTTAGGTGTACCTCACATTCTTCAAAGCTCCAGAAATTGATTCACTGCATCAGATGAAATTTGGTTTCATACCAAGAACACCACGTTTTTTTTGTGGAGCGATATCTCTCTTCTGCAAGCGATGGAGTTAGTATAACTTCCGCCGACAATAAACTATGATTGATTTCAATTATAAAACAAAACCAGAAGACTTTGGGAATGATCTTAAAGAAATGTTATCCTATTGACCAACCCCTCCCGCTCGGGCAGGATATGACACAAGGTCAATTTTTAAGCGGAGTTTAACAGGTTTTAATTCAGAGTTTTCCTTCTCCTAGACTAGTTGCCTCAGCAAGGCTGAGGAACCTAGTCTGTCCTACTATTTACCCATAGCTGGAGGGAGAATAATTGGATTCATACCTTTTCCAAGGGTATTAGTGCTATGTGAAATGCAATCAGTCTCGTCCAGGATTTGAACTGGTGTCGCCGTGTTCATTTCCTACGACGATAACAATTACACCACGGGCACCTCCACAAAAGAAATGTTATTGAGAGTGGGTTTTCTTGTTTAAAAAAAATTGATTTTTTTTTTCGTTTGTGCGTGTTTGTGTGTTAGTGCAAGTTTTATTCTTAGTTTTCGCTTCCCAATTCCTATTTCATTCAAGCGAAACAGGAATCACTGTTTGTGAGAGAACTGTTGTTCTGTCACAAACATTGACTCATGTTTCGACCCATTTGATTTAATTAATTTTGTCGTACATTTTCACTTTTCAATATATATTGCTTTGAATTTTCTAGGCAAGCACTTTGATTTCTGTCGTGATTTACCAGTTTGTTTTTTTCTTATTTAACCACCACCATTTCATTTATATGGGCACAAACTGTAGACACATTATTCTAATGACAAACCACTGTCTTTCACCACACTGTACTGTACAGTGCCTTCTTGAATGAGTTTTACGAGCCTTGCCATCGTTCAAATTGATTGTTTGTTGGGTAGAATGTTTCCTTTCAATTAAGTATGTTTAACCACTTGTTTAGGTCTGCAACAACTGTGTTTTAACTGTAGACTAATTTACATATCTGGGTTTCTACTCTCATTTGTTTTGGGAATGAATCGTACAATAAAATTCTATATTTCTACTTTACCATTGCAATATTCCATATTATTTCCTGAGTATGGATTGGAAAAAATACCCTTTAATTTAAATAATTCAATCAAGTTTGATTAAAGTCTAATTTACGAAACCATGGTTTTCAGTTAATGAAGGAAAATGTTAAGCGTCATATCTGTTACTATTCTATTTACAACTAAATAAAAGATAGCCATCAATTTAAGTAATTCAATCAAGTTCGTTTAAAGTCAATTTTATGAAATCAGGAAAACTCATATTCCAAGACTGGAGACTCACCATCTGATGTAGCTCCTTATCATACACAGAACATTTTAGGGGGGTGTCCTCGTGGTGCAATGGTTAAAGCGATGGACTGCGGAATCGTAGTAAGCGCGTTCGTACTCCAGTCGCGCTATTATGTTCACTTTCGGGCAAATACCCTTGGGAAAGGTATGAACCCCCTTATCCTCCCAGATATGGGTTAAATAGTACCACTACTGTTCTTCTAAGAGAATGGCTTTGGCATTAAATAACCTATAAAGGTTGATATGTCATTAAACAAAGGAACCAAACAAACCAATCAGACAAATGGTCAAGAGGACAAGAAAGATGGTGACAATGCCCAAGACTTTACATCAAAGAGTTAATGATACATAACAATACTTGTAACCAATTAACTTATGTGCAAAAGCATGAGCTTAGGCTCATATGAAAGCGTTATCAACAAAATGTATTTTTAAATCATATATAGGGGGGTGTCCTCATGGCGTAATGTGTAAAGCGATGGAGTTCGGAATCTTAGTAAGCGAGTTCGTACTCCAGTCGCACTATTACGTTCATTTGTCACTTTCGGACAAATACCTTTGGGAAACGTATGAACCCCCTTATCCTCCCAGCTATGGATTAAATAGTACCACTACTGTTCTTCTATGAGAATGGCTTTGGCATTAAATAACCTACAAAGGTTGATATGCCATTAAACAAAGAAACCAAAGCAAACAGAACATTCTGTTATTTGCACTTTTTCCTGGTGTCATCTTACATACAGTAAGAAACTTTTTTCTTACTAAATGTACTATTTCAAAATAAATTATCATATTCTAACAGCACAGTTTGCAGTAGAATACTCAGACAGCAAATCTGCAGTAGCTTAATACCACCAACCACAAAATAATGTCCTGGATACGACTCTAAACAATCTAATGGGGAGGCTCCAGTAATGCTAGAGCTTTGGAGAATGCTTACTACTCATTCATTGCCATTAATCCCTGCTCCACTCTGACCCGGAGCGGTCGCACCTGATAGGGTCCTATCTACGACTTAAATAGGAATGCTGAACAATTAAACTGGGTGCAAACAAATGATTAAGCTAGATTGAATTCCTTGAAATAGAACTGTCTGACCATTTAACTGTGTGTAAACAAATGATGGATGTTTAATTGAATTGTTAGTGATACATAATTCGTGAACCATTCAACTGCGTTCAAACGAATGAGTAATGTTGAATAAAAAATATAAGTGTTAAATAGCAATACTTGTAACCACTTCTTTATGGGGAGGGGTCCTTGTTGAGTAATGGTTAAAGCACTGGACTGCAGGATCTTAAAAAATGAGCTCGAATTCCTTCCGCACTATTATGTTCAATTTTGGACAAATACCCTTGGGAGAAGTATGAACCCTTTATCTATGAGTTAAATAAAGCCACTACTGCCCTTTCAGAAGGATTTGGCATTAAATGTTGGGTATCACTCACCTTTCTCCACACAATGAACTAGTCCATCCGCCATATATAGCAGTAGATACTAATACCAGTGCAAACTAGAAAGTGAAGAACAGCTTCATATAGGAATAGTATTAGACCGTTGGAGACTGGAGATCGCACTAGATCACCTTACTTGCTACCGTAATAACGGAAGCCAATACTATCGTTGGACTATATCTTTATTCTGTATTCACTAATCCTATGTTCTTGTCTACTTATAGTCTCTCTCTTGCATGTACTTTTTCCTGAGAATATATCTCTATTTCCTCTCATACCGTGGTTTGTCCTTTATTTAATAGTACAAGCGTTCACTAACCAGAAAGCAACATTAAATAACCCAAGGAAGTCGATATGCCAACAAAACCAAACCGAACCATTCATTAGGTGCAAACTAATGATTAATATTGAATAAGATTATAAGTTTTAGATTACAATAATTGGAACTATTTAACTTTGTAGAAATAATAGCAAAACTCAAGTGCAGACAAATTAGTTCTAACTCATTTAAGAATGAAATTACCAACTAACTAATCTCTTACGTTGCATGTAAGTTGGCGACCGTAGTCGAGGGTAACCAGAAGGGTCCCTTTTCAATAGCTACAGCACCGAGGTGTAGGGGAAGGGGCTTCTTCTTTCCCTGGATCGCTCCACTTTACCCTCAATACGTACCTTAAATTGCTGAGTGTTAAGCAAGTAGGTATCAAGAACCATTTTTAAAGTCTTTGGTATGACGCGACCTGGGATTAAACCCAGTTCTCCCACACCTTTGGCGAACACTCTACCCAGTAGGCCACATCTATATCCTCATCATCATCATCATGTCGTGCCACGGGCGCGGATATCCCTGATCCTCTCTCGCCACTTCTCCCTATCGTTCATCGCCTCTAGCAAGTCTTCTAGGCTACATCCTGTATCCTGACATAGCTGCTATATGTATGTTCGAGCTGGTCGTCCTGCTTTTCCCCGGCCATATGTAGGGGTCCATATGTGTACATCACTTATGAGCTCGTCCCTGCTTCTCCAGCAGTATCCTGCATGTCTGGTTCGTACTGTTACATAGCAAAACTAAAAAACATTTAGCTGCGTGGATGTTGGAATATGCACGTAAGTTATAGCAGTTTCACAGCTACACATATCTGTATCAGTTTATGTAGCTTATGTGTAGAATGGCATCGGAGATGAGACCTAAAGAATTAGTGTCCACAATTTGCGACTTTTATCAGACAAAAACTTTGGAATCTCAGTCAAGAAAACTAGTATCCAAATACTTCGAGAAACTGTGGCGAAATAATGATAGATGTTTTATTATTGTTTCACTGCTGTTTAAAAGCCAATTTTTATGGAATCTGTAACGACCAGTTTTTCCTTGCCTACACACATCAAGTAACTCGCCACACCACTGACATTTAGCATTCAAGAAGCTAGCAGGTTTGAGAGATGGACAGAAACTGTAAACCATATTATATACCAGACACTATGTTTGCCTTTTTTCGCAACAGGATATATCTAGAAGAGTGTACATCTTCAAAAATAAATACTTTGTAGCTTATCCCTCTCTGTCAGTCTGTCCCTTTTTTCTATAAATATATACATAAATACATTGATATATAATGATATACATTTATTTTAATACACACACACACACACACACACACATACACACACACACATACATACATACATACATATATATATGAATATATATATATATATATATATATATATATATATGCATGTGCTTGTCTTTTCCTATCGTCATATCTATCTATTTATCTCTTCTAGTTTTTCCTATCAATCAATTTCAACGCTATCTCTCTCTCTCTCTCTCTCTCTCTCTCTCTCTCTCTCTCTCTCTCTCTCTCTCTCTCACACACACACAGATTTAATATTTGTAGGCATAAGAAAAGTTGGTTGCTTTGTAGATAAGGTTCGGATTAATTTTGGTTTATTTATTTTCATTTCATTTTTATGCTAATTTTATTCTTTCGAGCGGTCTTTTAATCAATAGAATGCAGTTTTAGTCCAACTCTTCTTTGATCAGATTCGTCCTGATGGTCTTGTTAAGTGAAGCCTATATATATATATATATATATATATATATATATATATATATATGCAGTATTACATTTTTGAACATGTTTCATTAAATACGGCGAACACTTCCTGTCTGCCTCTTTTATCTTCAGTCCATGCAAGTGTTCATATGAGTTATTTGACATCTGAATCGAATGAATTCGATAATGCATCGGATTTTTCCCAACTATTTTCGGCCCTGCTTAGAACCATTTTTGCGGGAACAAACAATGAAATGAGGAACCTAATGAAGGGCCATTTACATTCATATAAAGAGACGGAGGAAGAACAAACATACATATGTGTGTGTATGTGTGTATGTGTATGCGTGTGTGTGTGTGTGTGTGTGAGTGTTTCAGTATATGCTAGTATTTCCTCATATATCTTAAGGTTTTTCTTATATGTTTATACATGTATATCTGCTAGACATTTCTTATCTATCTATCCATCCATCTATTTAAGTCTTGTCTTATCTCCCGATCTAGCTACCTCTGCTAGTATTTTCCTTTACACCTATATATCTATCTATGTTTCTTATTTCCTATCTATCTATCTATCTATCTTTGTTTACACACAGTTAAATGACCAGACATTTCTATTTCAAGGACTTGTTTCCTATCTACATTTATCGAACATATGGAAACTAATATCTCAGTTGGTTGGTTGGTTTTAATGGCATATCAATATTTGTAGGTTATTTAATGCCAACTCCATTTTTATCCGAATAATTAATTCTATTCAAAACAAATCAGTTTAGCATGAGTACACAGTTTAATTATAAAAAACATTTCCATTTCAAGCTATTCAGTTTAGTCTAACAGTTCTCATTCAAACAATTCAGTTTAGCATAAGTACATTTTCAATGTCAACAAAAGTTTTATATCAAACAAATCAGTTTAGCATTAAGTGTGAAGTTTAAATATCAAAAGAGTTCTATTTCAAGTTATTTAGTTCAGCATAAGTACGCAGGTTAGTCTATTTAACCCATTAGCTAGGGCCCTATCAGGTGCTATCACTACGAACCAGAGTGGACATGAGCGATGGCAATGAAGAGATACTCTGCATTCTCCAAAGCTCTTGCATCACTGGTATCTCACTATCAGATTGTTTAGTGTCATATCCTGGATACTCGTTGGGTGAGGGTCTTACTCCTCTGCAGAGAAGCTGTCAGTGTATTCTACAGCCCCAGCCGACAAGGCAATACAAAGAGGTTAATGTAAAAACAGTTTTATTTCAGATGATTCAGTTTAGCATAAATACGCAGTTTAGATGCCAAAACAGTTCAAATTTGAACAATTCTGATTAGCTAAAATACGCAGTTTAAATGCAAAAACACTAAACTCTCGAAACCACAGTTTAGTTCTATTTGACCCATAGATAGGATCCTTATCAGATGCTACCACTCCGGACTAGAGAGGACCTAGGAGTGACGACAATAAAGGGGTGCTTCGCATTCCCCAAAGCTCCAGTATTACTGTAACCTCGCCATCAGATTGTTTAGTATCACATCTACGACACTCATTCAGGGGTTCTCACCCCTCTCCAGAGAAGCCGTCGGTTTTTTTACCTTTCTAGCAGACTAGGCAATAATATCTCGGATAAAATGGAACAGTATTTCATTTAAGCTATGGCAGTGTCAGTACTACTCAATGGATGCACCACATGGACACTATAGAAAAGGCATGAACGAAAGATTAGATGGAAACTGCACAAGAACCTTATGTGCTGTTCTGGAAAACAACATCCCAGAAAACAGCAATTGTACGGCTACTTCCTTCCCATCACACAAAGTAACAAGACATGTCAGGAACTAAAGAGGAATTTATGAGCTACTTTACCTTATGGACGTCTACACATGGACCTGCTTATGTTAGCCGAGAAGCAAATACCTATATACAGGACTGGATACAGTTTTGAGGACCTGCAAAGGGCGATAGTGGATAGAGACGGATGACAAGATAGATAGATAGATAGATAGAGAGAGAGAGAGAGAGAGAGAGAGAGAGAGAGAGAGTTAAGGATCTGCGTGCAATCAGTATGACTGAATGATCATGATGATGATCATGATGCTTTTTTATCTGTCTATCGGTCCATGTCAAAACTTTCATTCTACCTATCAATCCACCTACCAATCCAAATCTCTCTCTCTCTCTATCTCTTTCTTTCTCTCTCTCTCTCTCCCTCTCTTTTTATTTCAGTCTGTCTGTCTGTCTGTCTATACATTGCCCAAATCGGCTGGAGCAGTAGAATACACAGACTGACTCTCTGCAGAAGAGTAAGACTCCCCCAACGAGTATCCTGGATATGACACTAAACAATCTGATAGTGAAGCTTCAGTAATGCTGAAATTTGGGGGAATGTTGAGTACCTCCTCATTGCCATTGCTCTCAGGTCCACCCTGGCCCAGAGTGGTAGCATTTATGGGTTTATAGCATTTATATTTATCCTATTTATGGGTCAAATGGAACTGAACTATGTACTTATGCTAAACTGAATAGTTTGAAATAGAACTTTATATGCATAAAAATGAATTTGGCATTAGATAACATACAAAGGTTGATATGCCATGAAATTAAACCAAACCATTCTGTGTATACATATAATAATAAAGTATAAATGCAGGGACTATATCGATAAGATTAACGTTTTATAATGAAGAATGGAAATGAAGAACAGGTTTTAAAACCTGACGTTTATTGTTACTATAGTTCCAGGCAGGATACAATCTTTAGACAATGACACCAGACATAATATCCTCGATATCTTTGCACTGGGTACGGTCTTCTGTGACACTTACCAAATTTTATTAAGTTGAGCAGCTAAGAAAAAATGACACAATGACAACAATAATAAAAATCTCTCTCTCCCTCTTTATTCCCATTTCTCTCTGTCTGTCTGTCTATTGGTCTCATTCTCTCTCTCTCTCCCTCCCACTCCCTCTCTCTCTCTCTCTCTCTATATATATATATATATATATATGTAACGGCTGGGGCAGTAGAATACACTGACTGTATCTCTGCAGAAGGGTGAGACTCCTCCAACGAATATCTTGGATATGACATTGAACAATATGGTGTGGCTCCAGAAGATATATATATATATATATATATATATATATATATATATATATATATATATAGTTATATTTCTGCATTTGTCTGTCTCTATTACTCAGCTGGGGGTCAAATATTGAACTGTGTTTCTTTTACTAGTAGAGTTTTGCATTAAATTAAACCACAGAGGTTGACATATCATTAAATAAAGAAACCAAATCAAACTAATGTTTGTCTCTGTCTCTCTGTCTGTCTGTCAGTCTCTTTCTCTCTCTATCTCTTTCTCCCTCTATATATATATATATATATATATATATATAAGGCATTAATGCCCTTCAGAAGAGCTTTAATCCTTCTCTTCTTCCCCTACCTATAGGTAAAATGTTAGATTGGGTTGTTTAGCGTTTGTAAAAACGGTGCTTTAGAAAGAAAATCTATCAACTCAAGAACTTAAGTGCTTTTCTGAGAATCTGTGGCGCAATGGCGTGAATTATTATTCTGTCATCAATTAGCTTAAAATGTGTGCCTAATCCTAAACAAACTTTCACCCTTATCAACCAAACACCAATGCGTATCATTTGCTTAGTTTCTTTAATGGCCTGCATCGAATCGATACACGATCATTATATATATATATATATATATATATATATATATATATATATACCTGGGTTGTTCAATAAAAAAGGGGAATTTTGCCTCAGGATTTGATAATAGGAAGCGTTGTTAATACGATTTTTTCAAAGAAATCAAGAGTGATGTGTCCTTTCATGTCCCTGAAGACTCTCAGCATGACCTTATTAACTGACCCGGAACTTATTGTTTTCCGTTAGTCAATGCATTCCCACTCATTGGACATTTTTCAATTGAGGCTTCTAATGGCAAATCTATATTTAGCCCATTTGTAAACATTTTTAAATATAAAATACTTCTTATTTTTCTGTAAATTTCACATCTCATTCTCACCATTAGATCTCACTGACAGCACATATTTCCTTTCTTTCCCAATCAGTCCATATGATCTATAGTTTCCAGTAGGTCTTCTTCAGTATATCCAATGTCCGCACAGAGCTGATCTACGTTCTTGCTGGTTGGGCAAAACTTGCGCGTTCATGCGTATGGATCCATTAAAGAATGCTACACATAAGTTTCCCCTTGCTTTTCCAGCTGTACACCGCAGTATGGTATTTTGCTTCCTGGATTTGTTCAAAAGGGAACGTAGGATTCTTTTGTACTTCTCATCTTTTTTTCTCAGAAATCAGATCCCTAAATGCTCATTAACCTGTAGATAGTAGCCCATGCTCTACTTATTCACATTGATATTATAGAACATTCAGAGTTCACGTGGTGCATCCATATTGTAGCATTTACACAGTGACAGCTAAGAAGAACTTCCATTTTATTTTATCGGAGAGATCAGCCTTCCATACGGTCAATAAACAATCGATAGCAGTCCTCACCTACGCGTATGATATCTATCTCTGTAGATGAGATATTGCTGCCGAGGTATGTGCACTTGTTTACAGATTCTATTAACCTACCACTTAATATGGAAATAACTCCCTCTCGTTTAAAACACATGAACTTAGTTTTAAATGCATTCAAGAGGAGACCAGTACCTCCTGCTGCTTCCTCTCCGCAATGTAATATGGATTCGACTTGGGCAGGTGCATTTGTGAGAGGCAATAGATCTTCTGTGTAGCCTGCATTTGTTATATTTCTGCAGGTTATAGTCTGCTTCTTGCTTTTTTAGTGTAACGCCTTTTTTTTTTGGTGGGGGTAATATTCTTTTTGCATCAAACGATGTTCAAAGTTTGTTGTTAATGCAGATTAAGAATAAATATGGCGCTGATGTATCTTCTAGCAAAACTCTAGCTACAACGTTAAACTAGTCTTTGTCACCATCCGGTTAGCGAGCTATTGTTTTCGTATTTTTGTAAAGAAGCATTGTAGCTGTGACAGTTTCTATGGGAATACCATATGATAGTAAAATTTGCTCCCCCTTCCTTCGAGGTATGGAATCGAATCCTTTGAAGAAATCTACGAACAATAAGGTTACTTCGAGATTTTCTACACGTACTCTGGATTTCTGGATTATCTGAATCAGTAGAGTTGTGGATCGATTTCTTTGAAAACCATTCTTATTTTCTCTAAGAATTTTCTGTTTTTCAGGTTTGATACGTTTGGGACACAGCATCATAAACATTAGCAGCTAAAGCTGTAGGAGTAATGCCTCTGTATTTCTTTGTGATTACTAGGTTACCTTTCTTGGAGAAGGGAAGGATGCAGCCTTTTGTGGACTTCAATATGGCATTTTGATTGTACATAACGTTCCATAATGGAAAAACTACGTCAGCAAATATTGTTGTCTTCCATACATCTGATGGTATTTAGACGAGGCATTCAGTTTTTCTGCTTTTACATATTTTCGGTACAATGTCAAGTTCTTGCTACATAAACTGTCGTAGTATGATGTCTACTTAGCTAGGAATGATTTTAGATAAGTTCATCGGTGACTTTAGGGGAGTTTCCGATCAAATTCTTAAAATGTTCTTTCCACTACTGTATTCTTTCTTCTTGGCTGGTAGCTTTTAGTTTTGCTATCGAGGTCTCCTTTCTTCCGCTGATTTAAATTACTACCTGCCATGCTAGTTATGGTTGTGTATCTTCAAGAGTTTGTGATTTTTTTTTGTTTGGCCTTAAATTTATTCAAGTTATTCTTTTTGTTATGTATTAGTTATTTCTCTCTGAGCTTTAATTTTTTTTTGGTATTGACATTTGTTGGGTTTCTTTTATCAAAGATGCTTTGTTTTATGTTATCTCATTTTTCCCTAATTTTTATTAACTCCCATGAAATTCTACATTTGATTCTTGATTAGTTTGGAACGCACTGGGCTAATATGAGGCAGTTGGTTGTTTCTTTGTTTTGATTTTCGGCGTATCAATCCCCTTCGAGCCATTTAACGCTGAATTAAATTTCAAACAATTCAGTTTAGTATAAGTATAGGTTTTGTTTACAAACAGTTAAATATCGAAACAGTTCAGTTATTTATCAAAACAGTTTTATTTCAAACGATTTAATTTAGAAAAGTATACAAGTTCAAAGTCAAAAACAGTTTTATTTCTAACGATTCAGTTTTGCATAAGTACTCAGTTTAGTTCTATTTGACCCATAGATAGGACCCTATCAGGCGCTACCACTCCGGGACAGAGTGGACCGGGGAGCAATGACATTGAAGGGCTACTCTACATTCCCCTAAGCTATAGCATTACTGGAACTTCACCATCAGATTGTTTAGTGTCTTATCAGGGTACTCGTTGCGGGTAGGGAACTACCTCTCTGCAGAGAAGCAGTCGGTGTATTCTCCTGCCCCAACTGATATGGACAGTAGTAAAGTTTTATAACGATGGGGGATGACATTATTATTATTATTGTTATTGTTATTGGGTTTTTGGTTTAAGGTTTAATTTGGTTTTTACGTTGGTTATGTTGGTATTTCGTTGGTAGCGTTGGTATTTCGTTGGTAGCGTTGGTATTTCGTTGGTTGTTATCCCTTCGCTAAATGTTGATGGAAAATAAAGGTGGTGGAGAAGAACAAAGACGTCGTTAGGTTTTAAATGAAGGTTTTAATAGCTGCATGAAGTAAGGGGTTTACGCTGGTATGCTGCGAGGTCTCATAGGAAGGAAAGAAGATAGGCAGTTGTTAGAGTGTATCATCTAATTTGTTTTAACTAGAATTCCTTGGTGTAGAAGAATTGATTCAAGGGGCCCATTAACTAGATGGCTCTCCTCATTATGGCCGATGCTGCTACTGCTATTCAGGAGCAGACGTTAAGACGTCCGTTCCCATTGAGGATTTCTGAAGGAGAGTGAGTTTCGCGGGCTTTCTTCAATTTTTGGTGCTGCTTGGAAATATAGTTCTGGCTGAATTGGACAGGTCATCTTGATTGGGTGAAAATGTTAGGCGACTCTAACGGTCAAATTAAATTACGCGCCAAACAAAAATACAAGTTTCTTTCTGCTACAGTTTTCACATCCATCATTTGGCGTATGCCTTTCTTAGTGGCCTGAAGAGTATCAAACTTGTTTTTTACAGTTACCGTATAATTATATTCTATATCATTACCGTTGTATGAGGACCAGTCATATCGCAAAGCTTTAATTGTTTGTGGCGTATTTCAGTTTATACTTGGGTGAATGTTTGCCGAGACAATTCTTTGATTGGAACAAACTCCTTCAAAAGAGAAGTATGCCTCACAGCTCAGTTTTTTTTTTGTTATTGTTTGGGGCTGGGGTTATGGCATATCAATCATGGTTGTCTATTTAATGCCAAATCTATTTTTATACAAATAGACAGTTCTATTTTTTAAAAAGTTAGTATAGTCTAAGTACACTGTTTAACTGTCAAAAAACAATTTGATTCGATTTCAAGGTTTTCAGTTTATTAAAACAGTTCTATTTAAAAAAAAAAGTTCTATTGTAATCAATTCAGTTTAGCAAAAGTACGCAATTTAAATGTTAAAATAGTTCTATTTTAAACAATTCAGTTTAGCGTAAGTATACAGTTTAAACGCCAAAAACAATTCTATTTCAAACAATTTAGTTTAGTTCTCTTTGACCCAGACATTAGACTCTGTCTGGTGCTACAACCTCGAGACAAATTGGACCTGAGAGCGATGGCAATGAAGAGCTACTCCGCATTCCCCAATGCTCCAACATTTCTGGGTTCTCACCATGAGATTGTTCAGTGTCATATCTAAAAGACTCGTTTCGAGGATTTTACCCCTCTGCAGAGAAGAAGTCGGTGTATTGGACTGCTCCAGCCGACTAGTCAGTTACAGTTCAGTGCACTATTTATACACTTCTTTTTTATGAATATACTATCTAGCTGATTTTTAGCGTTATTTGGGTAGGTGTTGGACCCTAATTTTCCTCCCTTTTTTAGAAATTATTATTTAGGCGTGCTAACCTATTCTCGATTGAAAAATGAGCTAGATATTCCCCATTTCTGTTTGACGAGTTGCTTTAGCAGGATTTTATATTTCCATCTTTGCCTATTTGAACATTCTTGTCTCCAACGATGATTGGGATGTTGTGTTTGGGAATGAGACATATAAGGGTAGATAGCTTACTATAGAAGGTGATGTCTGTTTCCTCATTGGTATTGGTAGGTCTGTAGTAAGAGACGATTGCTGTGCAGATTTTTACGCTAAATGAAGCATGCATCATTCTTGGTTGGATTCTTTTTATGCTATTTAGTTATTTCAAGGCATATAGGGACCGAGAATCATTCCTACACCTTCTGTAACGATACTGATGGAGATTTTACAAGCAGATGCTGAGATCAATGTCCTTCTATTACCAATACTGTGGTATCTTATAGTGATATTGCTATGGTAGTAAATGTTCTTGATGTCTATATTATGCACAGCAGCAGACATTTTCAGTACAGGTAACTGGTTTACTGTATTTAAAGTCATAACGTTCAGTATCGCTACGTTAGCAATGATTTTGCATAAAAATTATTTTGGTTTGGGGCTAAGTACTGAATCTGATTTTTCGAACATTGGGGCCAGATCTCTAACCTCAGGTGAACACGACCATTCTTTACTCGTGTAAAGGGTTATCCGGTTTAGATATACGAATTGAATTAGAGACTCGTGGATCTTTTGCTCGCTATTTTTCCTCATGAATTGTAGCTGAGTAGTAGCTGTTTTTTATCTTGACTATTTGATCCTTGCCGTTGACCAATGAGACTCTCCCCACCATCACCACCACCATCTAGTTAAGCACAATGTTGACTCATTTGCGTTATTTCCCATCCACCGCAAGGCTTACATTGATATACACTTGTATATCTTTTCGAGGAGGGAGTTTGTTTTTTTTTTAATTGATTATTGTAACGCAAATAATGATTTGTAAGTTTAAGAGTGAGTATTATTCCAACAATCCCGTTTATTTTAATCAAGTTTTGTGGATAGATTTGATTCTTTACTTTGACAAATAACGTTCCATTTAGCCATCGTCTTATATAGTAAGAATAAGATAACCGATCCTGGTCGAGGATGACACAAAATCTTCCTTTTCAATAATGTACTGGAGGGCGCAACTCCTTTCACTGGATTGCTCCTCTCACCTGTGCTTTCTATCTTATAATGCTTAGTGGAGGCATCAAATACCATTTCTTGAATCTTTGGTATGATTCGACCTGGGATTGAATCCTGGTTTCCTGGACCATTGGCGAAATCTGACAATTATGTCAATGGGCCGGTTCATTTTTTGTTTTGTTTTGTTGTTTAATGGCATATCAACCCTCTTGAGTTATTTTATGCCAAAGCCATCCCGGTAGAAGAACAGTGGTAGTACGATTCAACCCCTAGCTCGGAGGATAAGGGGGTCCATACTTTTCCGAAGAGTATTTGTCCGAAAGTGAACCTAATAGCGCAACTGGAGTTCGAACTCACTAACTACGATTCATTGTCTTATATATATATATATATATAATGAAATTTATATAAAGATTGAGGCATAAGTCCTTTAGTTTAAATTATCATAAGCATTTTTCCCCTATAATAGCTGTAACCCTCCATAGCTATTGAAAAGGGAGCCTTCGGTCAACTTCGGCTAAGGTCGCTAACTTTATTTTTTACTTATATATATATATATATATATATATATGTGTGTGTGTGTGTAAACACATGAATTAAAGCTCATGCACTCCATTTTAAAGAAGATCTCCGCACCAAATGGTTGTCCTCTGAAACTAAGGACTAAGTTCACCTACCACAGAAGCAGCATTTCATCAACCAAAAATGACGTCAATACGCAATTAGCATGGTCAGCTATCGATAGGCTATAAAATAAAACGCATTTTTTTACCAAACTGTGGTTATGTCCCTACTACCGTATGGATGCACCACTTGGACGCTTACTAAGCGTAAGACAAAAAGCCTGATGGCAATTGCACAAGGATGCTATGAGCTATATTAAACAAATCCTGCAAGCAACATCCCACAAAACTGCAGGTTTACGGCCATCTACCACCCATCTCGAAGACCATCCAATTTAGTCGAACAAGGACGAACTCATAAATGGCATTTTCCTATGTACCCCTTCACATAGAGGCACGAGTGTATGACGACCAGCTAGAACTTATCTACAGCAGCTCTGTAAGAACACAGGATGTAGCCTTGGAAGACCTGACAGAACCGATTGGTTGAAAGAGAGAAATTGTGAGAGACAGGGAAATTAGTGCTATCAGCACTTAACCCTTTAAAATTTCTAAGGTTAAACTTTGTATTGTTCAAACTGCCCTCCCTTTCATTTTCATTTTCATTTGTAGGATGTAATTTTACATATTTATATTTGCAGATACTTTTTCCTACTGATTTCTTAATATTATCGATCTTTAAACACTTTTCACGTGATTCAACTTTCGGTTTGTATTCCTGTATCACAAATTCAAAAGACAAACCATTGTTTTTAGCTATGTCTCTTTCTAGTTGCTTTATAGATTTTATTTAAATTTTAGGATTGGCTACTTATGTTTGCTTAATACTTAAACCACATGGCTTCCAGGATTTTTTTCTATCCTTAACAATATATTTTTTTTAGATATCAGGATGACTTATTTTTTTTCGATCATGTATGAGAAATATCCAGAAACACGTTTACACATATTTTTTCCCATATTAAAACAGAAAGCTTTCTCTTATTTTTTTCTCACCATAACCACCGCTTCTGCTATTATTTTCAACAATACTAATATTCAGTGAAAAATTTCAAGTATACACATATAAAGAAAAGGTAGAAATGAATTTTAGAATCCATTCTCCCACTGTTCAAGTTAACTAACTTTAAAAATAACGCCAATGATTAATATAAATAAAAATAAAGTTATATAAAAATATATTAAGTTATCATTATCAATCTAAAAAAATAGCATCTTGTAGTTTCATATTTTAATGTTCAGTAAAACTGGTACGAAATAAATGTGATGCAAATTTAAAATATCAAAGAGAAAGCAGATAGCGATGTGCAAATGAAGTAATATGAAAATATAAATAGATAGATAAATTTATGAATTATAAAACTAGTTTAACTGCGCCAAATTTTTAGCTAATTTGCATATAATATAGTTAATTTTCATCAGATGTATTGTTTTTTTAAATTACATTGAAAGTAATTTATACATCAATTGAATAACATGAGTAAACAAATATAAATCATGAATTTGTGCATAATTAATATATATATATATATATATATATATATATATATATATATATATATATATAATTTGATGGGTAAATAGATAATATAATAGAAGAGGTAAATAATTCAAAAATAGATAAATGAATCAATAACAACTGTCACTTCCCCGCGGACATTCTCGAAATCTATCTATGGCACTAGACCTTGCTGTCTAGCTCAAGCCATAACCCGTGCCCGGAACCACATTTAGATTAGTGAAACTGCTTGCCTCATCAGGCTCACATTGCACCAAGTGAGCCGATGAGCAGCATAGACCAGCAGGGTTCGAGTCTCGGCTCATTCCCGACCTTCCCCTCCCCTTTAACCCCACTTTAATCGACCTTCAGGCTTTTAACCTTGTGTCAAGTCGTGTCTGGTGGAAGGCAGCGACAAATAAACTGTCACTTCCCTTATTTACATTGAAATATACCGTTTCTTACGTTTGACGAAAAATACGTTCGTACATTTCGAGGTTAGTGTTCTTTTTACATTAAAGAGAACAAAAATTTGATGAGATATTTATTTTCAAGCATGGACAACACTGTCTGATTTGCCACCATTTTGAAGAACCTCAAAACAAATATTTTTCTTTATTAAATAATGTAGTCTTAACACTTTTTGTTTAATCTTATCAACAAATCAAAACTAGATTTTACAGCAACAATGTAAACTATAATCGGGCCAATAATAAAGAAGTTTGAAAGAAGAATTAAGCATTGTATCAACGCCTGGCGCCAGTCTTCAATATAATAAAATATTTTAACTAAGTAAAAGACAAACGAAATTAAACAAAAACATGGGGGGGGTCGTGGTGTAATGGTTAAAGCAATGGCTCTGCCGATTCGTAGTATGTGAGTTCGAACTCCAGTCGGGCTTTTACGTTAACTTTCGGATAAATACCGTTGGGAAAGGTATTAACTACCGTATCATCCCACCTATGGATTACTCCAGTGGACCCCTTCATGTGGACGAGCAAAAACACGACTACTAGTTAGAACCTATATACAACAGATCTGTGCTGGTACGGAAGACCTCTCGGAAGCGATGAACGATAGAGACGGGTGTCTAGAAACGGTCAGGGAGATCTGTGCTGGCAGCGACAGATGATGATGATGACTGTTCTTCTAGAAAGATGGTTTTGGCATTAAATAAACCAAGACCGTTAATAAGCCATTAAACAACAAAAAAGGACTCATATAAAAATCTTACACTAGTTCTTTTTTTAATTTTAATTGATTTCTATATAATTATCAATAATTAATCATTACTTGAAATCTTATTTGAAACAGAGGGGGTATAATCGAATAATAGAATAGCTTGAAATCTTAATCTTCCCGTCACTCCCACCTTTCATAGTTAAATTTTCCAAATTTAACTATTTAATTAAAGTAGACAGTAAAGATTAAATTACATTTATTTCTTCTTGCGAATGAATTTCTTTTCAGATTTATCGATCGGATTTTTGCTCATACGT
>OY757930.1:42228920-42298920 GCA_963585895.1 Sepioteuthis lessoniana
ATGATGCCAATTTAATCGACTTCCCACCAAACAGATATATAACCCAAAGTTATATATAACCCAAAGTCGTTTGCTGATGAGAATTCAGCCTAAGTCAAAGATTCCAACGCCGCTAAACCATATGGAAACGGCGTTTCCATATTAGAGTACCCCAGACACTGCACAATAACACCAACCATGAAAAAACAGGTCTCTAATATGCGGATAGGCTCCTTGAAACCAACTGATTAAGATTATTAACACCTACTTGGTGTGAACACTAGGCAGCCCCTCCCCACCGAAAAACATGAATGGGACGAGCACACGTTATCAAAGCTAAATTTTCGCCATAATTTTAGATATAATAATTTTCCTTACATTGAAGTAAAAGTATTTCTCTTACAGAAAATATATTTGCATATGAGCAGTGGAATATTTTTTGTTTAAAATCACTGTATCAAAATTGATTTATCTGAGGTGGACGAAAAGATTTTCATGTTATCAGCGGAATATTTATCTGTTTTTAATCTCTGTATCATAATGGATTTATATGAGGCGGACGAAGAAAATTTCATGTTAACAGTGGAATATTTTTCTGTTTTAAATCACTGTATCATGATTGATTTATCTGACGCGGACGAAAAGATTTTCCTGTTAACTGTGGAATGTTTTTTTTCTGTTTTAAATCACTGTATCATGATTGATTTATGTGAGGTGGACGAAAATATTTTCATGTTAACAGTGGAATATTTTCTGTTTTAAATCACTGCTTCAAAATTGATTTATTTGAGGTGGACGAAAAGATTTTCCTGTTAACAGTGGAATATTTTCTGTTTTAAATCACTGCTTCAAAATTGATTTATCTGAGGTGGACGAAAAGATTTTCATTTTAACAGTAGAATATTTTTCTGTTCTAAATCATTGTCTCATGATTGATTTATCTGAGGTGTAAGAAAAGGTTTGTATGTTAACAGTAGAATATTTTCGGTTTTTAATCACTCTATCTTGATTGATTTATCTGAGATGGACGAAAACATTTTCTGGGCTATTTTATTTGATGATATATCTTTCCTTCTAATTCTGAAGCTCTGCTAAAAAAATATTGATTAAGCATGTTAATTGCTCCAAAGAGCTAATATTTCATCTGCAAATTACGAAAGTTGATACGGAGGTAATTAGTAGAAATTTACTACAGTTTAAGTGGCCGTATACTTTTGCACAGTATTGTACATGTGATTTTCTATTCCAATCTCTCTCCTTTTCTATCTATCTATCTATCTATCTATCTTATTACGCATAACTATGAGCACATTTAACTTTTGATTTATAACAAGTTAAATGTAACATATTGACCCTCGACCGAGCCGTCAATCAAGAGATGCACCTGTGTAAATAAGCAGGAGAACAGCGAAACAGGTGCATCCGGTCGAAGATATCGGAATATCACCTTGACCTGTGGACATCGTTGAATTCGGTGCAGATGCGTACGCCCACAGGAAGCAGGTGGGTATCAAACAATTATATAACCAGGTGCCACAGACGGCTTGGGTTAGTAGGTTCAGTTCCAGTATTATTAGAGTCAGTTGGAGATAGGATACCCGCGGAGAACCAGCTCCAGACAGAGGGTTTCGGCCCTCAGTTACCCACGGTTGAGCAGCCCAGCCAGAATGCGAATGAACTGCTGCTGTGGTCAGAAGAACTTGGGGTCAATATGTAGCAGTCTGTTCTGGTCTACAACTCACCTGTCACACATAACCGACATCAACCCTTTCGAATAAAGAGTGAGAGGTATATTTTTTAAAGAAGTGTGTTCGCTAGTTCATTGAAGTTTGTCATTATTTTTTATGTATGCCTGTGACTATACAACATAAATTCTTCTATCTTTTTGGCCAGTGGACTGGAGCTGTAGAATACACTGACTGCACTAGTGCAGAATGGTAAGACTCCCACCAACGAGTGTCATTGATATGCCACTAAACAATACGATGGTGAAGCTCCAGTGATGCTGGAGTTAGGGGAAATGTGAAGTGCCCCTTCATTTCCATCGTTCCCAGGTCCACTCTGGCCTGGAGTGGTCGCAACTTATAGGACCTATCTGAGAGACAAATAGAACAGTTTGAACATTTAACTATCAGTGGACGAAAACTATACTTACGCTAAACTGAATGGTTTTAATTAACAGCTTGAAATAGAAATATTTTCATAAATTCTTCTCTCTATTGGGCCAGTGGACTGGGGCTGTAGAATACACTGACTGCACCAGTGCAGAATGGTAAGACTCCCACTAACGAGTGTCCTTGATATGCCACTAAACAATACGATGGTAAAGCTCCAGTGATGCTGGAGTTAGGGGAAATGTGGAGTACCCCTTCATTTCCATCCTTCCCAGGTCCACTCTGGCCTGGAGTGGTAGCAACTTATTGGACCTATCTGAGAGTCAAATAGAACAGTTTGAACATTTAACTGTCAGTGGACGAAAACTATACTTACGCTAAACTGAATGCTTTTAATTAGAACTTTGACTAAACATAACAGCTTGAAATAGAAATATTTTCATAAACTGTGTACTTACATTTAAACGGCGTACTTAAGCTAAACTGAATAGGGTTGAAATGGAACTGTTTTTGACATTGAAGCTGTACTTATGTTAAACAGATTTTCTAAATAGAACTGTTTTAACATTTAACTGCGTGTAAACAAAATGTATACTTATATTAAGCTGAATTGGTTGAATAAGAACAGTTTGAGTAAACTGAATAGCTTAAAATATAAATGTTTTTGACAATTAAACTGTATACTCATGGTAAATAAAAATTGTTTGACATAGAACTGATTATTTATCTAAAAATAGATTTGGCATTAAATAACCTTGAAATATTGATATGCCATAAAACCCAAATAACCAAGCAACCAAAGTCTATCTATCTATCTATCTATCTATCTATCTATCAGTACTCTCCATACAATTTTCAATAAAATCTTTAAAATCTATCAATCTATCTATCTAGCAAATTTGAGTATTCATGCCTTCACCAATGATCAATCTATCAACCTATCATTAAATCGGCTTTCACACATTTGTTTGCCCTCTCAATGGGTCATAGGATATGCTCCTTGTATCCCCTGCAGAGGAGTGACACCCCTTTTTAAAAAAAGGATGTATCCATAATATGACTCTAAACTCAATTTGATGGTGAAGTTTCATTTCTGAAGATCTGAGAGGAGTAGATTACCCTTGATTTTCTTTAACCTTAGGTCCACTTTGCAATATTACCTGATTGGTTCAAAGATAATTTGCGTCTAATAAGAAGGTATGCCGAAAAAAAAATTGAGAGGCAACTTCACGAAAGAATGTAATTATGGACGTACAGTGAATGCATTTAATGAACCTTTAGTCATAAAATAACCCAAGATATGTTGCCTTGCCTTTAAAATAAATCGCTCAATGCGTAATTTGGTATCGTCTTTATTTGATATGCTTAAGATGGTCTGACAGTCAAGCACACGTGAGAGTTGTAATGATTTACTGAAAAAGATCGTTAACCATAACATATGTCTAGATGCCAAAGACTGAGATTATGTTTCGAAAAAAAATGTTTACAACATCCAATCCATTATGGAAGAGACAATGTATAATCAGATAAGATTCTTAATCCAAATTACAAGCCTGAAGGGTAGATAGATGTTTTTACCCTGTCATTTTTTGTACAGCTAATCTGTAAATATCTCGAATAACATGAATTAGATTACGTTACGAGAACATCTTGTTGAATCCTTTATTTTTTAATATCTTTTCTAAAAGTCTTAAAAAACATTTACGGACATACAGACAAATACATTTCCGGGTATAATGTATTCACAAATTTGCTCTCTCTCTCTCTTATTCTGATATATCTTTCTCTCCATCCCTCTCCTTTCTTTCTATCTGTCTCTGTCCTCGTCTATTTCTCTGACCCTCTGTTTCTCTTTCTGCCTTTCACCGGTCTGTCTGTCTCCAACAGTCTGTATGTATCTGTCAGTTTCTGTATGAATCTTTCTTTGTATGCGTCTCTTTTATCCCCCACCCCGACTCTCAGTCTCTCTCTCTCTCTCTCTCTCTCTTTCTCTCTCTCACTCTCTCTCTTTCTCGGTCTCTAAATAAATAAATATGTATATATGGTACTAACAACATTTATTAATAAAAAGTGCTCAATATCGGTGAACATATATATATATATATATATATATATATATATGCACGGATGTATATTTTATATCTTGGCTCGGAAGGTACCACTGTTTTTGTACGCATATCACGCCTATGTTATGATCTATTGCAGAAGCTGTATTTCCGGTAGTTGGTCTATTCTATTTAAACTTCTTACGTTAGATATCGCTATTTCTATTGTGCTTTTATATTTAAGTAATATTTTGTTTCTGTCTGAATTCTAAAGCTGGTTTTTCGAACCCTGGACCAGAGCACCAACCTCAGAAGTGCGCGCCCATTTTTTACCGGCGCGAAAGGCGATGAGCTTTGGAAATGTGGTTTGAATATGAGTCATAGTAGATTTCGATGGCTGTGTTTTAATCTCATCAATAGACGCCACCCTAAAAGATGAGTAGCAGAAGTTCATCGACTGAACTATTTGATCCTGGCCGTTGACCTATGGGTTAGTCCATCTAGCACTTGGTTAGGCGCGTCGTTGAGCTGTCGTCAGTTTGGTCCGTCTTAACGTCCACCACGCTGCTTCCAATGGCTTCTGAGGTATATCTTGTGGTGGAAAAAATGTCCTTTTCCTTCTCTTACTTCTTGCCCACTCCCGTATATGCATTAAGTTTTAACTTAGTATAAATCCACAATTTATTTTATTTTAAAATTCACTGAAGAATCTTAATATTCAGTTTCTCAAAATCTTAGAGCCATCCCATTCTTACACTAACTTAGGTTTTCGAAGATTAAGTGAATATTTTCAAGAGTATAAAAAATCATGTTAGCCGGTTTCCTTTTGATAATTCATCTGAAAACTTGGTTTTAGTTAATAGGTTTATCTTTTCATTTAAATCACAGATGATATTCAGCAAAGATTTTAATTTAATAGACATAATAAAATCTAAAACGTATTTAAATAACAGTTTAGTAAAATACAAAAGTTAACTGACCCGGAAGTTGTCCATTTGAAAACATAGCGGCTAAATGTTTTGAACTTTTTCAGGGTATCAGCTTGTAAAAACTCTGTCAATCCGCAATAGGGTGTGTAGCTATGCCTAAAATCACTTAATAGCACCGAGAAAACACAACCGAGGATGATGGTAGACACGTTTAATGGCAACCTCATCATAAAAATCATCTCCTTTTACAGCCCTATCCATGTTGGTGGTGAAACGGACCTCATCGCCTTCTATAACGACCTACCCTCCCTTGTCCATAGCATCCCGAAAAACAACGTTGCAATCATCGGTGGAGACATGAATGCCCAAATAGTTAAAAACGTAAATAAAAAAATAAACTTACATTACTCATCAAACAAATGTGTAACATCTTACAGATTTCCTACAAGAAAATAGATTAACATTCCTTAATCCTAAATTTTAGAAAAGAAGGGAAAACTATGGACCTTCGCCTACGCAAATAACGCTAAGGCACAGATAGACTACATCCTATAAATAAGAAATATATTTATAGCGCATTGAATCCTGGGGCATATTCTTCTTTTGCGGGGGTGTCCTCTGATCACTGAATTGTCTCAGCAAGCATACGACTGTGCCTACAAAAGAAGGCAGTGCGAACAACCACAACCGTTTAACGTGACTAGTCTCTGCTTAACAAAAGGGATATTAGCGATAAATGTGTTAACACTAAGAAACAAATTTGATCATATTTATCAGCCCCTCCTTTCGGGCAGGATATGACACAAGGTCAATTTTTTAAGCGGAGTTTAACATGTTTGAATTCATAGTTTTCCTTCTCCTAGACTAGTTGCCTCACCAAGGCTGAAGACTTCAGTCTGTCCTACTATTTTACCCATAGCTGGAGGGAGAATAATTGGATTCATACCTTTCCCAAGGGTATTAGTGCTATGTGAAATGCAATCGGTCTCGTCCAGGATTTGAACTGGTGTCGCCGTGTCCATTTCCTACGACGATAACCATTACATCACGGGCACCTCCAAACAAGGAACAAATTTGATGCACTTCAGGAAATATCAGAAATACTTACTTAGAATGACGAATATCAGAACTTCTTCAATGCCCACATAGAAGCTGCAGTAGAATGCATACCAAATAAACTAAGAGCTAAACTTAGAATCCCTTGAGAGACATTAGCGGTTAGGAAAAGACGTGCCGACGTCAAAACCGCATCCCTATGCAATAGGAGGAACCCAACAAATATCCACCCTCAGAAACTTAAGATGGCACAAAATGAACTAACTTACGCATACCTTAAAGAACAAACAGAATACATCCAAAATCAGATTAATAAGATCTGAGACTCGGTCAAAGATAGGCAATCTAGGATAGCAGAGCATACAGTAAACGAAGTGAAGAGAAGAAAGAGAACTGCGTGAGCTAAACTGAAAGCTGGCAGCCAAGAAGAACGAATACACCTGTGGAAACAACATTTTTTGAATTTACTTGAAAATCGTCCGAAGGTTACGGATGAATCTATCTCGAAAATTATTTGTAATCAACTAGATATCAAACTAGGACAGTTTACACAAGAACTCGACATAATATTTATAAATTGATGAAATACCACCCGGAGTATGTACGACAAGGATATTCCATGGCATACTGCTGTGATGTTGCAACACCGTATATAACCAGAAGCCTATAGACAGATGGACAAAGGGCTGAATCCTCCCTTTCCCCAAGAATCGTGACCTTGGAATAGCCAAGAAATACAGAGGTATAGCCCTTACTTCCATTGCGGCCAAGATCTGCAATGCTCTGCTACCCAACCGTATAGAACCGAAAAATGAGAAAACGTTTTGGAAGAACCAAAATGGCTTTCGGAGAAATCGATACACAACATCACAAATTTTGACTATCCGTCGAATTACAGAAGGCGTTCGTGCAAATAACCTCGAAGCAACCGAATGATTTGTAGGCTTCTAAAAGGTATTTCACTCCATACACAGAAGGATGGTGGTGCAAATACTTCTGGCCTACAGTCTCCTCAAAGAGACCGTCGTAGCTATAATGATGCTATATAAAGACCCAAAAAGAAAATATGGCTCATCGGATTGAGACACAAATTATTTTGACATCGTAATAGGTGTGCTGCAAGGAGATACATCATCCCTATACCGGTTTATTACCTGCTTAGACTACGTGCTTTGAATGTCGATAGTTTTAATGAAAGAAAATGGCTTTCCGTAGGCAAAAAAAGAAGCAGAAGATACCCAGCACAAACTATTACAGACTACCCAGATGACATAGCGCTTCGAGCAAAGTCACCCACCCAAACCGAATCCCTGTTACCTAGTCCGGAATGGGCAGCAGGTGGCATAGGTCTCCATGTGAATGCAGACAGAACAGAATACATGAGCTATAATGAAAGAGGCGACATCTCGACCCTAAATGATGATTCTCTGAAATTAGTGGACATGTTCACCTACCTAGGAAGAAGCGTCTCATCAACCAAAAATGATATCAACAGACGACTAGCAAAGGCATGGGCAGCTATCAATAGTTCATCAGTCATATGGAAGTCAGACATGTTCGATAAATTAAAACGCAGTTTTTATTTCCAAGTAGTTGCCGTATCAATTCTGCTACACGGATGCACCCCGCGGACACTGATTAAGCGTATATATATAAGGCTTCACGGCAATTACACAAGAATTATATTAGCTGTATTGATCAAGTCCTGGAGGCAATACCCCACAAAACATCAAGTGTACGGCTACCGATCACTGATCACGAAAACCATCCAAATTAGACAAACTAGACATACGAGACACTGCTGGAAAAATAAGGACTAACTCATAAGCGATGCACTCCTGAGGACCCTTTCATATGGACGAGCAAGCGCAGGGCGACCAGCTCAAACGTAAAAACAACTCTGTATCGGTACAGGACATAGTTTGGAAGACTTACCGAGAGCGATGGATGATAGAGACGCGTGGCGAGAGAGGGTCCGGGAGATCCATGCTTGCAGTACGACATGATGATAATGATGATATATGTATATGGGCAGGATTTTATCTATCAGACATGTTTTATTCAACAGGACAGGCATTCTGATCTTTGATCTGTTCAAGTCTCTAGTCTATCTCTCTCTCTCTCTCTGTTATATAATTAAGGAATGATTTTCTTATATTAATCATTTTTCATTAATTATATACTATCATTCAGTTTGGTTGGGCTTTGAACAATTCGAGTAAAGAGTTCAGGTGTATAGTCAATTGGTTTAGTTTACGCTCGCACGCAAAGGATATGACAATCACCATTGTCATAATAAAACCCCAGACAGGAAATGATACTGATGTGTGGATGACGTCGTGCCCGGAAGAGATTGTCCTGAGAATTTGTGGATTTTAAAAAAGAGTCAGTTGAAAATTGAGATTGGACCATGGAGTCGAGTAGTTGGGGATTCAGCCATTGAGTCGAAGAGTGGCGTTTTTCGGATGTCTACCGACAGAGATGAATTGAGATCTTAAACACCACGAGATGTGCCGAACGCTGGGGGTGGGGTTAACATAGTATGATTACGAAAGACTTTTAAGAATTGTGTCTCTCTCATCGTGTCCGGCTGTTTTCGCCTGTGTTTTGCTTTTGTAAATGTGTTTGTGTCATAGTTGTGATTGATATCAATATGTACTGTGACGGCAAATTAAAATAAAAAGATCCCCGGATGAGCAACCATTTAAAAGCGTATGGGAACAGATGCATTTAAATATTGTTATCACCAAACGGGTAAATATTGTTATCACCAAACGAGGAGTTTATTTTTCGCACGTGTGAAGACGGGACGGTCTGGCACTTGATCCCTCGTAGAATGAGTCCTTGTTCAGAGTCCTTTCTCGGGAATATAGGAACTGGCATATCATGTGGGGGTTAATTTGGGGCTAGACTGACCGCCGCTGGCAAGGGGTTTCTAAATTTCACAATACACACACACCCACCAAGGCCACTAGTTCTTCCTACCCCTAGAACAATGGAAGATATGGACCTCTAAGTTTAGACGTAATAATATTAATTATAGTATTCGACAACTCTGGTTTCCCGTATAATATTTTTAGAGGAATTTATTGGAGAATTTAAGCGGGAATAACATAAGGCGAAAGAAGCTTAAAACAAGCATGAAATAAAAAATTTGATAGAACGCGACACAAATGAACTAACTTCAACACGTGGGAACATTATAATCAAATAATCTTTTTACTACACACACGGATACACATATTCAACGTGTCAGCTATATTATCAGCGGATAATATATGACGATCAATGTCTTTCTTCCTTTTATTCCTTTCTTTCTTAATTTCATTTCACCTGGCCAGTCATATGAGCTACCAATCTCTTCAAATAGCCATCACACAATGGAGAGGGAAAAATCCATGAAAATATTCCACAATAAACAAGAAGAAAAATTGTTTCGGAAGGAATTCATCATCTTGAGGAATCAGACGTATAGCTACAGCTGTAGAACAGTGGAAACAAGTTGCATAGACAAAGCGGGAGAGTGCAAATGACATTGCTATCACATCGGGCAACCTCAAGCACATTGAACACAAAAATTAAATTTCCTTATAAAGGCAGTCTACGACATCTTACAAACACCAGTAAACCTTTATGCTTAGGGGTTAACTATATTCGACCGATGCAGAGCATATAGGAAAACTACCAACCTCAAACGTATTCTCACTGAATGCAAGTATGCTCTAAGAAGCGACACGTACAGACCACAAAGTCCTGGAGTTTTTTGCTGAGGCTTCGAAGATGTGTTTTGAAGAAATGTTATAAAAAATCCAAGATAAGGCTCTAACTGCATCAGTGCGGATATGGCCATCCCATAGAGTGACAACAATCCCACAAAGTCCGATAGTATCGTGAGTTGTCAATGGAGCACTCTGGGTTAGCGGTAATGATGCTTCGGCCCCGAAACCATACCTGAACCCAGAATCATCATCTGATGAAGGTTTTGTTGAAGCAATGCTACGGTATAAACATCAGTCATTGTATGATACATATACTTATACTTTCCCATTTGTCTCCATTTTTGCATGCAAGGAGACATGGAAAAGTAACAAACCTGAGCATGAAGGAAATAAACTTGGATTAAGAGAGGTCTTGGCTATTTTCTATATTTAACCAAACTTCAGTACATTTAAATATTTGTTTTGAAGATTTCTTTAAGCTTTCCAAAATAAATACATGAAATGAAATAAATAAGATAAAATAGAATATAATTTCCGTGACATTTCAAAAAGAAATTAATAAAATTTTTTGAAACCTTACATTAACTCCACAAATAAATTCAATGCAATTCATTTCACTGCAAGAAAAAAAATGGAGCTTTATTAAAGAAATCAATAAAATGTTGTTTAGACTTTTAAAAAAAGCAAATAAACTTTCAAGAAAAATTGAAATAATTTCAACAAAGCTTTAAGGAATGCATAACATTTCTTTAAGGTGACTAAAAATAAAAAGCAAAAAAAAAACAACAACAAAGAACAATAACAATAACAAAGTACAAAGCGAATTAGAAAAATAAAAAAGGGAATGAGAAATTTTCTTAAGTCTTCTAAAAATAATCAGTAAAATTCTCAAAAAAATATTTCTTTAAGGTTTAAAAAAATCAATAAAATTTCTTTAAGCCTTTAAAAATGTGAATAGAATTTTTTTAACTCTTCCCAAAATCCATGAAATTTTCAGTTTTCTATATTTAATAAAAATTATTTAACATTTCGAATGAATAAATCAATAATCTATACAATTTTTAAGTCTTAAATAAAGAAATCTGTGAACGACATTTAGATTCCCCATCCGAAAAAAAAAATCAAAACCATTTTTAATGTCGTCAAAAATAAATAAACAAATTAAATTTCTTTAATTTTTAAAAGCCATTAAATTGTGGCTTTCGAAAATACTCATATATTTTTAAACATCCGATAAAAATCAATGAAATTTATTCATGTCTTTCTAAAATGCAAAGAAAGTTATCTCAGACGAAAACACTCTGTAATTTTTACTTAAGACTTCCAAAGCAATGATTTTTTTTTCACGTAAAAAATAACGAGTAAAACCTTCCATCCTCAGAAGTAAAATACAGTTAACAATAAAACACGTCACATTATTATTTATCAGATGTTAACTATTTTTCTTACCCACCCAAAAAAGCAATATGAATCAAACCTAATACTTTCTTTCTTGCTTAGATGGAGAATGTTCCAACAGTTCCTTGTAAAGTACGAAGGTCCTAAGCGTCACTCTGATTTCAGATATCTTTGACCCCTCTCCCCTTTTAAAAACCTCACTATCAGATATGTGGTATATTTGATTTTTCAATTTTCATAAAAAGTAGTTATATGCAGTCACAAAAATTTTTCAGCTTAGGCTTTTTCTGGTTAAGGCTTCGAACTTTGTGAACGACTTGATTTATTAAGTCTATTGAAGTTTTTAGTGTATAATCGAGGCAGTATATAGACGTATATATTGCTACTGTGTCTCCTAGCAAAAACCGTTGTCATCATTGGATAAGGTAAACATTGCTTTCGTGATTTTATAAAACATCGTTGTCGCAGTCACAGTTTCTTTTGCAAGGAAAGATGGAGCTTATACTTCTTGCATGTGGTCGTTATACAAGACGATTTTGGTCTATATTTCTTCTGTGTATGGAATCAAATGTTTTGGACAAATCTATGAATTGAGCCGTCTGGTATCCGATAGCGCAAAATGAAAACAAACGAAAGCTAAAACAAATGCGTTATAATTATTAAGCTGACATATATCACCGAAATGGCTATGCGGTTAGATATCCAGTCTAGCGTAAAATTAGACGGGTATCGATCCCAGCTGGAAGCATCCTGCGTGTCTAGCCATACTGAAGAGTTGTGATACAACGAAACAATCAGCGTGTGGATGACATTATATATATATATATATATATATATATGTGTGTGTGTGTGTGCGTGTGTGTTTACATCTGTGTGCGTGTGTGTGTGCGTGTGTATGTGAGGCTCATTCAAAAATCCCTCAAAGCTTCATAAATATTTAGATTTGTCATACACCTTTCACCATTTTAGAAATTCCACCTGTGCAAAAATCTGAATTAGTTTTCTAGGTTAGGTTTAGGGATTGATGAATTGCCTTGGTGTATATATATATATATATATATATATATATATATATATATATATATATATATATATATATATATATATATACCCAACTGTAAACCTAAGGTTGATATGCCATTAAACAAAGAAACCAAACCAAACCAATCGAAAACCATTCAAACTCCAAACACGACTGACTTCAAGACTCTTTGAGTACCCATTAACAAAGCCATTTACCATATATGTTCTCTGACAAAAACAACAAGCTGGAAACCTACACGTATGTAAAAATAAAATAAATAAATATATCCTTAAAAAATACAAAACTCTTCGTGGACCAACTCATTTTAAAATATTTCTTTCTCTCTTTGGACCTCGAACAAAAATTCTAAATATCTATATATATATATATATATATATATATATATATATATATATATATATATAAAGTCTTTTCTCCTTATATATATATATATATATATATATATATATAGTCAAAATGGTTAAACTCCACTTAAAAGTTGGCTTTGTGTCATAACGTAGTCGTGTGGAGGAGTTAGTAGATACACATGTATACACACACGCATGTACGTGCGTGCGCCCACACACACACACACACACATATGCTTGTTGGTATCTACTGACTTGGATGTGACAGAAAATATATATAATATCAAAAACAGAGTTCGGAATATTTTTAAAATAAAATCTTTGTGTCACAATACAGTCGTGCGGAGAGTTTAGTAGATGTGCACACACACACACACACACACACACACACGTATACGTGCATACACACACACACACACACACACACACGTATACGTGCATACACATACACGTACATATGTGATGTGCATTTACTGACCTGGATGTGAGAGAAAATACATATAATATCACGTATAGAATTTGGAATATTTTTAAAATAAAAACTTCACAATATCGGTGACGTTCGTAGGGCCCTGGAAGACTATTACTCATAGTAGCTGAATATTTTTTCATCTGAAATGTTCACTGTATAATCCTTGGTCAATTGTATCGATTTAAAAGCGTTCCATTAAGTGCATTTAGAAGAAAGGAGAATCAATAAAAATTGTTAAGTGGTGTATTTTTTCTTCATTAGGCAACGGACACTTTAATCTACCTAGATAAATACAAAAATTACAAACGCGTATATTTAGTTTAATTATTATTAAATGCGCTTTTAGAGTTTTTCACATCAGCATAAGCCGATGGTTTTCCAATGGAGTTTGAGTGACAGCAAGTCTACTCAAGTCTCCAGGACTCTTCTCAGTATTCTGACCGTCTACAATAATGCTGTCGTTTGGATGTTCTCCACTTGGCTGCCAACTTCCATCTCCTCCAGGCCCTTTAATAATCCTTTAGTTATTATACCAAAACGCCAATCACAATTGGTACAATCATCACTTTCATGTTCCATAACTTTTCTATTCCCTATCAAGGTTGAGGTACTTATCCTTCTTTTCACATTCTTTCAGTTTTATTCTATGTTGAGCCGGGACAGCAATGTTCACAATTTTGCAAATTCCCTTTTTTGTTGTTGATTATTATAAGGTGTGGTCTTTTGGCCGAGATTAGTTGATCCGTCTGTATGTCAAAAGTCTCATAGGGGTTTGTGTGTGTTATTTTCTTGGACAGCTGCTGGGTTGTGCATATACCATTTGTTCGTATGATCAAATTTAAGTTTCTTGCACATATCCCAGAGGATCAACTTGCTAACCCCGTCGTGTCTAGTCTGATACTGCTTCTGTGCTAATTTGCTGCATTCGCTTATTATGTCATTGATGATTGCATCTTTGTCACCGCATGGCTGACATTTGCTATTTTGTTGCGTCTTATATATTCTCGCTTTGATACGGATGGTTCTTACAGCGTTGTTTTGTGTTGCAATTCGGGGAGATTCTATTTCATTAACTTAACACGTTAGGGAACTAAACCTTAAACTCAGTAAAAATCGAACTCGATGGTAAAGAACACCTTTTTACCCTTATATCAGGATGCGTCTCACAGATGAACATATACATGTATATTGATATTTTATCATTAGATAAGCTATACAGACACACTGGTGTATATATATATATATATATATATATATATATATATATATATATATATATATATATATCTGTGTGTCTGTGTGTGTAAATTTCATCCACTCATAATTATACCGTTATTAATTCTAAACCAAATATACCAAAACTGCCCGGAATACAATGTAATCAAAGCGGATTTTATTATGTATTATGCATTACTAATGTCTAAATCACTGAAATTGAAGCGAAAAATAGAAGTGCATCACTTCTGTCGCCAATGATAAATTGTATATATATATATATATATATATATATATATATATATATATATATATATATATATATATTTATATATAAATTTTCGATTGGTAAATTGTGGTCATTTTGAATCATTAATTTCACGCGTGCGTTAGATTTGTTTCAGGTTTTGTTTACTGTACAACAAACTAGAGTCAGTTAGCCCCTGTCCGTGCAGAAATCAACAGCATGACACAAGTCACATAGCGTGCTGCCCTCATTTACGACCGCATTCTCAGTATAAAGATTTAACTGTGTTTACATTTCTGTGGACAATCTAATATTCCTCAGGCCACTAGCCTAATGAGCAGAGTGTTCGCCAATGGTCCAGGAGACCGGGGTTCAATCCCAGGTCGAGTCATACCAAAGACTCAAAATATGGTACTTGATGACGCCTTGTTTAACACTCAGCATTAAAAGCAAAGTATCAATATTAAAGTGGAGGAATCAAAGGAAAAGAATTAGTGCCCTCACCTACACTTCGGAGTAATATCTATTGAAAAGGGAGCCTTCGGGTCATCCTCAGCTTAGGTCGCCAACTTATTGATGAAAACCAAAAACCCAGTCCATATAGTCCTGCAATGGTGATATTATACCTTCTTTCATCTTCTCTGTTGGCCACATAATCAATACAGAGGCCTACTTCAAGTATATGGAGGAGGCAGTTCTTTACTGGATCGAGAGGGTGGCTACTGGAAGACAATCAATCTGGCAATAGGACTCAGCTCCATGCCAGACATACAAGAGAAGCCAATCTTGACAGAGTGAACATTTTTGTAACTACACCTGCCTTAACATCTGACCACCTTACTTTCCATTAAGTGAACTCTTCGATAATTCTGTGTAGGGCACTGCTGAGCAAAAGACCATCAAGACACCGTGCCACTCCACAAATGATCTGACGGTAGCCTTTACCAATTTAATCAAGAAGAACGTGAAAAGGATTGCCGGAGATTCTGAGCTGTCTTGGAGGTCATGGATCAAAGCATTGTCAATATCTTTGAATGAATTTAATCTACAATATCTCAAGGCATTTTCATCTAAATATAGCTGATAAAATGAGATGTCTGTATGATTTTAATTTTAGTGTAATTTAGACGGCATTTTACCAATCACATCCTACACACACACACACAAACACACACACACACACACACACACACACACACACACACACATATATATATATATATATATATATATATATATCCTGAATTGCTATATATTAACAGTTTGTTTAATGTTTCTCCAATGTGGCAGTGTTTGATAAAAAATAATACCTAATACTATCCGTTGAGACTGAATAATATTTCACCTGAAGTAATAATGTCTTGGTAACATTTGTTTAGAAGAAAAATATACTTCTTATTTTAAAGAGTTTTATCTTATTTAGGAATGAAAAATGTGTTTGTGCGTGATTTCTTTTGCGTATATATATATATATATATATATATATATATATATATATATATATATATATATATATATATATACTATTTGGAATAATTGCTTATTTTTATATATCTTATATATATATTTCATATATATTTCTATATATATAGAGAGAGAGGGAGAGAGAGAAAAACTAAGAGAGAGATTGAGGGTGATGCAGGTAAAAATAGAGAGAAACAGAGAGAAAAAGAAAATATAAATGATATAGTGGGCGTATTCTGCAAGTAAGAACTAATAGCTAAATATAGAAAATTATTTTCTTTCCTAGAGCAAAAAAAATAAACAAATAAATGTGTATCAGCCTTAAAAGGAACCGCTATTTATTTTCGCCTTTTTTTTAAAATAGTATCAACTCTTCCGGGTCTAAGTTAAAAATGTACGTCTTTTATTAGAGATATGAAAAAAAAATGTGTTTCCTTAATGCGAATTCAATAGTTTTCTGTTCTTTTTCAACCATAAATTAAATTGAGATTTTTATCTTAAATTGTCTACTCGTCAAGATTTTACAGTAATACTGTGTGCGGAAGCATCGTCTATTTTATAGATAGGAAACAAGAAAAATAATCGATTTTCCCTCCAGTATAAATAAAAAAAGATAAAATTAATTGATTGTTTGTAAACGATAAATCGAATAAAGATTTTTTAATTGAATTTGTATTTTCTGTTTGATTCACTCTGGTTAGAAACGTTAGCGTATCTCGATACAAATATCAGCATTTAAGACTAAAAATCGACTTCTTTTGATTATTGCTTACAACACAATCTACTTCCTCATCACGCACACTTACACACACAGATGTATGCATGTGAGTGTATACAGATGAGTATATATATATATATATATATATATATATATATATATATATATATATATATAGTTCAAACTACAATCACGAGTGAGTTCAAGTCTCATTCAGCACCCAATTAACAAGGCCTTGTGCCAAATATGTTATCTGACGAAAGCAACAAGCTGGAAACATACACGTATATAAGAATTAGAACTGCTTGACTAAACCGAATAGCTTCAAATAGAAATGTTTTTTTACATTTAAACTGCGTACTTATGCTAAACTGAATTGTTTGAAATAGAACTATTTTCATAAAAATGGATTTAGCGTTAAATAACCTACAAAGGTTGATATGGCATAAAACCCAAACAACCCCCCCAAAAAAACAACCAGTTTTAAAGCAATGATGAATGTGACGTACACCGTATTTGCTATTGCTCTCTGGTTTATACCGATGTGGAGATCTAGTCCTTTTTGTGGCTTTCATGTTTGGGTCAAATATATCAGTTTTAAAATTTAAAGTTGGATAGAATTTAACAGCCGCTGAAAAACTTTTTTCAACTAATCAATCGTTTTCTTAGCTTATATATATATATATATATATATATATATATATATATATATATATATATATATATATATATATATATATATACATAATGTGAATTCGCAATGATGAGAATTCTTTTGGACCCATCTTGTAAGTCAAAAGGAAGAAGCTTGTCATTTAAAACTTACTACAACGGTTTACATCGAGAGACAAAGTCAGCGATATCCAGTAGTCTGATCAATTCAAATCTGATTTGATAGACTAAATATCGTCAAGAACTTAAAATATGGCAGCAGTAACAAGTGATAATGAAAATGACGCACCAAAAAGAAGAAAAAAATAATTGAATTACAACTGATAGAGTACACAGAAATATGAAATCCCTCCAACCTGCCCAGCCCGAAATATGATTTTATTAGACAATATTCACACTTTGCACATAGACGACAAGGCAAAACTTTTGTCACGGTTTTTCGTAAATTGAATTGATGTAAACATTAGTATAAAGCATTAAGTTTATCTTCTCAGCGACACTAGCGTGCTGCTAGATCAAAATACATAAAACCATTTGATAGTAAGAAATAATTCAAAATGATCAGGAATACTTGATTCCATATTCCTACTGTCGACTGGGGCTAAAGAATACTCCGACTGCAGAGGTAATATGCTCCCCCCAACGAGGCCATACTTTTGACGAGTGTATCGATCGGTAATGCTTCGGGACACGATCCTAAGGGTTGAGCCGTTCTTAACCAGACAAGCACGTGATCAAGTGACTCACACCACTCTACTTGGGCCCTAACTTGACGAGACGGACGGCTGGATAGCAAGGCTTAAAACTATTTAGAATAATTAGTATTAGTAATACTTGAAACAATTTAACTGTGTGAAAACAAATGAATTTTGCCACATTAAAAAATGACAACGACAAATGATTGGTTGTCAAAGCATCAGTGTCCTTGTGCCCTGAGAGAACAGGGTTCAATCCCTGGTCATGTCATACCAAAGATTCAAAACTAGTACTTGATGCAGCTTTTCTAAACACTCAGCCTTATAAGGTAGGGAAGAAGGGTAAAGTGAAGAAATCAAGGGAAATTATTAGCGCCCTGCCCTACATCTCAGTGTAATAGCTTATAAAAAAGGAGCCTTCCGGTTGCCCTCGACTGGGGTCGCCAACTTTACATTTATATATATATATATATATATATATATATATATATATATATATATATGCGTATGTATAATGTGTGTGTGGGGGGGTGACAATCCCTAATGAATATTTTTTAGTCAATAAAAATTCTTCAATCATAATTATTTTCATTCAAAAAGAAATTTGTAAAAATATTTTTGCATTAAATAAAAGACGATTGAAGTCGAAACGAGCTGAGAATTAAACTATCAAACATATATGTTTCTTCCATTTTACCTTTTCTACTTATATATATATATATATATATATATATATATATATATATATATATATAGGATTTGGCATGAGATAACCCACTAAGATTGACCGAGCAAAAAGTTCAAACAAACCAATTTACACCCTGTGACTATGCGCAAAAAAGTTGACGATTGTAGACAAAAATGCGATAGAAATGTTTGCAATGAAACGATGATGCATTTTGTCATAAAGCAAATGAGCTTAAAACTATTCTTCACGAAATGTTTTAAAAAATCAATGTCATGGCCAATGATCAGTACAAATCTAACTCCAACTGAAAATGTAGGATACAATTTGTCGATTAACTGCTATTCGGGCACAATCGAAATACTTTGATAAAGAATTATGCATTAAATTATTGAAGTCAATACCTAAAAAAATAAAATCACAAGAAGGGGTTTATAAGTATTAATTCCAATTCATTGCCAATCTATTTCATTATTTTCCTTCAACATTGGGATATTCCGTAATACTTTCCGGTGTGGGGCTTGTCATAAAAAGATAGCAATAATCTAAATGATTTAATTTAGTTTATTTAAAGAATATTCTATAATATCAAGATGCTTGCGTTTTATCTGTTCAAATAGTATTAAAAACAAAGAAGTTAATCATTCTCTGAGTGTGACCATTCCATTACTTTTGCGAAGAGTAGCGAATATCTTTTCAACTTCATTATATCTATCTTAGAACCGTGTATTTCTGTTTACGTCTAATGTAATTACGATGCATCTTAAAATAAATCTAATGTCGGTATTATCCAGTAGATAGTTATTTCAATAAACTTTGTTCCTTATTAATAAGATATACAATGAATATAATTTATTATAACAAAATATTATATTGTTGGTTTGTTGTTTGGGTTTTATGGCATATCAGCCTTCGTAGGTTATTTTACGCCGAATCCATTTTTATACAAATAATCAGTTCTATTTCAAACAATTCAATTTAGCTTGTGTACACTGTTTATTTATCAAAAACATTTCAATTTCAAGCTATGGCCCTATGATGCTACAACTCCGGAACAGAGTTCACCTGGGAGCGATGGTAATGAAGGAGTTCTCCGCATACCCCAAAGCTCCAGCATTACAGGAACTTCATCATAATATTGTTTAGTGTCATAAGATGGACACTCACTGGGTCGGTGGGGGTCTTACCCCTTGGCAGAAATACAGTCGGTGTATTCTACAGCCCCAGCCGACTGGGCGCATTACTTTTGTTTTAATGTACAAAACATTATATATTTCTTTCCTCAATATCACGTTATTAACAATATTTTCCTCTACATGTCTTAGTTCTAGATTGATTGATTGATCCTAATGGCATGTCAACCCGTACAAAATTATTTTATTCCTAGAGGCAAGTGAAGGCATACATTTTATGTTCATATATACATTTTTAAAAAAATTTTATGAGTGTTTTTTCACGCTCTATTATTGAATATAAGTAATTTATAACCGATCTTTTGAGCCGACTGTGGACTCCTAACAGGTACTACCACCCCGAGACCAAGTGAGCTTGGAAGTAATTGCAATAAAAGTAGGCAATACACTCCAAGATCTTCAGGACAGGAGCCTCTCTATCTTCTTCTCGTGACAATAACACGCTGTATTATCTTCAAGAACCCACTTAGCACTTCTGCTTCTCGACCGGAGGGTACTTAACCAGAAGTCAGCTGAGTGCCGCATTGTGGGACGTCGCCCCAGCAGGGCGCCCAGCCACACGCTGGCGTTCCCGTGAATGCAAGGGGACACTGACTTTTGACTGACAGTGACTCACACGGACGTAACTTATGTGGGCATCTACCTATATCATTTCATAACACCTACGCATTTCCGCTTAACGACGGGACTGCTTCCACTTATTTTCACAGGTGCGTACTGTGCCGAAAATCTCTGATTGATGGCTCGGGCAACGGTGAATATGCAACAAAGAGTCTAACATGTACACAGAGCCAGAATAGACATCGGTGTATTTTCAAAAAAAGGGATACTCCATTCTCTAAGATTTCAAAAAATGGAGCCTCTCCTTCAGAAGATGTTTACAGTCATAACCGGGTCACCACTTTTTCTTTTTTACCCATGAGGAGAGGGCTTACAGCTATAATATCATAAACATCCTTGACAAGACGGTACATGTTTTAGGGAAAAAATTGTACCTGTAATGTAAATGATTTAATCTAGTTTGTCTAAGGAGCATTTCATGAAACTAGAATGTTCGGCCATTAAAGAAGACGTATTTTGCGTCTCTTCCGTTTTTAGTTTATTTACAGCTAAATTTCTAAAAAAAAAAAAAAAGAAAAAAAAAGGAAGGTGAATCATGCTAAGGGTTCTAATTACATAATTTTTGCTCGGGGAAGCGGGTAGAAATATATTTGCAATTTCTTAGCCATTATATTACGGCATGGCGAGTTCAGACGCCCTGCATATGACTTTGTTTGCGTGTACGCATCATTTAGCGTTGATAGCCGTCAATGTAACCTCAAATGACGGCACAACGTAATGATAAATCCTCCAATAAGGAAAAAAAAAAAAGAGAAAAAAGAAAGCAAAAAAAAACTTTCTCTTTATCCAGTTATGACACTTCGGGTCAGTAAACAGAGCTTATTTGATTGCCATTCTCTTTCTCGCCTGGGAGCCAACAATTGTCTTCATGAAGTTCGAAGATTAGTCTAGACGTTGTACCTCCTTGTCGACAGAATGAGAGGATCTGTTGTTTTCCCTTTATGAAAAATAAATCCTGTCTATTTGCAGTCGGATATTCGGTTCTCCATTTCGTATTCATGAAGAAACGTAATATTGTTTCTCCGAATATCGACTCACAGATATTTATTCTCATCTTTATTGTCGTTATTTGAAATAGCTTTCATTTCGATTCATCTTATTTGAAAGTGAGTATCACATTATCTGGGCGATATTAATAAAAGTGTATCTCTCCTGTTTCGAGATAGGAAGTCTGTCTCAACGAATGAAACAAAATTACTATTCAATAAGAAGGACATTAACCGGTGGAGCTTAGTGGTTGGAGACACGGCCTTTGAAAATGCAAGGTCTGTTTTTAAGTGATGTGACTGACTGTGTGATGAAAATTTTTTATCAGTTTGATATACTTTAAAATCCTTCATGGCATTTCTTTGCAAATAAAATTTTCATTATTCGTCTCAGCAAAAAAAAAAAAAACGAACAAAAAAAAAAAAACACGTTTCTAGTTGGACGATTTATAATCAAAATAGATATTGGCAGGTATTATTTATCACCATTTCTAAATCACTGGAATTGTAGAGCTGAACATGCAACTAATTAAAGATCAAACTGCATATCTGTTGTTGAGAAATTTACAGAGAGATGATGATTCTGGGAACTTCAGGTATTCATTCAAATATTAAGGCTTTTGTTTCTAAGGTAGTTAAGTTCCCCTTGAACGTTTTTAGTGTTAATTAAAGGCACCTGGTAGTTGCCAAAAAAGTTTTTCACTTTTATTTCACCTTTATTTATCTTGATTCGAATTTAAATTAAGGGGGATATCTAAAATCACACCAGCTGACATAATAAAAATATGTATTTGGAGTAAATGAACAATATATACGGGGATAGACATTTAATTCACGAGCATAGACTATTTAGAAAATCCCATCTGCTATGGGATTCCTGGCATGTGCTCAAATTGGGATTGGTTGACCTACAGGAACACAATGTTCCTGTTTCTTAATCTTTCTAATATATATATATATATATATATATATATATATATATAGACACAAACACACACACACACACACACACACATATATATATATATATATGTAGAAAGTAGTACTGTAAAAAGTATTTTTGGTTCTATTATAAAACACACACACACACACACACACACACACACACACACACACACATATATATATATATATATATATATATATATATATATATATATATATATATTGCTCATTATCGACAACAGACGATATGTAGGTAAGAAATTGATATTTACCGAGCTTCATTGACACTCAGTCAACGTTATTCAAACATAGATCATTCTCTCTCTCTCTCTCTCTCTCTCTCTCTCTCTCTCTCTTTATATATATATATATATATATATATATATATAATCTTAACCAAAGTGATTGTCACTGATGAAATTTCGGCACAATATAGAATATTTCCCCGCAAAAAAAACAACAAATTGAATCTAGTGAAACAGCTTCAATCTATTGACACTCATAGTTGATAAAGTATAGCAAATGATAGAAGTTCATATACATTTTGTTATTTTCCTTTTATTTCTGAAGATATACGAAAAGATGGAAGCGTGCCAATGATTGGGACTATGTCATATATATACATATATATATATATATATATATATACATATATATATATATATATATATATATACAGACAGACAGATGGACACAAACACACACACACACACACACACACGTATATATATATATATATATATATATATATATATATATATATATATATATATATATGTGCGTGTGTCTGTGTGTGCTTGTGTCCGTCTGTCTGTATCTTTGTGCGGGTGTCTGTATTTGTCTGTGTGTTTGTGTGTCTGTGTTGGTGTGTTCAATTACATATATATATATATATATATATATATATATGTGTGTGTGTGTGTGTGTGTGTGTGTGTGTGTGTGTGTGTGAATGAATGAATGTGTGTGTGCGTGTATTTGTTGTGTGTTTTTGTGTATGTTCATATCTGTGTGTATAAACAGGATATATATAACAATTCTATGACATACTGCCCACATCAACATATTGTATGAGAAGAAAAAAACAGAAAAGGAAATAAAATATGAATAAATTGTCTACATAAGTACCTAACTGTTTGTTTAAATATGTGAAATGCTAGACTACTTACACAAGTTATTTGTTAATGGTGATGAAGGCTTTTAATATTTCGCATTTTTTATGAGGAATTCGCTAAGAAAATGGTATATGTCGTAAAAAGCTGACCGTAAGTGTTTTTTTATGGAGGATTTTTCGATTCCTGTGCTGTCTGAGCAGTTTTGTCTCTCAAAAATGTGTTCTTTGCCTTTACGAGAGACATATTTCTTAAACCATATTTATGATTAGAGATGTGTGTCTACATCCTACAGAAATATGTGTAAATATATCATGAATATGTATGTATGTATATGTGCGTAAGTGTGTGTGGTGGGGGGTGAGTGTCTTTCCAAGTTTTGCGTCTGTATGTTTTATAGAGAAAATATTAGGTTCAGCGATAATGTAGTCAAAAGTATTTCATTATCGAAAGCTGTCGATCGTAAACTCTTTGCTAACCGTTCTTATTTATGATCATAGGTGTGTGTGTGTTCGTGTGTTGCGTAATTATACATATATATATATATATATATATATATATATATATATATATATATATATATGTGTGTGTGTGTGTGTGTGTGTGTGAGTGAGTGAGTGTTTGTGTCAGTGTGTCTGTGTGTGTATGTGTCTTTTTTGTCTGTGTATGTTTGTGTGTGTGTGTGTATGTGAGTGTGTATTATACAGAAAATGCCATTTATTATACTTACAGATAATGTTGTCAAAGGTTTTCGTTATCGAAAGAAGTCGATCGTAAACCCTTCAGTAAATAATGAATTAATCATGAACTTTTAAGTGTCAAGGGTTTAGAATTCAACTGCATCTGATGGCGAGACTCCCGTTCTGGAAAACAAGAAAGTATGGAAAACAATTTTCATCACCGTTATACGCAAGTCCATTCGGATGTGGAGTGGTATTACATGTAGAATCCCACCAATTCGTAAAATTCAACTGTTTAAAATGATTTGTATTTGATCGGATTATGTACAAAAAATGAAAGTTAATAGGAAATACATCGGGTACGATTCCATTACGTCTAGGCTTGTAATAACTCTTGATGGTTTGACATGACATAGAATGAATCTGTAATAATCCGGTGAATATCATTCTCTCGAGTAGTGTGACCGAGTACTTTGATCGGGTAGTTTGATCTAAATAATCAGGCAGAACACGTCGCATATTATTAAAAATCGTTAAGAATTATAAAATTAGTAACAGTGTTGTTGTTGTTCTTCTTCTTCTTCTTCTTCTGATGTCTTGCCCAGTCGGCTAGGGTAGCAGAATACACCAACTGCTTCACTACAGACCCCCATAACGAGTGTCCTGTTATGACACTAAACAATCTAACAGTGAGGTTCAGCTTATGCTGGAGATTTGGGGAATGTGGAGTACTCCTTTATTACCATCACTCACAAGCCCTCTCTGGCTCGGAGTTGTAGCACCTGATACGTCTATTAATGAAAGAGAACTAAACTGTGTATCTATGCTAAACTGAATTGTTTGAAAGAGAACTGTTTTTTGACAACTAATCTGTGTACTTAAGCTAAACTGAACTGTTTGAAATTGAACAGTTTGAACAATAAACTTGTGAACTTATGCAAAACTGGATTGTTTGAAAAATAACTTTTTATATGTAAAAAAAATGTACTTAGCATTAATGACCTATTGATATGCTATAAAATGATACCAAAATAAATCTTCTTATGGCATTTCAATATTTTTGGTTATTTAGTGCCAAAGCCATCATTGTAGAATAGTAGTGCTATTATTTTAACACATATCTTGGGGATTAAAGGCTCCGCAATTTTTCCAACGTTATTAGTCCGAAAGTAAACATAAGAGTCTGCCTGGAGTTCGATCTCGCATACTACGATATCTCAGTCCTGCTCGTAAGCCACTACACCATGGGAAATACTCCTTGTTAGAATTTTAAGCATTTTCCTTAGCTATTTTGCTACCGAAAGAACATCACATGTGAAATAAGGCTAGAATGAACCGATTTGGTCTCTTTGTAAATAAACAGCTTTATTGATATCCACATAAAATCAAAAAGTCTCGATTATAGGGACAGATCGGCTTTTGACTAGAATGGAACAAGAAATGAAAGGAAAAAATTACAAATAGTGGAGACATTTCAGAAAAAGTCTCACCAGATAGTATGCAAGTCGAACATTGTTCATTTATTTGTCGCGTATAGATGTCACCTTTAGATTTTGGAAGGAATTGAGATAACATATGAAGCTAACAAAACACCTGCTGTTTGTTTACTTCAACTCTTTGGTGATAAGGCACGTCTACGTTGACTGTATTCAGCACCTTCTGGTACGCTAGGCATGAATTAAAAATATCTGTCATTGAAAATGATTGCCATATTTAGTGCAAAATACTCAAAATGCTTGAATTATACTATCCAAAATATATGTTTCTTTCTCGTACTGTAAGATCTAACCTTAAGTTAGAATGGGCTAAAACCTTCCACAGGCTGCCAACGGAAGGTTATTTATACTACTCAAAATTCAAATTATATATATATATATATATATATATATGTGTGTGTGTGTGTGTGTGTGTGTGTGTGTGTGTGTGTGTGTGTGTAATATCCAGTCAGTGTCCAAGGACAGTAAATGTGGATTATTCTTTACATAGAATATATGAGGGTAATCATATAAATCCATGGGACTGCTCAATGTATGGCTATAGTAAGTTGCCTATTTATTCTCTAGGGTATAACAAAATTCACATTCAGAGCGTATATAGTACAATTTAATGGAGACTCAAACTCGGTTCGATTGCTGGCGCAGTTAGCCGGGGCTGCAGAATACACCAACTGCATCTCTGTAGAGAGGTAAAACTCCCCAACGAATGCCCAAGATGTGACTCTAAATGACCTGATGGTGAGGCTCCAATAATGCTGGAGCTTTATGGAATTTGCTCCCTGGTTCATCCTGGTAGCACCTGGTAGGATCCTCGCAATGAGTCAAATAGAATTAAACCGCTGACTTATTCTAATCTAAATTGTTTCAAATAGAACTATTTCTATGTACATAAATGGTTTTGGCCTAAAGAACTTTTAATGGCTGATATGCCATAAAGACAAACCAAACCAAACCACAGAATGTTTTCTCTCTTAAGATCTTCAAGTGAAGATGTTCAAGTTCCCGTGTTATTTTTATTATGTCTGGACTAAGATGGATAAGAATATTCCCAATATTAACCTAAGGCTTTTGACTAGGACGCTGGTCGTCCACAGGGGTAACCTTTTTTTATTTCTGTGAGTTGCGGTGAGGTTTTATATTGATTTTGAGTGTGTTTTTGTGTTTTTATTCAAAATTATATATAAAGGTAACAATAAAAACCGCTTACAAATCCTCGAAGCAATAACCATAAAAAAAAATTAAGAAAACCTACGATAAATAAAATAGCATTCAACACAGGTATTAACATATTAAACCTATCCAGTAAGTAAACATACCAGCCTTCCTAACGGAATTAGTCAAGCCAAGAATTACTGAGGCATAACACTTACCTCCATAGCGGCGAAGATTTACAATGCTTTTCTACTCAACTGCATTGAACCTAAAATGGAGAACGTTTTCAGAAAGGACCATAAAGGCTTTCGGAGAAATCGATCCATGACATCACAAATTTTGACAAACCATCGAAATTTTGAAGGTATTCGTGCAAAAACACCCAGGAGAGTCTATTATTTCTATATTTTTACGAGACATTTGACTCCGTACAATTGCCCAGTCAGCTGGAGCTGTAGAATACACCGACAGCACCTCTGAAAAGTACTAAGACAGCCCCCTAATGAGTATCGTAGATATGACACTAAACTATCTGATGGTGAGGTTCCAATGATGCTGGAGCTTCGGGGAAGGCGGAGTACCCCTTCATTGTCATTGCTCCCAGTTCCACTATGGCCCGAAATGGTGCTCCTGACAGGGCCCAATCTATAAGTTAAATAGATCTAACTGCACACTTATGGTAAACTTAATTGTTTGAATTAGAATTGTTTGAGTAAACTGGATAGCTTTAAATAGAAATATTTTTGACAATTAAACTGTATTTACATTTAAACTGCGTGCTTATGCTAAACTGAATTGTTTGAAATGTAGCTTTTTTTGACATTGGAAATAAGCTGATTTTTTTTTAATATAAAACTGTTTTCATATTTAACTTTGTGTAAAAAACATCTACTAATGCTAAACTGAGTTAGCTGAATTAGAAGTTTGAATATTCTGAATAGCTTGAAATAGAAATGTTTTTGACAGTTAAACTGTGTACCCATGATAAACTGAATTGTTTGAAAGAGAACTCACTATTAGCGTCAAAATGGGTCAGGCGTTAAATAAATAACCCAACCAACCAACTCCATACAAAGAGGGAAGATGGATCAAATACTTCTAGATTATGGTCTCCTCAAAGAAACTGTCACAGTCATTATAATTATCTATAAAAACACAAAAGTAAAAGTTCGCTCACCGGAAGGAGACACAGACTTCTTTGACATTGTTGCAGGTGTGCTGAAAGGAGACTAATTAGCTCCATGCCTGTTCATTATCTGTCTAGATAACGAGCTTCGAAGGTCGATAGATTTAATGAAAGAAAATGGATTTAAGCTGCCAAAGGCAAGAAGCTGAAGTCACTCTGCACAAACTATTACGGACAACGCAGATGACATAACGCTTCTGGCAGATACACCCGCCCAAGCCGATTCCCTGCTACATAGTCTGGAACGAACAGCTGGTGGTATAGACCTACATGTGAACGCAAACAAAACATATTTCATGTATTTTAATCAAAGTGGTGTCATTTCCACACAAAATAATGGTTCTCTGAAACTGATAGACAAGTTCACTGACCTAGGAAGCTGCGTCTCATCTACCGAAAATGACATCAATACACGATTAGTGAAGGCATGCACAGTTATCGATAGGCTATCGGTCATATGGAAATCAGTCTGATGTAATAAAACGCATTTTTCCAAGCAGTAATTATGCGAATTCTACTATATGAATACTCCACATGGACTGTAAGTGTATGGAGAAAAAACTTTGACGACAATTGCACGAAGATGCTACGAGTTATAATGTACAATTCCTAGAGACAACGTCCCCAGAACAGCAGCTATATGACATTCTCCTTCCCATCTCTAAAACCATCCAAATCAGACGAACAAGACATGTGGAGCACTGCTAGAAAGGTAAAGTCGAACTCATAAGCAACGTTCTCCAATGGATCCCTTTACACGGACGAACAGGTATTGGGCGGCGAGCTAGAACATATATACGACAGCTCTGCACGGACACAGGATGTAGTGTGAAGGACTTGCTGGAAGCGAGTGACGATAGAGACGAATGGCAAGACAGAGACAGAAACAGAGAAATCTGGCATGACATGATGATAACGATGATAATATATATATATATATATATATAATGCCAATACCACCTCCAGATAATAATTTTTTTTCGGAGATCAATAAACAAAAAGCAGAGCAGTTTTACAGTATATTGCCAAATATAAAAATAAAAGTTTGTATACGCTGTGTTTTACCTGCCCGATCCTCAAAACAGCTTGTGGTCCACATGTTATATATATATATATATATATATATATATATATATATATATATATATATATATATATATATATATATATATCCACACACACACACACACACACACATATATATATGTGGAGAAATGTTAGATTTTCGTAAATCTGACAAGATGAGAGAAATAAGTGGAAAAGTGGATAACCTAAAACACGGACAACGGATTTAACAATGGTATTTCGTGTTTATTTTAGGAATAAGCTATTTTCTAAAAATGTATTATCTTTCTCATATATATATATATATATATATATATATATATATATATATATATATATATATATATATATAAGTCAGTAAAGTTGAAGATTGTAGTCGAAGGCGACTTGAAGGCTCCTTTTTTCAATAACTACTAAACTGATGTGTAGGGGAGGGCGCTACTTCTTTCCCAAGATTTCTCCAATTTACCCTTGATCCCTACCTTATAACGCTGAGCGTTAAACAAAGTTGCATCAAGTACCTTCTTTTGTGTCTACCGAACCATTGGCGAACACTCTACCCACTCTAGCCAATAAACCATTTGTGTTTAAACAAACGATTAATTTCAAATGGAATTATTTGTATTGAATAGCAGTACTATAAACTATTTAACCCTCATGGTTCATTTACAACCAGAAGTTGATTCATTAAAATATTGAGTAGAATCTTATCTCTTTGTATTTGGCTTGGTTCGGAGGGATTAAAATTATATAAGAAATATAGGTTAGAGAATTCTCAGATTTGACTTGCAATTAAATAATCTTTAAAATGTAATATACCATTAAACCAAATGACTTCATCTAATACATGTTGGGTATTGCTGGTAAAGTAATGTTTATTTTGGTTTTAGTTCGGTTTTATGGCACATCATAGGTCATTAACACCAAATAATTTTTTATACATATGAATCATTCAATCAATTCAATTTAGTATAAGTACGCAGTTTTAATGTCAAAAACAGTTATTTTTAAACATTTCAGTTTAGTAAAAATACACAGTTTTAATATCAAAAACAGTTTTATTTCAAACAATTCATTTTTGCATAAGTAGTTTAAATGTCATACCATTCCTATTCTGAGCAATTCAGTTTGGCATAAGTACACAGTTTAGATCTATGTGACCCATTGATAAAGACTCTATCCGGGCCAGAGTGGACCTAGGACCAATACCAATGAAAGGGTACTTCACATTGTCCAAATCTCCAGCATTACCGGAACCTCACCATGAGATTTTTTAGTATCATTACCAGATCACGCGTTGGGGGAGTCTTACCCCCATGCAGATATCCTTTCTGTGTATTCCACAGCCCTTGCAGACTGGGCCAGGTAATGCTAGGACGAACTTACAAGTCACGTTCACTTTTGAACTCCTTCCAATGGACGCAAAAGGATTGGTTTATCAGTACGATGCGGACACTGGAAGCATTTAATAGGACCTGCCCGGAGCAATGGATGATATAGACGGAAGGCTAAAAAATGAGAAAACAAGAGAGGGAGAGAGAGAGAGAGAGAGGGAGAGAGAGAGAGAGAGAGAGTGTGTGTGTGTGTGTGAGAGAGAGAGAGAGAGAGTGAGAGAGAGAGAGAGGGGGGATCCGTGCTGTCAACACGATTTCATGATGATAATGATGATGATGTTGATATAAGACTATTTGAAATCATACAAATGTGTGCAAACATGATTTTACCGATAACAAAAAGACACACCAGGCTCTAAAACGGCGAACCCGCCTCTCCGCCACTTAATGTGTCAAGTGGTTGGTTAGCTTGTCTCAAGTAGTAATTTTCTTCGTGATAAGGCGCGAAATTCCCGGTGAAATGTTTATTACTGTAAGAAAATAAAACACATGCAATAGTTGAATAGGCAGACAAAAAGCATTTTGAGTGCAATAATTAATCGAAGTCTGAATAGAACGTCTCAAGCGACATATGATATTCAACCCTGTTGGCTGTTGGAGAGAGAGACCTGCTTTGACCTTGTAGATTATATGTTGGAACAAGAGACTCCTGTGCAGATGTTAGTGAGATTGGTCACAGGAAATTATTCGGAAAAGGCACGTACGATTGAAGTGGATATTTGAAAAAAAGAAGATGGAAAAGGGACCCTTAGAGAATTTTTTTTTCTTTTTATAGGAAATTGAATGTACTTTTGGAAGTAAGGGAAGCAATATCAATGAAAAAAATCTAAACTTCTCTAATTCATTGGGAAAATATTGATTAAGATGACAGTTCACTCAATGCTATATATATATATATATATATATATATATATATATATATATATATATATATATATATAAGAAACTGCATACATTGTTTTTTAATATTCACATTTTTGTGTTGTTTCTTAAGGTTATCACTGTAATGTGATGGTTGGTGGGTTGGTTGGTTTTTATGACATATCAACCATTTTAGGTAATTTAATGCCAAATATTCTTTATACATATTTATAAAATATTTGATTTGTTATGACATAATGGCTAGAGTGTTTACAAAGAGTGCAGGAGAGCAGCTTTCAATCACAAGTCGAGTCACACCTAAGTCTCAAAAATGGTACTTGATCCCTCCTTATTTAACACTCTGCATTAGAATATATGGATCAATGACAGTGGATCAATCCAGGGAAAGGATTAGCACGGTCGCCTTAAACCTCGGTGTAGTAGCTTCTAAATAAGGAGCCTATAGCTCCCTCTCGACAATAGTCGCACATTTTAATTATTTACATATGAGTTTTAAGTGAATAGCTTGTAAGAAAATTCATTTCTAAATGAGTGAGAACAAATTCATTTGCACGCTAGTATTTTAATTGTTTCTATACAGTTTAAACGGTTTCAATTATTGCAATCAAACACTAATAATTTTACATTAATCATTTGTTTGCAAACAGTAAAGTGTTTACAAATATTACTATTTAGCACTAATTATCTTTTTGAACCCTGTTCATCCATTCATCTGCATAAAACTAAATGGTCCCAAGGATTGCAATTTAAAACCAATTATTCAGTTTAGACAGACAGTTAAAAAGTTTCAAATATTGCTATTCAACGCTAATAATTCTATTCAACATTACTCGTTTATTTGCTCAGTTAAAAGGTTCCAAGGATTGCTTTTATCACTAATAATTCGATTAAGCACCAGTCATTTGTTTAGAAAAATTTAAAGGATTGAACAGTTCTATTTTTGATATTTTTTTTCACACAGTTTAAATAGTCAAATAATTCTAAATGACGATAGGCGCCATCACTCTGGGTCTTTGTGAACCTGGGAGCAATGGCAATGTAGAAGTATTCCTCATTCCCAAATTCTCCAAGACTGGAGCCTCATCATTAGAGGATTTTTGTCTTATACAGGACACTCGTTGGAAAGGGGTCTTACCTCTCTACTGAGATGCAGTCTGTAAATTCCATTGACCCAGCCAACCAACTGGGATGATGGCAATGTGAGACTAAGTATTCAAACCAAACGGAAACAGTTGGTACATATCTATTTAACTCACAAATAGAACTAGAACAGGTACTGTCACTCAGGCTCAACGTGGAAGTTATGGAAATAAAAGGATACTTCCAACTCCCCAGTAATAAAGCCTCATCACTAATAACATTCTAGTATCATGCCTAGAACATCCATGTTTATCCATTTGGATGAAATTTTAACCACGTGATGAAATGTTCATTGCGATAAAAAAAAGTGGAAAATTAAAAATCAACTTTTAACTTCCCAGTAACAAAGTCTCATCACTGATAACAGTCTTGTATTATGTAATATATAGGTCCATGCTAAAAAATTCGACCAAGATATGAATACGTGAAATAGACATAGAGAATCCGAAAAAACACGAAATTATAGAATTATAAACCATGTGAAATTTACAGAAAAATGTCTGATATGGTGGGCGAAGAATATCTTAGTAAAAAATATGTTTGAAAATTGGTTAAATATGAGTCTGACACTACGAGTCTAAAAGACAATAAATGAAATGCAAAAGAAAAAACACTAAATTTTCGATAATTAAAAGGTTCCCCGTACAGTAAAGAAGGTGAAGATAACAAACTTATGGGACATAGACGAATCCATCATTACTGATTTCCTTGAAAAAAAGAGCAACTGAAAATTGTGCTTCGTATTGACAACTTATTTGGCAAAATGAATTTTATTCATTAAATAAATAAGGAAGTGTAATAAACGGCGATTCCCCAACCCGCTTGCACAAAATAAGCATCGATGATTGGAAATGACGTTAAAATTAATCAATCAATTAATCTTTATTTGATGAAATGAGTTACCTTCCCTAACGAGCCGATAGTGAGAATTGGCAGAGGATAATAAAAAGGATAATCCGTTTTTGTTTTATTTTTGTCTTTTATTTATTGATCATTTTATAATAGGAAAGTTCATAAAATGTATTAGTATCGATGGAAATTAAATTTATGCTTTTTTGTGTGCATTTTTGTTCGTGAACATTGGATGGCTCCGTTAATCTCTAGCATTTTAAAACTAAAAATAGCTCTTCAGTTTCACAAAGTTCCTGACTCCTTATCGAACTCTTTCGATTCACAGAATTCATTCTCATGAAACTCTTTCCATTCACAGAATTCATTCTCATGAAACTCTTTTGATTCATAGAATTCATTTTTATGAAACTCTTTCGATTCACAGAATTCATTCTCATGAAACTCTTTCCATTCACAGAATTCATTCTCATGAAACTCTTTTGATTCATAGAATTCATTTTTATGAAACTCTTTCCATTCACAGAATTCATTCTCATGAAACTCTTTCCATTCACAGAATTCATTCTCATGAAACTCTTTCCATTCACAGAATTCATTCTCATGAAACTCTTTCCATTCACAGAATTCATTCTCATGAAACTCTTTTGATTCATAGAATTCATTTTTATGAAACTCTTTCCATTCACAGAATTCATTCTCATGAAACTCTTTCCATTCACAGATATCAGTCTCAAGAAACACTTTCGAATAACAAATTTCATTCTCAAGAAACTCTTTCGAATCCCATAATTTATTTTCAGGAAACTCTTTCGATTCACAAAATTCATTCTCATGAAATCCTCTTTATTCCCAGAATTCATTCTCATGAACTTATTTGTTTTGACGAATACGAACCGGAGACTATAGTTAAAGTCTCTTCTACGATAATGTTATCGCTTTGCTTGATGTGGTAAAAGTTGCAAACTTGGATGTTTGTAACAAACAAGTGTGATTATTGCAATATCTTTTTTGAGAAAAGGTTGAAGACTCTCTTGGACTTTTCACACCCAATTATTGTTGAGTTTTTCCAACACTGTACTTTTAAAAATAGGTAGACGTAGGTTTCAAAGATTTTAAACTACGATAGTTCCATACCGGAGGCTTCGTGTTTTGGAATACTAAGCAGGTTAGCTGTTTTAGTGTTATCAATTCTCATTGAGTGGCCAAAACTACAAGTCTAATACTAAGCTCGTTGTGATGTAATGATTCCCACTTCTGTCGAAACTAGGAACTACAAATATATATTTACGGTGTGGCACGTGATGAAATAGTGATCACCGTAGGTAATATATCCGCCTGCAATACCTGGACGAGACTGTTAGCATTTTATACAGTGGAACGTATGAATCCATGTTGTGAAGTAGCCATGATTTGTACTTTCAAAACTATCGTCTCTTCTCACGCTCTAAGCGAAGCATATGTCACAGTTTCTCCTTGTAGACTCGTTGATTTATCGTCCGTTTAGCAAGTACTCACTGTGGACGATTCCCTTCACTTTGGGAAAAACTCTGTAGCGTTATGGTAAACGTGCCGTACTGTGACATCGTAGTAAGTAAGACCAAACTCCACTGACGCTTTTATGTCCCCATTGGGAAAATATCCTTTGGAAAGGTTTTGATTCACTTATCCCCAAGGCTACATTGGGGTTTGAATAGTAACGCCACTGTTCTCTTACAAGGGTGGGTTTAGCATTAAATTGCCGACGATGTTAATATGCCATTAAATAAAGATACCGAACTAAAGCCTACTTAGAGTGTTTTTGTCTATCTCAGTGAATATATATATATATCTGTGTGTGTGTGTGTGTGTGTGTGTGTGTGTGTGTGTGTGTGTGTATACTCGGTCCGTATATATATATATATATATATATATATATACGGACCGAGTATGTATATATACTCGTATACTCCGTATATATATATATATATATATATATATATATATATATATATATATACGGAGTATACGAGTATATATACATACTCGGTCCGTATATATATATATATATATATATATATATATATATATATATATGTATATATATATACGGACCGAGTACATATATATATATATATATATATATACATATATACTAGGTGCATATATATTTTATATATATATATATATACATACTCACGGAGTATGTTGGTGGAAACAGATACACACATAAAAAAAACTCTCATTCAGTCACAGCTAAGTTTACTTCAAGCCAGTAAGTTCGATTTGATTTTTTTCGTATCATGGATCAAAATCTCGCGAAGATGAGAATCTCTTGTGATAATTTTTTTTAAAGATTGTAGCATGATTTCTATTAACTATATCTTTTCGTAGCAAACAACAAAATTCCATTTTTTTGTTTCTTTTCTCAAAAAGATTAAAAAATAAACAACAAATAAACAGAAAAAAACAATTATAACCATGTCCCCCTGGCTTCCAGCTATATATTGTTTTTTCTCTTTTACATTTCAGGATAGGAGTAAACACGAATAAAATTCTAAAGGAAGAAGAAAAAAATTGGGTGAGGCGACTTATGTATATATTCTGGTTTTGTTGAACAAAAAGATCCGTTTTCGTTTTTTTTCTTTCACTGGAAATAAAAAAAAAGTAGTCGTCTATCAATATCAATGTACAGTAGTAAATACGCTGTATATACTTATGTATTTAAAAAAATATCCGTAACATCTTCGTCAAAGCTCATGCACACATGTCAGAAAATCAAGCCTCTCTCTCTCTCTCTCTATATATATATATATATATATATGTATATATCCAAGATCATATTACCGCGCGTTACATGTCAACTATAGAGCATTTTGCACGTGCCTGGAACAACCTGATTTTATTTTATGTTTGTTTTTTTTATTACGGTAGGGGTACAATAAATGATTGTCTCGTTTAAATACTGGGGGTGTGCGCATTGAGCCCTTCATTGTCGTTGAGGAATCCCAGAATCTATCTCGATTTTTTTTGCTCTCTGTTCTTTGAACTGTAGATATGTACTCTTTTTTCTCTTTTCTTTGAGCAATGAAGGCATGCCTCTTGCCTGATCATTATGCAATAAATTTTGCATAGTTTTACTGTATGATTCATTGATCCTCAATCTGAAAAACAACAAAACTTTTTTACAGTTTCTGTACCTTTTTATGTATTGCTTGTTTATCGAAAAATATTCTTTGTATTCTTGCCAATACTCCCTGTATGTATATTATCAGTGTATTAAATGTTTCCATATGTGTAAATGAGCTTAATTTGTCTTTCCTTCCGTTTATTCAATGTTTGTAGAGTTAGACTGCTGAATATCTTCCGTAAGACCAAGAAACCCATTAATTCCATTCATATTTTTAATTCCTGTATTCTTTGCGTAGATGACCTTTGCCACCTGGCGAGTTCAAAAGAAGGAATATATAGTACGAGACAGTGAGACAGAGAAAGACAGAGTGATGAAAAAGATGAGTTAATTTACTGTTTGTTTTCATTTTTATTATTTATCTTTTACTTGACGAGTGATCACATAGTAAATTCAAACTAGAGGAAGAAAAGAAGGAAGGAGCTGGAAAGAAATATTAGAAAGGATGAAAGAAGTGATGGAGACAGACAGACAGACAGGCAGACGATAACTCCTTTTATATTTATTTTTGTCCATACAATTTCTGCCAAGACCTCCCACCAAATATATATCGACAGAACGTGGCAGTGGTGTTTGTTGGTTGTTTGGTTAATTGGGTTTCATGGTATTTCAGTCTTTGTGGGTTATTAAATGCCAAATCCTTTTTTAAACAATTAAACAATTCTATTTCTAAAAATTCAGTTAATAATAAGTATACTTTTCAATTATCAAAAAAAAGTCCTATTCGAGCTATTGAGTTTAGTCAAGCCGTTCTTATTCAAGTAATTCAGTTTAGTATTGTTATGGGGACATACTCTACCATACCCCAAAGATGAACACGTCCAACCTAAACATATTCTCCGAGCTTACCTCGCTCAGTGGAGACAACTGCTCTCTCCTTACGAGACATTTGACAGACAGACAGACAGACTGAAAGCCGATCACGGCTAGTACTTCCTTTATATGACTTCCTTTTTCTGCTAATACAATAACGTTTACCTATCACCCGTTGTTTGAGTTGTTCTTCCACCGGTCTTATCTGAAGACCACAACAAATATAAATATAGTTTTTTTAAATGTCAAAACAGTTCTTTTTCGAACAATTCAATTTAGTGTAAGTACAGTTTCAGTGTCAAAATCAGTTATATTTCAAACAATTCAGTTCCGTATAAGTATGCAGTTAACATGTCAAAACTGTTCTATTTCAAGTAATTTAATTTAGCATTAATTTGCAGATTAGTTCTATTTAACCCATGGATTGGGCTCCGTGTAGTACTACCACACCTGGCCATGGTGGACCTAGGAGTGGTGGCGATGAAAGAGTGCTCCACATTTCCCTAAGCTCAAGCACCACTCGAACCTTATCATGTGATTGTTTAGTGTCATATCCAAGACACTCGTTGAGAGGGTTTTCCCCTTCTGCAGAGGTGCAGTCGGTGTATTCTACAGCCTGAGCCGACTGGGCAAAGCATTGTTCGTTTATTTTTTAATTATTTATGATTTATTTACAGCAATTACACAAGAATGCTGTGAGCAATATTGAACAAGTCCTGGCGGCAACACCCCACAAAACACCAACTATACGGCCACCTACCTCCCATCACGAAAACTATCCAAGTTAGACGAAACAGACATGCAGGACACTGCTGGAGAAGCAGGGACGAACTCAAAAGGGATGTACTCCTATGGATCCCCACATACGGCCGGGTAAAAGCAGGACGACCGGCTCGAACACACATTCAGCAGCTATGTAAGGATACGGGATGTAGCCCTGAAGACCAACCAGAGGCGATGAACGATAGGAAGAAGTGGCGAGAGAGGGTCAGGGATATCTGTTCTAGCTGCACGACATGATGATGATGATGATAATTTTGTAAATTCCTAGGTTTTATCTTTAATTTATTACTTTTTTTTATAATAATATTTGAAACAATAGCTAAAAGATTTGTTCCTCTGATGTGAGTTGGTTCATAAACTTAACTTTCATGAACTTTAGAATTAAATGATATTATCGGGGATTTTGTTAAATCCAAATATAAATTTGGTTTTAGAAGCAAACGGCGCTCTCAATAAACATGAATGCATTAATTGATTAAAATGGTTGAAGGCTTCTGATTTACTATTCTTAATAATCCTAAGTAAGGGAAAACATTTTACTTCTGTGTCAAGATGATGTGAAACGAAAATAAGTCATGTGTCACAATATCACACAGCATGCTCACAATTATGAATCATTGCAAGATAGAATGGGTTTAGTATTATATCTATCATTAAGATTTTCATATATATATATATATATATATATATGTTTGTGTGTGTGTGTGTGTGTGTGCGTGTGTGCATGCAAGTGTGCTCACACATGTTGGCGAATGAAGTCGAGGGTAACCAGAAGGTTCCCTTTTCAATATCTACTACCCTGAGGTGTAGGGGAGGGCGCTACTCCATTCCCAGGATTGCTCCACTTTATCCTTGATACGTATCTTATATTGCTGAGTGTTTAGACAGGAAGTAATATTTTTAGCGTTTTGGTATGACGCAACTTGGGATTGAACCCAGGTTTCCCGGACCATTGGCGAATACTTTGCCCACTAGGCCAATGAGGTGGTTATATATATATATATATATATATATATATATATATATATATATATATATATATATATATATATATATATATATATTATATATATATGAGCTTCGAGTTGTGGACCTTTTAGTAATGTTGAATACTCTTTTATTGACATTTCTTCCAGGTTTTAACCCGAATGATAGTATCTATTTAGGTCCCATAATGGGTCAATAGAAATACGTAATCATATTTACCAACCTCCGCTCGGGCTGGATATGACACAAGGTCAGTTTTTAAGGAGAGTTTAACAGGTTTGAATTCTGGCTTTCCTTCTCCTAGTTTCCTCACCAAGGCTGAAGACCTCAGTCTGCCCTACTATTTACCCATAGCTTGAGGGAGAATAATTGGATTCATACCTTTCTCAAGGGAATTAGTGCTATATGAAATGCAATCAGTCTCGTCCAGGTTTGAACTCGTGTCGCCGAGTCCATTTCCTACGACGATAACCGTTACACTACTGGCACCTCCTAATAGAAATACGTAATAATTTTCTAAAATTGTAACCTTTTGACTGTGTGTACATAATTCACTGATGTTAAATTAATTTTTTAGTATTACAGAGCAAGACTTGTAACCATTAAACAGTGTGCGAACAAATAGGCTCTGGTTCATTTAAAAATGCAACTTACAAACTATTGGTTTGCAAATCATATATATTTATCTTATATGTATAAATAGGATTTCTCACTGAATAACCCACGAAGGGTAATATGACATATAATAACCAACACAAAAAACTTGGATATATGTAAACAAAACAATGTGACACATAAGCGTTTAAATTTCCTTCACTTACTCTAGTTTCCTCGTGGCTAAGGGACTGAATCTTGCATTGGCGTTTCAGTCAGCCAAGTTTCGATCCCCGATTCGGGAATCTAGCCTGTCTAGTCACACTGAAGAGTTGTGATACAATGAAACAGTGAGTGTGTAAGTGGCACAGAGACATGTATGTGTGCGTGTATATGTGTTTGTATCTGTATGGCAGTGGTGTCAGTAGTAGCAGGTCAAACCTAACATTTGTGTTGTTTTTATGATAGGCTGGGTCTCTCCAATTGGATGTTTGGCTCAGCAAAATTTTTCTACTTGCAACTTCAATCATTTGGATCTGTGTCATACTGGGCAAAGTTTAATAAATCCCGCTTTCTTTTGAGTACTTATATAGTATTGTATTTGTCGCTGCCTCCCACCAGACAGGACTTGACACAAGGTCAAAAGCCCGAAGGCCGATTAAAGTGGGGATAAAGGGGGTGGGAGTCGGGAACGAGCCGAGACTCGAACCCTGCTGGTCTGTGCTGCTCATCGACCCACTAAGTGCAACGTGGGTCTAATGAGCCAAGCAGTTTCACGAATCCAAATTTGGATCCGGGTGTATATGCCGGGTTATAGCTTTAAGTAGACAGCAAGGTCTTGTGCTATACATAGGGGAGAAAGGTTGCAGCTCGCCCGAAGGTTGCCCAATCGAATCTGCCATTGTTCGATACCCCATCCGGCACGAATGCCAGATGGCCCAGCCAAAAGGCCAGGTGAGTATAATGAGCACTTATATAGTATTGTGTAACGCAAGTCTAATTTCAGTTTGTAAAAAAGATCTTTATAAATATTTCCCTCCCCCACCCAAAAAAAAGGAGATTTTAGATCCCTGCTTTTGTAGTTATATTATAGATTATAATATATTTATTTATTATTTATTTCATATTATGGTTAAAAAGGAACGGACCATGAAATCTGTATGATAGGGTTTTTTCGGTATTATTTTTCTGGATAACGAACAAGAGAGCGTAATTCTGAGTGAAATTAAAGTTGAAATCTTCATAATAATTTTGTGTTTAAGTACATTTTTCTCTGTTTTAAGCCATTTTCAAAAATGATACAGTTCGTGATTTTCTAATATAATTTACTCAAAGTTAATATTCGTCACCTCACTCCATATAAAGAATAATATAAAAAGTGGCTATTATTCCAAATTTAATATAAGTGAATTTAGTGTAGGCCGTTGTAGCATTGGTTTTCATCAAGTAATTTCACAGTTCAAAAATGAATGCACGACACCCACAGATGCCACAAGGCAGTTTTAATATGGATGAGGCTCTAATCAATAAATGCATTTAGATCTTGCCACGAAGATCTTGTTGCTTTTAAAAAGAATTTTAGTTAAAGCCTGTCTCAAAAAATGCATGCAATATGGAACTCTAATTCTTCAAATTCTTGTCAAAAACACCCAGACACAGAGGACCAACAGGAAAAAAATGTCTAAATATATATGAAGTAATAAGCCTTTTAATGTATTCCTGTATTTTTTATTAATTTTGTTTAGTTAAATTCCTCACTTACCATACTATTTTAAGGTTAACAAATAAATTATTTAATAATGAAACTAGAATGAATATAATTAAATTCTATAGACTTTGTTTTTTTTCTAAAATTGTTAATTTTGTTTTGAAAATTACGCCCGGGGGTTAATTGTAAATATATACTTTTAAAAAAAGTTGAAGCTAATGGGAGAATTTAATTCATTCTTTAATTGCGGTTAATTATCTGTAATTCCACTGATAATTACTTTAAGTAGTCACTTGGCTGATGTATACAGTTTTCTCATCGATAAAGATTTCATTAACGAATGAACATTACACTGAGTCCCTGTGGGTAAAGAGTAAAGTGCTTGTCTGCGGTCAGGCAGTAAGCGATTTCGAATTTCAGCCGTTCAATTACATTCATATTCAAAGAATCGTCCTCGGAAACGATATGAAGCCCCTCGTCTTCCTAGGGGTAAAATAATATTTTACTCCTACTTAGGAAGACGAGGGGTTTCACATCTTTTCATCTTATCATTACTGTTCGTTGACAAGAATGGTTTGTGCGGTAAATAATTTACAAAGTTATATATTCTAGTAAAAGAAAAAAAGTAATTTTTTTTTCTCGAAAGTCTAAAATTGATCATTCATTTTAAAATATTCGTCTTTCTTGGAGAGATAATCAAAATGCTGTTAAGATAATGTTTTATCTCATTAGTTTTTTTTTTATTTAGTTATTGACTGAAGAAACGTTGTTCGGTATTCCCTTCCTCGGATGCGGCTATTTGTGTTTTTACATCGTGCTTGTGCTCTTTGGAAAGCTATAAATTTCTTCTCTTCGCGCTCAAGATATGAATATATTTTGGGGTATATTGGGTTCGTTATCTTAGGTAAATAAACCTCTCTAAGAGTTGACGAGACTCTGAATGCATAAGGAATGTGTGTTGTTCTGAGAATTTGGGGCATATTGGTCCACCATTTAGTCTGATATCAAAACATCTAAAAAGTTTAGCTGGTACTTAGCTAGGCTTCACTATTATAAACAAATCATCATAGTTGGTAATCAAACTGTTAACATACACGCACACATAATATATATATATATATATATATATATATATATATATATATATATATATATATATATGTGAAGGTAGCAGAAAAAACATTATCCAAATAGATGAATATATTATGATGTAAAGGTCGACGTTAACGTTTCGGTTTCAGTAACCATCATCAGGATTTGTATTTCAAAATAGTTCACATAGCGATGGATGCTTGCTGAGATGACAGGAGCAAATGAAAAATATTCAACGAAAAGATACATAAACGTGCACATAGGGTTCATAATTCTAAAGTCATAAGAACGTGTCTGGCACGTAGAAAGATATTTGAAAATGTTTCATTTCCCAAAGAAACTAGACAAAGCCTCCCGTTCATTGAGAAATACGCAACGACAAGTAAGTTTTCATTTGTATAGATCGTTTGGAATTATTCATGTAAAATGTCATGTAACATTGTATTTGGTATTTGTTTTTCCGAAAGAACAGTATGAAAGTAAATATGGATTAAAATCCGACAGTATGAAGGTAGCAGAAAAAACATAATCCAAATAGGTGTTTATATTATGATGTAAAGTCGACGTTAACATTTCAGTTTCAGTAACCAACATCAGTACTTGGATATCCAATCATCTCAGCAAACATTTACGCTATGTGAAGTAATTTGATATCCATGATGATGGTTACTGAAATCGAAACGTTAACGTCGACTTTGCATCATAATATGTTCAACTATTTGGATTATGTTTTTTCTGCTACCTTCATACTGTCGGATTTTAATCTATATTTACTTTCATATATATATATATATATATATATATATACACACACACACACACACACACACATATATATATATATATATATATATATATATATAATTAAAAACAAGAAAATTAATACACATGCTCAATTATGAATTTACTTCACCAGCTTATGAGCAAGGTATCCGGTAGATTCTATTAATTAAATTGGTGAAATAAATTTATAATGGAATATATCTATTAATTTAAAAAAAAAGTTATAATTTGCTCTGCATGTTCTTTATAAATGTTTATATCAATTAGCTGTGCATTGAACACTCTATTTGCATTATTCTTTTTTAAATCTTCTCATATATATATATATATATATATATATATATATACAGTTTAGTGTTGTTTCGCAATTTTCAAAAATTCCAACAGGGTGGGAATTTCACAAAAAAGCCTTTTCTTTCAGGACACAGACGAGAGATATGAAAGGAAAGATAATGTCGATCCTGTTTTTTTTCCAGATTTGAAAACATGTTTCTGTATATTATCATTTTTCTTTAAGGGAAGGGGAATTATGATATTTTGGTTGGAACTAACTATTCTAAAAAAAAAAAAACACTTGAAGTTTGTAGCGAAAAATTTACTTAGTTTAAGTTCCATAAAATTATAAAAATATAATGAAGTTACACATATACAGTTCTAGAAACGTAAGACATATATCAATAAATATACCTGTCGATCTCACGGTATATAGCGTACAAAAGCTTACGTAGTTATATATATATATATATATATATATATATATATCCTCCTACAGTTTCGCCTAAACCGTCGGTGCTAGATACCCTGGGGAGCCGGTTTAGGCGAAACTGTAGTAGGATAGTCCCGACTCACGATTTAATTTCTGTAATTAGCTCTACTTTTGTATTGAGCACTATTTGTAATTGTAGCATTGCAGCATTTTACGGTGGGTTTTTGTTCTTTTGTCCAACGGACTGCATATCGATTTTTTTCAACTAGTGTGACGAAGTTGGCCTTTTCTTTATTTTTTTCCCAAAAGAATCTTTTTTTCTTTTTCCTCCAGGCAGTGATTCGAGATATTGTTATCTCTAAATTCTGGCGTTTTTTCCCCTTTTCCTGGTAACCGTGAATGCTGGTAGATAGTAAGTTAGTAAATATATATATATATATATATATATATATATATATATATATATATGTATATATACATGTTATACAAGAACAATGACTATAACCTGCCATTTTTAAAAGAGCCTAATTCCAAAACGCATCCATGAAACAACTCCTCCTACTGGAGCCCAGAGATTGCAGCTAGATGGTCTTCCTAGAATTAATGAACCTAATGTTCCCCTTAGACCGCATCTATCTTTGCTCGTTTCAGCCCAGGACCATTTAGCTCAATGGTTTACTGGCGCACCGTAATCAATATTAGATTATGTTCTGAACACTGCATTTACGATTCAATTACTTTTGCTTAGGTAATTCTGAATACTTGCATTACCCCTGATAACTCTCTCCTTTGCTCATTTGACGTTTCGAAGTAATGTTCTAATGTTCCATAAGGCAAAACTATCTACATTTGTTCTGATACTTTCTCTCTAGTCATCTCGATCTCTTCTTTTTCCGAAAACGGTTTTTCTAAAATTAATGCATGCCGCTACTAAATATTTCCAACTTAGTGATAATGATATTACGTACCTGCAGATTGACGACATTGAAATGGGTTGCCCTCTGAGTGCAATAATAGCTCATATTTTTGGTTGGTTCCCTGGAAAAAATTACTTTAAATTATTAACAAACTACTTTATTACGCCCGATAATTTGACAAAACATTTCCTATATTCTCTTCGAGATCTGAGAGCATATGAGTTTTTCATTTACCCTACCACTGAAAAGTACTTGTGAATTTGAAAATAATAGCTTTCTTCCTTGTCTTGATATATTGGTTGAACATAAATAATGCTTCGAAACTTTAATCCATTGTAAACCTATATTTAGCTATTCATATCCACATTCAGTTTCATTTTAAAGCATAAAGTCAACCTAATTAACACCCTAGTTCAATGTGTTTTAATGATTTGCTCCAATTCTAAACTTACCAACAAATTAAATTTCATTAAAACAACACAAATGAAAAATAGATATCCTGAAGACAAGATTTATAATATAATCAGAAATGAATATTTTTAATTCTCTTCAAACACCAAAGTCAAACCGAAAAGTATCCTATCTGTTGTATATTGACCTACGACCCGGCCGGGCTGTCAAAATAGGAAATGCATATATGTAAATAACAGGTGCATCCGGTCGAGGAATATCACAATTATAACCTTGACTGTGGATGGGTTGAATGAGTGCAATTATGACGCCCACAAGAAAAAGGGGGCGTTGAACTATAAAATAACTCAGTGAAGACAGGAAGTCAGATCAGTTTGGAGACCAAACCCGTTGGTGACAAGATGCAGTAGAGAAAGCCAGTCAAATGGGACCCCAGGCCTCCGGTTGAGCAGCCCAGGAAAACGGGAAAGAAACGCGGTTTCGGCCAATAGAGTGAGGGTCAATATGTGTCAGTTCTTTTCGATCTCCAACTCCCTGTCACACACAAACCTTTCAAAAAAAGGGAGAGGTATATTTTTCTAAGAACTGTGTCGCTCGTCGTCTTCATTGTGTCGTTGTATTCTGCATGCATATATATATGTATTATGTAATGATCATGGCTATACTATACTACATACCTTAAATTACATTGGATAGGCAATGATTCCACCCGTTTGATAAAACAAATTAAAAGATCTTTCTAACGTTGTTTCAACGCTGTTTACCTGCGATTTGTTCTGAAATCTTGCGTGCTTTTCCCTTTTCATGTCAAAGACAGTGGATCGCTTCATCATAAAAGCTATTTAATTTACAATTTTTTATACAGATGTGACGTTTGTTATTTTCGACTTACTACACAACTATTTGAGAAATGAATCAAACAACATGTGCCTCTTGTCATCCAATCATATAGTTTAATCCTTCCAACTGGTTCGTACAACCAGAACGCTCCTCTTTCCATAACCCAATATTTATTGGCCAATTTTCGTTGGGCCAAAGTTTATTAAACCGGTATGTTTTCTATATTTGATACTGCTAGCCCTGATCTTCTGTTAACCGAGTTAGAAGACATTTATATTAGGACATACCTGCTGGCCCTTTGTAAACAGAAAGATTTTATGACTTCCTTTTATTTGAATATGTTGGCCATACTTCAACCAAACTCGGCTAAAGTGAGATAAAAATATAACACCAAGGTAAATATTTTTTTCCACTTTTTTTCTTTTCTCCAACTATTGATCAGATCTCCATATTCCTTTGTTTTGATTACTTCTTTCACGGTGTTCTCTGAAATCACGTGATCGAAAAAAACGTGTTTTTCAAAACTTATGGTGGATACTCGATTTAAGGCTAAAATAAAACACACACACACACACACACACACACACAAAGCATGCATACACACACACACACACAAACGCACACACACACATATCTATATATATATAAATAAATTAAAAATGAAATAAAAATGTATATATATTTTAGTCCAAACCTGTATCGTCAAATTAAATAGAATAAGTTTTCATCCATACTAAAGTATATATTTTTCTTCCGTTTATCTTTTCAATGTATATATATATTATATATATAAAGATGGTTGTTGTAGGTCCAAAGAAAAAAAGGATATATTCTAAAATAAGAAAGTCCACGATGGAATGTCCGTCGACTGTGGTCTGCCCAAAAGTTTTTGGTAACACCACAGTAGAGAGAACTTCCATAGTAGCCCTTCTTATTTTAGAATATTTATATATATATATATATATATATATATATATATATATGTCGGTGTGTGTATGTGTGTGTCGGCGTGTGTGTGTGCTTGAGCGTGAATAAATAAATTAATAAGTAAATAAATAAAGCCTCGTATAATGGTTAGTGTCGGAAGAAAAGTACCTCGATAAAATGAGTTGAAATTCTGTTTGAGTGTGTTTGCATTTAAGTTAGTGCTGAAGTCCTTGTAAAAAAAACCTTAATCATTCTCTTCTCATTTCATTAATAGGTAAATAGTCGAGTAGACTTGTTCGCTTGCTTTGGCCAGGCAACCGGTCTAGGCGATAAAAAAAAAAATTAAAATCAAAGCAGCTGTGCTATGCTTAGAAAAAAAAACTTGTAATGATTGCGCAGTGGTTGGTTAAATGGAAAGAAAATCCATTTAATTAACTGAAAGCAATTGCCAACATACGTCTTCTACGTCTGACCAAAAGGCGAAAGATCTTTCTTTTTTATTACTCTCTAAATGTCTCCTCACCAAGAATCAATTAACGTAATTTATATGACACAATCACAATTAACGTAATTTATATGACACAATCACAGACATCATGACCGCCACACCAATGCTCCTCTAACCATGAACTTACCTTCCACCCACGCAAAACAAAAAAACAACACTTTGACAACCTTTATCTTAAAGTCGACATCTGACCATTTCTGACATCATTTATTGCCAAGCTGTTTATTGATCTGATTGTCTCTCAACAGGCCATCTATTATAAGCCAATCTCTTACGCCTTCGTTTTTACATTAAAAAATAAATAAATAAAGTAAATAAAACAAAGAAAACAAGGGTGTGTCCTCGTGCGGTGAAATGTTTTAAGTGATGGACTGCATAATCGTAGTAAGCGAGTTCATTCTCCAGTCACACTATGACGTTGACTTTCAAGCAAATACCCTAGGGAAATGTGTGTGAACCCGCTTATTCGCCCAGCTATGAGTTAAATAGTAACAGTACTGTTCTTTTAGAATGGATTGACATTAAATAACCTACAAAGGTTAATATACCTACATAACACAAAGAAACCAAACCAAAGAACAAAAAAAAAGCGTATATATCCGAAGTTTCCCGAAGAACTACTCGTGTAAATATGACAAGTAATATATTTTGTATAAAAAAAAAAAAAACTGTCTTTGTTGTTTTATTTTTTGTTTTAGAAGGTTTGCGTGTTTTGGCAGAGTGCCAGTGGAAAACGTTTTATGAAATCTCCCACAAGAATTTTACTTTACAAAAATCGATCCCCTTTTATAATATAAAAAAATATATATATATTCCGTTATGATTTGGTCTGTGTCTGTGTTTTGTTGAAATCTGTTGTTTTTGTGGTTCTTTTTTTGTGACAAGACGGTTGTCCATTAGCTTATATCGAACCGTCTGTGCTTTGAGGCTGAAGTTAGATATTCATACTTGTGGAAATTAGGTATTTTCACAGCAAATAACCCAACTGACCACATAAGAATTGATAGCAAAATATCTACCATCAGTTTGAAAAGATTGAGCAAAATTAAGTCTTGTTTGTGCTTAAAAGGGTTTACCTCCAAAAAGGTTCAGTTCAAGAAACTTGATCTCTCCAGATTTAATGCTAAATCCCTTCGTTTACGCCCCACCACTTGCCTCTCTAAATTGCACTCTCTCGCTCCATTATATATATATATATATATATATATATATATATATATATATATATATATATATATATATATATATATATATATATATATATATATATATATATATATATATATATATAATATAATATATATATATATATATATATATATAATATATATATATATATATATATATATATAAAAATAAAAGGTGCCTGTGGTGTAATGGTTTTCGTCATAGGATTGGACACGGTGACACAAGTTCAAATCCTAGACGAGACTGATTGCATTTCACAAAGCACTAATACCCTTGGGAAAGGTACGAATCCATTTATCCTCCCTCCAACTATAGGTAAATAGTAGGGTAGACGAGAGGAAACTAGTCTAGGTGAAGGAAAACTCTGAGTTCCAACCTGTTGAACTCCGCTTAAACATTGACCTTGTGTCATATCCTGTCTTGATGCCCATCTTGTGAAAAGGATGGAGTTTTGGACTGGTGCATTCTCCTGGTGGAAATGCCACTGACCCGATTTGAAGAATGCTGGCTTCTTCCGACGGAATCTCTTCCTGAACTCCCTTCAAACCTCAACATAGTAACCTTAACCCTAATCCTAAACCAATCAACTCTGGTGTATTGAGTTCCTTACACCACCCACACCTCTCATCATCCCTCATAGACTCCCTGCCTTAGTTGAATCTATTATGCCACTGAAAAATTGATGCCCGTTTCATGCAAGATGATCCAAAAGCAGACTAAAGCATTCCATACACTTCTGTGGCATTTTTTCCAAGTTTAAAACATAATTGTATTACATATCGTTCTTCTAAAGTGTCAGATTGCATTTTTGAAAATCACCAGCTGTGGCAATCAGGCTTTAGTAGGGTGTATTCCAATTGCTGCTTTGCTGTTCATTTGAACCTGAAATCATAAAAATTGTTCAGTCATCTTGTAAGACGTTTCGCAATAACATACTGAATTGTCAAGAGTCTATGACAATTTTAAATGCCTGTACAAAAAGTCTGGAGACTTATTGAAAGCACCACACACACACACACACACACACATATATATATATATATATATATAATCACATCGGCAAGAGATATGGGACAATTCTTTCACAATTTTCATCTGACGCAAGAAAATTAGCAAAAAGTCTCTAAAAATTACGACAGAAATTAATAAACTTTGTTCCATATTCTTTAATAAAACTTGCCTTAATAAACACTATTATGTAAATACACACTCCTCAATATATATATATATATATATATGTGTGTGTGTGTGTGTGTGTGTGTGTGTTTTAAACAATAAAATGTAGTTTGGTATGAATCAATTTAGTAGGAAATATCCTTGGTAAAAGCTTGGTAGATTTTTTCTGACGCTGCTGGTATATATCTATATATATGTTTTCAATTACCTTGATTAGAAAACCAGATAAGCATTCCGTGTGACATGCAGAATACGGGACAGCGGTTTCGACCTTATTAGTAGTGCATATCATAACGACCACAGAGCCGAAACTATACAATCAGTGGTATAGTTTCGGCTCTGTGGTCGACCATATCACACACAAATGATCTTAAAATAACTACTCATTGTAAACGCTTGGCCACTAAAGCATATAGATATTTATTATATAAACTCATTGTATTCTGGCTTTACGAACCAACCAAACACAGTCATGTAAATAGGAAATGAGTGTCTTGTCTTAAACTCCTTCAATGCTAATTTGCAACATTCGGTTATAATGTGAGTGATGGCTTCGTCTCTACCACTACATTTGCTATTTTATCGCGTCTTATTTATTCTCGCTTTGAAATGATTGGTTCTCATGGCGTTGTTTTGTTCTGCTATAAGGAGTGATTCTGTTTCTCTCTTAAAGTTTCATTTTCGTAGCCATGTCCAGGCTTTCTCGTGTGAGATGTTTATTAACCGTCTAATGCGCCCATAGTGTTGTTTTTCTTCATATTTTTGTTTTTTAATTATAGTCAGTCTGCTGCCCATCGTGTTATCAGTATCGTTTCGGATGGCTGTAATCAGTCCTCTTTCGTGCTCTTTTTATAATCCTTGAGGCTTTTTATCTGCGCGTTAACACTGTCTTCCATTCTGGTTGAGTCCCCTTCCTCCTTTCTTTCTTAATACATATAGTCTGTCAACGTTATCTCTGGGATGTAATGCCTTTTTCATGGTCATTTGTTTTCTTGGACTTTTGTCCATTTGTTTAAGTTCATCTCTGCTCCTCTTCAGAAAAGGTCCTGAATATCTAACGAGGTTACAGCCCAGGTATTTATTCCTTTGTTAAGGTTTCGGCTAGACTGTTTTGTCTCGAGTAGCTTTCTTAATTTTTTCTTTCATCTCCAGTTTTTTGATAAAATCAGCCTCCAAGATGCTCAAAGTTTGTATGTTTACTTTTTTGGAGCGTTCTAATCTTGTCTTCATTTGGCAGTTCCATTCCGTCCGTCAGGTGCATCTTGCTACTTTTCATTACTAGCATAACACACTTTTCTATGCCAAATTTTATCCCTATGTCCTGACTGTATATTCTAACTGCGTGTATTAGAGTTTCCTGTTCTTTTTCATTTTATGCAAACAGTTTGACGTCATCCGTGTACAATACGTGATTGATCTTTTCTTGCGGTTTACTATGTTTGTATACGGCAGTGCATTTTCTGAGTATGTGGTTAAGTGGCATTATAGCAATTATGAATAGTAACGCTGATAGTGAATTTCCTTAAAATATACCTTTTTGGACCTTTGCTTCAGGTAAACTTCATCCTCCTGCTTTTAATTCCACTCTCCAGGTTTTCATGGTTTTCTCGATAAATTTTATGTCTTCATGTGATATTTTGTACATTTTGAGGCATTTCATTATTCCGCTTTGCGAGACCATATCATATGCCTTTTTGTAGTCAATCTAGGCTATAGCTCTATTTTTTCGTCCGGTCTTGTTCTCGTTTCGGATGTGCTGATCTATGTAAAGTAACTCTCTTGTGCCCCTGGATCCCTTGCAGCATCGTTTCTGTTCCTAAGAGAACAATCCACGGCTCGTTAGCGAGTAGTAAATCTCTTCCCTTATTTGTGCTGTTAATATTTCACACATCATCAGTAGGCAGTTAATTGGTCTGTAGTTGTTTGAGGCGGTTCCTTTAAAGGCGTCCTTCTGGATCAATATGGTCTCTCCTTTGGTCATCAATTCGGGTACGTGTGCTTCTCGTAGGCATTTGTTCATTTCTAGTGCTAGTCTGTCGTCGATAGAGCTAACTTTCTTGAATCAGAAACCATGTATTCCATCATGTCCTGGCATTTTCCAGTTTTATATTTTTTAGTGTCGTTTTGAGTAAATTAATGTGTATTTCCGCTGTCGGGCCTTCTTCAACCTCTAACAATTCTTTTATCAGGTTGTGTATCCATTCAGCTTTTTCGTTATGTTTTTTGGTTGCCATATTTTAGTCCGAAATCGTTCGTTTTCTTTTCCATCCTGTTGTTGGTATATTTTTGCATCATCTCCTCCCACTTGTTGGTAGACTTTTCTTTCGTTGTTTTTGAATGTCTTGTTTTTGCTTTATTGCTTTACCCTTTGTCGGTATCTCCTTAATCTTACTTCTTTCGCCAGTACTTTCCTCAAGTTGTTTTATTATTTTTTCCCCTTGTGTTGCCTTTTCCTTTTTATCTCTCCATGTTCCAGTGTCTCTCCATTGGTTTATCATTCTAGCCTGTTTTTGTAGATTTTTTAACTGCTTTTCTAGTCGAATTTCTCATCCTAGTTTTGATTTTTATATTCGTACATTTAGAGGGGATCCAAATTTTCTCAAAAACTAATTTCGCCCGGGCATAGATTAGTTCATTTTATTCGTTTTCGTCTTAACTATTCTCTATTCTCTGTTTCTTAGTGATGGTAAGGTAGTCTTTTCGCCGTTCATAATTCTGTTTAAATCTAAATTTACTTTTTGTTCTTGTGCTGGTGTTTGCTCTGGGTTGTTTGCTTGTGCGTTGTTTGGTTGTGCAGCCTTTCTATTTTTCGAGGTTAGCGGTTAATTTTGGTTAGGCTGTTATTGTGTATTAATACATGGTATGTCTGATATTGTATTACTATCTTGTTCATTATTTATTTTCTGGTGTATTTCTATTATGTTCATGTAAGAAAATCATCCTTTCTTTATTATTGTCCTGACTTGGCTTGTTGTCTGAAAACTAGTACATTCTTGCCAGATATCTATCAGTCTTTTCCTATAACTTTTTTATAAGGTTGCTCCTAAAATAGCAGTGTATCGCAAGTTGGTTATCTTACCTAGTCCATATTTTCTGTTTGTATCTTTGGTTCGTATGTTTCCTTAAATCGTCATTCGTATAGCCGAAAAAAGAACAGCCAACATTCGCAGGATGACGACTGGTTCTCCCATGTTTGGCTATCAGGAGAGCACCCGCTGATCATGACATCCAAGCCTGTTGCCTGCACCCCTCGTTGTATCATATTTTGATTCAACGTTATCATTATTATTATTATTTTCCGATACATTCGAACTAGTGTCCTTGTCTTGGTTCATTTTATTTTCCCTATGTTTTGGTCATTGTACTCTTCCGTCTTTCTCAGGTTTCCGTTGTAGTTGTAAACGTTCAAGTGATCATGCACTAAATTCTTCATTCAATTGAAGAAGTTGATTGTTTTCATTCCACTTTCCATGCTTCACACGCTGCCTTCGTTGATAATTATCATAATTCTCAGACTGATTACTGAGGTCATCTCAAGGCAATCTGTGTCAGGATTTTACCACAGCACAAAGGATTATTTTGTTTATTGGCACCAACTACTACATTAAAAGAAATAGCTGTTTTAACTTCAACGATACAAATTCCGAGAGATGTTGGGTGCAATAGGTGATTTTTCAAGAATATATCAACCGAAATGACGGTGATAGTGAATAGATGGACAGTGATTTTTTTTTTTGCTGACAATACTAAACACAATAAATGAAAAAATATCTCAATACATCGGCTATCTTTATGAATGAAAAAAAATCAAGTAATTTTTATCCATCAAAAAAGTAAAATGAAATAAAAATATCGACTTTACAAGAAAAATCATCGCTTTTATCACTTGATTTTTAAAATGCCTGTCTTGGTGATATCTGCTGTTGGGCTGATCTCTATTAGTTACTAATATTTCTTTATCATAGGCCTTGCGATTATTTATTTACAGTGACTCCCAATTAAGATAATTTAAATTTTCCTCTATGTCTGCACTTAAAGACGAGCTCATTTCACTCGTTCAACAAAAGTTTTCTATTTTTGAAATTAATTATGCTAATTTTTTCGTCTAAGCATAGGTTACATCTACCGTTAGCGGCAGATGAGTGCCTTATTTTCCTCTTAATTTGTTGGGAAATCCCCTGATCCTTAAGGCCCCAAAAGTATTTTGATAAAGCAGTCTGGTATCTACATTTTGGGTTGGAAAATGAGTGTCTATGGCTGTATCATCTTTGTTTCCAATTTCCCGCGGAGATTCCTATATAGACTCTCTCCCCGTCCTTTTGCTGTTCCATAGGAGAAATGCATGCTTGGTATACGACATTCCTCGTAGTGCAGCGTCCGCCTAAGGGGCATTCTTCCTTATTCCTACAGTTATAAGACTCCCCGTTTTGGGTTCCTATCCCTCGTGGTTAGCACATTGAGTAGCCTCCTATTATGGTTGCTTAGTATGTTGTACATATTCTTGGGGCAGGAGTAGCTAATTTTCACTGTATTTCTATTAAAAATCCTACTCAATGGGTTGTCTCTATTAAAATGTTTCTCTAGTTGGTGTAGAAAGTATCTACCTATGTTAATGTTAGTGAGCTTACAAAAAGGCGGATTGAACCAGACTACTTTTTTATTTCTATTCTTTCCTCGTCTATTTCCGTGACTACTATTATTAATAATCTCACCTACCTTGAGGGATGTGCGGGTCCCACCATTATTATTCCTAGCTCTCGAATTGAGGTCCACCGGGGTTAAGTATTCCAGTCTACCTTGGAATCCACTGTCCTTCAGGGCGTCATCATATCTACTCTTGTTTTCCTTGAAAATTTTCCTACCTGAGGACAGCTTATTAATTCTTTGGTTCACCGCATTGGGGATATGTCTTAGTACCGGTCTTGGGTTGTTCGAGGAAATATTTATGTATCTGGGGGCGGAATCGTTCTTACTAAAGGGTTTGAACGTACCATTATTTAAATTCAATGTGACGTCAAGAAAGTCTACTATTCTTAAATTTGAGGCTATTTGAATTCTAAACCCTAGTAATTTTCTTCTGTATACTAGAGGTCTTCGGGCCGTTACTGTTTGGGATATAAATAATCCCATCATCAAGGTAAAGCCCCACTTGCTGCGAGTTGACAATACGACACAACGTATCTAGGATATAGATCCCCACTAAGTCTGCTACCTGAGCCGAATCTTAGGCCCCCATGGGGACGTCGAAATTGTCTACGTGACTTTTTTCCCAGGATCTGCGGTTATCGGATAGGACGGTTTTTCTACTTGCTAGGATAATTTCTATTTCCTCTTCCGTGACATCTGTATATTCTCTAGCGTGGTTAAGGCTCCTCACTAATAATTCTTTAGTGATGGAAGGGTAGAACTCTATGATGTAGAATTGTACGAAAGTGGATCTCTTTTAATTTTTAATTTTCTTAAACCAATCGATAGTATCCATAGAGTTTTTCCACAAGTTATATTTATGGCTATTCAACAGTCTAGACGTAATCTTCTGTGTTACATCCTTAGATACAAAGCCTAGCTCTGTTTTTGTGGGGTTAATTAATCTACTCTGCTTCTTATCTGGGAAGTTTTTCTTGTGATCCTTAAATAAAATATTGGCACTTTTTTCTTCCAATTTCCCTACTCTATCTTTCATATTTACTTTCTGAGCAAATTTAGCTGTATCTCTGTTGATTTGAGTAATTGTGTCGCTATGATCTAGGTTATACGATTCTGTGATTTTATCATTAAGGATTCTCTCATCTTTATTTTCTGATTTTAATTTCATTTTTTTAATTAGCTTATTTTATCTTCTGAATACGAACTGTAACTCCTCATTCGTATCTCTGCAACAGGACAGAGCATGTAAAAGAGTCATCTGAGGAGACGGACAATATACCAACAATATTCTCAACCGAAATAAATTTATTATGACGGCTTAACCGAGTTTGAGTCTCCATTTAATAGTACTATATATATATATATATATATATATGTGTGTGTGTGTGTGTGTGTGTGTTCTTTATTATCTACTATTAAATATTCGATATTTACTATTGAATATTTAATATTTATTTATATTTATAGTTTTTTACATATACGCAAATATGTTATTAAATTTCTTAAAACTTTATATCATATCCATTAATTTTTTAAAATTTTCTTTTCTTATCATACATAAATGATTCTTTTATGTATTTCTTATTAATAGTTTTTACTGTGATAAACATATGCAGTATCAATAGAATCAGTTTGTTTGTTTTTTATTCCGTGTTTCGCGATATGTATCATACTCTGAAATGACTCTATTGTTATATGCCTTGTAGTGAATAATAATGATTCTTCGTCCTCTTGGAAGTTCAGACAGAATCGTAATTGTTTAAATAAACACTTGATTAATTTATCTATATAAAATTGCTGATAGAGTCTGGTTCTATTTAAAACGCTTAGCACTATTAAGGAAATGTTAAAATGAGAATAACATTTATCAATAGCGTAAATGCGTAAATGTGTACATATATGAGCTGTATTGGTCTTAGTTACTCATCCGAAAACAAAAACGTTAATTTGTGATCTCATTCAATCTAATTCAATTTCTTATTGTCTACTTTCACCAGTACAAGTTCATACTTGTTTTTATAGGTATTTATTCCCATTTACTACAGGGAATATAGAGGGGTGTCCTCGTGGTGTAATAGTTAAAGCGATGGACTGCGGAATCGTAGTACGCGAGTTCGTCCTCCAGTCCCGCTATTACGCTCACTTTTGGGCAAATACCCTTGGGAAAGGTATGAACCCCCTTATCCCCCCAACTATGGGTTAAATAGTACCACTACTGTTCTTCTAGGGGAATGGCTTTGGCATTAAATAACCTAAAAAGAGTTGATATGCCATTAAACAAAGAAACAAAACCCAGGGAATATAGATTACATGATATCGTTTGATGTAAAGGTTTTACATGCGCACGGAAATGTAGTTAGGCGTAAAAATTCCCCTGTTACTGCAGACTGTTTTACGAAAATCCATGGGTGCTTTCGGAATCTCCCTTTTAGTTCATATGCCAGCGCTGCCATTGAGCTATAATCTGTATTTTTTTAATAATTAAAGCCAAAATTATAATGTCAATAATATTTAATTCTTTGCAATGCATTTTTGAAATATTTCTTTTTAAAAAGCAAGAAAATTATGAGGTGTAACAAACAGTAATTTTCGTTAGCTTAAGTGCCTTGCCAGAGAACATACTGACTACATCCCTTGCAGCGGGGGTAAGATATCCACCTCACCAAATAGGTTACGCTGTGTATGACACTAAACAGCATCCTGTAGTGAGTTCTCGAGTGAATGAAATCAATTTGTTGCCATTACTCCCAAATGGACTCCAGGTCAGATTGGACCTGGAATTAATAGCTTAAATAGTTCTTTTTGGAAAGTATTAGAATTAGATTAGAATATTTGAAACCAATTCGGAATAGTTATTTGCCCCAGCAATTTCAGTGATTAATCGGATATCACAACCTTCTCCGTTATCCTTGTTGGGGGCTCGACACATTCGCAAGCGAAACGTCCAAAGCATCGGTGAATACATGAATGCTCAAATAGGCAAAGATGAAAATAAATTCTGCTTACACAACTTGCTAAACTGAAATGGGAATAGCTAACAGATTTTTAACTCGAGAACTGTCTTTCATCCCTAAACACTAAATTTAAAAAGAATGGGGGAAAAACATTGAACTCTAGCTTTCTAACTCGAAAGCACACCTAAATTTTATTTTCCTTAAGAAGAAGACCATAAAAAGTGTTCTGAACTGTGAGTCATACTAACCCTTTCTCGCCATTTATATCTTTCATAAATTGCTACTTCTAGGTTTTTCAAGAAGTATCCTGTAAGCGGACGAGGCAGATGCAGATCTTTGTGAGGTCGTCCATATGCAGGAGTCTATTAGGAAAAGTCCGTTATGAGTTTGCTCTTGCTTCTTCAGTAATACTCTACGTATCTTTTTCATTTTGAATCGTTTGCAAGATGAGAAGCTTCTTGTCGTACAGTTTCTGCTTTGTGGGGTGCTGCTTTAAGGATTTGTTCGAATAGTACGTTGCATTCTTGTGTTGTTTCCATTTAGCTTTTCCTCCGTCCTCATTTTAGTGTCCATATAAAGTTGTCTCCCTTTAGTCGAGGGCGAACGGAAGGCTCCCTTTTCAACAGCTACTTCACCGACGTGTAAGGGAAGGCGCTACTCCTTTCCCTGGATTGCTCCACCTTACCCTTAAGAAAGGGTGTATCAAGTACCATTTTTAAAGTCTTTGGTATGAAACGATCTGGGATTGAACCTTTGGCGAACACACTACACACTGGGCCAATGAACATAATAAAAGCATGGAGGAAACCTCGTTTAATCATCGGGTAAACAGGTGTCCCTATCAATTGTATTTCACGTCTTCACTATGCGCATACTGACATCATTTTCTGTCAATGAGATGCTGCTGGCAAGGTATGTAGTCTTGCTTCTTAGAGTAGAGATGATTCCAATTTGTTTAAAACATATGAACTCTATTTAACTGGGATTTGCCTTGTGGCCAATGCTCTAAGCTATGTAGTATGAATTCTTCATTGAAAAGTGTGTTTGTAAGTGCTAGATAATCTACGTATCTGCATCTGTCATAGTTTTGGCGTAATATTCTCTACTTTTTATCTTTTTCAATGTGACACCATTTTCTTTCATTAGATTCATGGATGTTAAATTGTACTTTATGCAAAGAGATTATTAAAACTGTAATTCTAATGTATCGACTTGCAAGACTCGAGCGACAATTTGTCTTTAATTGGAATCATTTTGAGATGAGGCTTCTTAATCTGAGAATTATTTTTTTATTTATTGCGGACTTCGGGGCCCGTGGCGCAGCGGATAGAGGCGTTGAGTCTCTACGGTTCTTGGTGAGCATTGTCAGAAGATAGCGGTTTCAAATCGCACCCAAACCGGCCAGAGGTTTACTTGGTCAAAAACGTGGTGTGATAGACAACAACTATGGAAGGCAGTAATTACTGGGGATACGGTTACAAGACTCAGCATTCCTATCTGAGGTCGCGGAAAATCACTTGAAGAAGGCCAGAGGTGAAATTTGGCCGAAACGTATTGAAAGAAGAAACAACACAAAAAAAAACTCTCGAGCAACAATGTCAAAGGATTTTTGTGTCTTTCTGGTGAACAAAACATTGCTTTTGAGCTTTTTCTACTACATCCTTATAGCGTCAAAAATTACTTTAGGAAAACTCAATGCAATTAGTAATTGTTCCATCTTTCCTCAGTACAGGGAACGAAATACCTTGGATAAAGTTCCGGCATTACTGGAAGCTCACAATCAGATTGTTAAGTATCACATCCAGGACACTGGTTGGGCGGGGGTTCTTACCCCTCTGCAGAGGTGCAGTCAGCCAACTGGACAACTGGCAGATCTTAGTTTTGCTCTTGAGGTGCTCTTCCTTCTACTCTCTTCCTTTGCTATCAGCCATTCTATTTGTAATTGCCTTCATCAGAATCTCTAATTATATCAAGTTGGCCTTCAGTCTATTCTAATTCTTCTTTTTGGTATTAGCTGTTTAGTTCTCTCTGAGATTTCTTAGGTGGCTGCCTAATGGTATTTGTTGGGTTACTTTTTATTTATTTATTTATTTTTAAGAAGGATTCGTTTTTGACTTATCTCGTTTCTTCCTAACTATTACCAAACGCAGCTACATTTGATTCTTTGTTTAGTAGGTATGCACTCTGTTGCCGCTTCCATCTGAACGGTGATAAAATGTTCATATTTTTCATTCGTAGTATATGTTTCCATTTTTTTTTTCTTACAGTTACTGCTTGAGTATTGTTTATATCTCTGTTAGTTACTGAGGACCACTTATAAGGTGGGATTTTGACTTTTTTTTTTCTTATTTCTGTGTAAACTAAGCGTAACTTTACCGAAACAGTTCCCTGATCGGATGATTTTTATGACTTTTGTTGTGACTAGAATGACAGAATCAAAAACATACAAGAACGTACTATAAAAACAGAACCTAAATATACACTCAGAAACAGACAATCACGCAGGAAGGATTGACCAGTCGGCTCGGGCATTAGAATACACTGATTATATCTTTGTAGAGAGGTAGGACCTCCACTCCAAACGAGTGTTCTCTGGCCCAGTCGGCTCAGGCTGTAGAATACACCGACTGTATCTCTACAGAGGGTTAAAATCCCTGAAACGAGTGTGATGGATATGACAACAAACAGTGTGATGGTGACGCTCTAGTAATCTTGGGGCTTTTGGAATTGCGGAGCACCCCTTCATTGCTATCGCTCTCAGGTTCATTCTGGCCTGAAGGGGTAGCATCTAGTAAGCCCCGATCTATGGGTTATATAGAACTAAATTGTATGCTAATGCTAAACTGAATTGTTTGAATTAGAACTATTTGACTAAACTGAATAGCTTGAAATAGAAATGTTTTTGACAATTAAACTGCGTACTTAAGCTAAACCGAATTGTTTTAAATGGAATTGGTTTTGACATTGAGAGTGTACTTACACTAAACGGAATTGTTTAATATAGAACTGTTTTGACATTTAACTGTGTGTAAACAAAATCTGTACTTATATCAAATTGTATCGGTTGCTAAAGAATAGAATATTTGTATGAAAATGGATTTGGCGTTAAATAACCTACAAATGTTGATATGCCATAAACCCTCCAAAAAAACAACGAACCGAACACTCACTTAAAAACATATACACACAAAAGCAAAATATCAGCAGAGGCCAAAGGTTGCCATATGCTATAAACTCAAAGAGGACATTCGCAGATACCGATCCTGGAGTTGAAAGCAGAAGCCCTATCAAAACAGTCACCAATCATTAATTTCCTGAAGACGACTCTTAAATTAGAAATAAATATAAAAGCCAAAAATAAAAAGATAAAAACCTGATAACAAATTCACTTGCAGACAGATTCATTTTAAAGTATACACATTGCCATCCACAGACTGTTTGATTTTATCACAATGAGATGCTGGGATCGAAACCCAGCGCATTTTACGCCAGCCGGATATTCTATAGCACATCTACTAAGAAACTTTGCGGAAACGAAAGGGATTTTAACGCATATATATTACTTTTTTGCTATGTTTACATATATTCATATAGCTTAACGGCTACTGAGTGCTCAATTCATTCGAAGAGCTTTTCATTACGTGAGTGTTATCGGGTAATTCATTCACTAGAGTGCTCATCCCCCCCAACCCCCGGGATATAAAGAACTCAACGACTTTATTTCGATAAACAAAGCAGATCAGGTTATCTCTCTTATAAGGAATTAAAAGAAGCCATGCCAAACGCTTACTGCTATTTACACACCTTCAGTTCTGTCGGTGAAGGAAGGATAGAACTGGCACGTGCACATATTAATAAAATGTCAGTTTGACTTTTGAAAAATAATTACATCATTTTTATGCGTCTTAGGATTAAGAATGTCTCATGAAACTGACATTAACTCACGGAAATTGTTTGTGTAGAAAATCCTCTTTTTATTTTCGTTTTACCGACGGTTTTTATTTGCCATTTTAAAGTGTTCCCATATGTGTGGATCTATATTTTGAGGTTGAGCACTGTATCAAGGAAAAATGACAAATGCATTTTCTTTTCTTATATATTCTATTAGTAAGATAGATTTTTATCTCCACATCTCTCTCCAGCTGTTTCTCTCTTTCCTTCTTTCTCTCTCTTTCACAGACACAAACTCCCTCACACATACACACATGTTTCTCTCCCTTTCTTTCTCTATCTCTCGATATATAGTTTACTAAATTTATAAATAGAGTCCTCTCTCTCTATTATAATACCATCGTCATCATGTCAAGTCGCTAGCACGGATCTCCCCGATCCCTAATCGCCACCCGTATCTATCTTCCATCACTCCTGGTAGGTCTTCAAGGCTACATCCTGTATCTGCACATAGCTGTTGTATGTAGGTTCTAGCTGGTCGTCCAGCCTTTGCTTATCCATGTGATAGGGTCCACAGGAGTATTTCGCTTATGAGTCCGTCCTTACATCTCCAGCAGTGTCCTGCATGTCGTCTAACTTGGATTATTTTCGTGATGGGTGGTAGGTAGCCGTACAGTTGTCATTTTGGGGATCGCAGCATTCTTGTATAATTGTCGTCAAGCTTTTTCTCCGTACGTTTACAAAGCGTCCACACAGTGCATCCATATAGTAGTAACGACAAGACCGCTGCTTGGAAAAAAGTGCGATTTTTTTTATCGGTCAGGTCTGACTTCCACTTGAACGATAGGCTGTCGATAGCTGTCCGTGTCTTTCCTAGTCACGTGTTGATGTCTGTCTCGGTTGATGAGAGACCGCTTCCTAGGTAGGTGAGCTTGTCTACTAGTTTCAGAGAGCTACCATTTTGAGTGGAGATGTCGCCTGTTTGATAAAAGCACATGTATTCTGTCTTGTTTGCGTTGACCTGGGGGCTAATGTTAGCAGCTGCTCGTTCTAGACAATGTAGCAGGTTTTTGGCTTTGGCCGTTGTATTTGCCAGAAATACAGTCATAAGTAGTTCCCGTCCGTAAATGTTTGCGCAGGATATTTTCTGCTTAAACCATCTTTTGGAGAATGTTTTCATGCGTTGTTATAATGTTTTATCCGAAATTTCTTTTCAAATGAGATAAAAAGAAACGAGAAAATGATAGAATTTAAGTTTTTTATTATAGTTTATAGCATTCTGTTTAAATAATTTACTGATGTAACTAGCGTCCGATTTTATCAAAAAGGATGACAGTTTTGTGATAGATTTAAAACGTTTTAAAAACTTTTATAAGACTTCTTTTTTTTTAATTCTTAAACATAGTCTATGTTATCACTTTCTGCTTTTATATTGAATAAAATGACGACAGTTTTTGTTGTTTGCAATCAAAATCATTTCCATTAGAAAACATACGGTAACCGTTAAAAGTAAGTAAAATTTAATCATAATTAATAAAGAAAAATAACTTAAGTAAAGTACATTTTAACTATTTACAACTAGATGTATATTTTTTTTTTCAAGCAGAAGAATTATATTGTAAATTCTATTACCAAGACCAGAAAATTGAGCTAACACTTGCGTGCGATATACAGAAACACTGGATAGCTGTTTCGGCCTTATTAGGTCTTATCAACAGTGTATACCGTGATCTCCTCACTGAAGATTGAAGCACCGACCACAGAGCCGAAACTCTACCGCTGAGCCACCGGATCACATCGTAATTCAATTTGCTATTTACAACTAATTTAACTAAATAAGGAGATAAATTGAAAAAAAAGAGTGTCTTTGATAGTATTATAGTTATAAATAATCTTAAATTCAACAAGCTTCCCGTGTTATTTATTATGTATATTAACTTTAAAATGTTTTATATTAAAACTGTGGTTTTTACATTTTTTTTACTGACTTTCTTCTATTAACACGGATTTTAAAATCTTGAATGTGTTTATAAATAAGTTTTTGATCGCCTTTTAAGAGTCAACTTTACAGATTTTATCAAACCCGAACACACGATTCATATGTCTCATGCTCTTATCATCTTCGTAAATCTTATAGAAGAATTTTTAACTCTTTGGATACAAAGGTTGTTAAGATTTCCTACGATCAATCGTTGTTGTAACATTGGAGAAAATGATATATTATTGTAATTCATTATTATCGAAAAAAATGTTATTTGAAAATTTTGGAAAACTTTTCAATTCGTAAATTTTAAAAGTCTTTATTTTATCTCATTGTATAAAAGAGTGGAGTAATGAAATGTTCAATGTAATCAATTCCATGATTTAAACATTTGGGATAACAAATTCAAAGGATTTAAACGTAAAATTTATAAGTTGCCTAAATATCTGAGACGAAGCTTGTTGATTTTTATCAGTAAGGTTTTTCGGACTGCTGTCTTCATCTTTATTGTTATTTCCACAACGTTTCGGGTGATATGTCCTCCGACCTTCTTCAGGTGTTTGTCGAACTCGGGAACCTTCACGGAACTTCGAACTACATCCTCTATTGAAACCACGGGGGTCGCCTGTTCTGATTCCGTTTGCCATAACCGGGTACAAGTGTCAAGTAAAAAAAAAAAAAAAAAATCTAAATATGAGCACAGGTAAAAAATCATACATAATAGTCGTAATTCTAGCTAAAGTAAGAACATTAAGTTTATAATACCCAAAAATTCACTCTGAATTGTCCTGCAGGACACATGGCGTAACGGTTATAGGCGTTGGTTCCCTGAGCTTCTAAGAAGACAATCATCTGCAAGTTCAATCCTCACTACAGGCGAACAATATACAGGAATACTTGACACTTGTACTCGAAACGTTGTGGAAATAACAATAAAGATGAAGACAACTGTCCGAAAAACCTTACTGATAAAATTTTATAAGTATTCAAAATTTTATTAAGCATTATGATATGAGTAATGTGACAATCTACCCGCTGGCCGACCTCCACTATCTTATCTTCTTAAATCAGCTCATGGCCATCCGATCGTCTAGAGGTTTCTCTCATCTCTGGCCAGGGGCATTTCACGTGTTTTACAAACGCAAAAAAGACACAACATATATGAACGAGAGTGGAAGAAAGAAGAACAAACAAGTACGGACTTGGGTTAGCTCCAAGCGCAAGAAGGGAGAGGTTTTGGCCCTTTACTGTGGTTTTGAGCGTGTATCTGAACGAAATTCCCGAACAGCCACCAGGAACGCTGACTCATCCTCTCGCGAGGGCTGACGTGGCCTCTGAGTCCACTGGTCTCCACTCTTCCTTCAGCAGCCGCCTCTCTCAGACTGTCACCTTTCCCTGACGGACGCTAACTTCTTTCTTCTGTTGACTGCTCTAGGACTTTGCTTCTCCTCGTCTTCTTCCGGTCTCGTAAGAAATCTCGCGCGCAAGCCCTTTTGTGTGAGTTTAGCGCAAAAACAGACAAAGGGATCCTCTAATTGGCACTCACCCACACACCCAACCACAGAACGAATGCCCAACATCTTACCACCGTAAAAAATAAATTTGATCGGTTTATTAGTGGATGTATGATGAAGCTTTATTTTTAATTTGCTGTTATTTGTTGTGGATGATATATTTTTAAAAAGGAAGGCTTTTAGTATTTCCTAGTTTCTAGGTAAAATATATGATAGGTTCTATTTTGTTCAACTTATCCGTAATTTTTGTTAAAACAATATTTTTTATATGAATAACATATCATCTATAAAAAGGAAATATCTAGAATCTTTAGGTACGACCAATTTAAAAAGAACTGATGCAAGATAAAACGTGAAAAAAGTTCTTTGAGTGGTGAACCTATGTTTTAACCAAACTTTTGTTCATAAAAAATAACATTATATTGAAAAAAGTGTTTTGTGCATAACGTGAAAACTCTGATTATATTCATAACTGGTAAAGATAATGAAATGTTTGATTTCTTAAGATGACTTTTCTAAATGTTTAATGCATTTACTTAGGGGAATATTAGTATAAAATGATTTTATGTGTGGAATGGCTAAAGATTTATTTTTTATGTATATATTCATTTTGCTGAGTAAAACGCAAAAAGTTTTATCAAATGAACTACTGCTGGTTTCTAAAAGAAGATTTAGTATTTAGGGTGGTTGGTTGTTTTACGGCGTATCAACCCTTTTCGAGTCATTTAACGCCGAATTAAAGTTCAAACAATTCAGTTTAGTATAAGTTCAGTACAGTTTTTTATCATTAAGGGTTTTCTGACTATTATCTCCATCTTTATTATTATTGATATTTCCACAACGTTTCGGCCGATATGTCCACTGACCTTCTTCAGGTGTTTGTCGAACTATGAAAACTATACGGAACTTCGAACTACGCCCTTTATTGATTCCGTTAGCCATAAACAGGTACAAGTGTTAAATATTCCTGTATTGTTACTCACCAGGAGCCAGGATTAAACCTGCAAGCTCAGAATGATTGTCTCCTTAGAAGCTTACGGAACCAACGCCTAAAACCGTTACACTATGTATCCTGCTGGACAGTTCAGAATGAATTTTTGGTACTTATAAGGTTAATGTTCTTACTTGACTAAGATTACGACTATTGTATATGACTTTTACCTGTGCTCATATTCAATTTTTTTTTATTTAACCTTTTTAATTATCGGTTCCTATATTGTATTCATCTCTATACTTGATCTACTCAGCAAGAGTACAGTTCTTTTGTTTAAAAACAGTTAAAAGTCAAAAGAGTTCCACTTCAAAAAATTCAGTTTAGCACAAGTACACAGGTTAGTTCTATTTGACCCATAGATAGGACCTAATCAGGTGCAACCTCTCCGGGCCAGAACGGACCTGGGAGCGATGGCAATGAAGAGGTACTTAGCATTCCCCAAAACTCCTACATTACTGGAACCTCACCAGCAGATTTTTTAGTATCATATAAAAGACGCTCGTTAGGGAAGTCTTACTCTTCTGCAGAGAAGCAATCAGGCCAAAGTATTATCATGGTTAAGTATTTGATGATTTTATGTGAGGTACAACCTCAACCAAAAATGACTGGTATTTCGGGTTTTATTAGATTTTTGAAGTCCGCGTACTTTATGATTTAAAGCGTGGTGACCATCTAATGAAAACCAAAATTTATCTTTTTTATAACATTTTTTATAACTGATATTGAAAATATCAACATGTTTAGTTATAATTTTTATGTCATTTTTCATTTGTGCTTTTGTCTTTTAGTAATACTATTAATTGTTTTGTTATGCTGAGTTGACTCCATCATGACAAGGCATCCACCTTTATCTGAAAGTATGAGGAATATATTTTTATATTTGGAAAAACTCCTTGATGCAGGTGTATGTTTACCAGGTGATCGTTTGTACCAACAGTAATAGTCGTCGTGATTATTTCTTGCATAAATCCCTTTACGAAAGTTCTTATTACCAACATTCAATATTCAGTGGCTTTTCAATCCAATGGCGAAATTTTCCTTAAACTTTAGGGTCTCTATTTTAACTGTGCAAGGTTTAGTTCTCGATATGATAAAAGCAAAATCGTCCCTCTCCATATTTTCAATCGTTATTGTTAAATAGAAATTTCAGTTTCCGTTGAAATTTGAAAATGCGAGCGCTATTTAACTTAGATATTTCTAGAGTGACTTTCTCAGCTTTTTAATGGTAAATACAGTTTTTATTGTATAGTTCAAATGCCAAATGTTTGGCTTTTTCGAAAGTAAATTTTTGTGAAAATATCTGAAAACCATATCAAATATAACGGAAAGCCACATTTCTTTTTTTTTTTTCCTTAACTAATTTTATTAGGAAATAATTTTTGGATAAAGGATTTTTGCATATAATTTAAACATCAACCTAAAGATGGGTTAATAAAAAACCGAAACATAAACGTGAGCTTATTTTTTATGTAAATAAATACATCCTCCAAATATTTTATTTGTCATATTTTCATGTTTGCCTACAGTCGGATTTATAACAATTTTCACTTCTATCTACCTATCTATGTGTGCGTATATATATATATATATATATATATATATATATATATATATATATATATATATATATATATATATATAGGCTAATGACTTCTAACAAGTAATTTACAATCGGTTTATCTCTGTATTACACGCCCAGGGAAAATATTATCTGCGCACAAAAGATGTAAACGTCGGGTTTGCACGGATTTACTATTGTCTGTTTCTTGGGGTGAGTAAAGGATAGATTCTTTGCAGAATTCTATCGATCTGTTTGTGGCGAGCATTCAGTGTCTCCATCAATCCCTTCATTAGCGAAAAATTGCTTCCTTTTTTGGCACCATTCTTTGTAGAAATAGTTTTTGGTAAACTTGTAGAGCCGTGAATATATACAGAAGAAAATCGTCTTGGCAAGATGGCTGAAAGGTAGACAATAAAAAGAGAGACAGAAGGAAAAAGGCACGGAACATGAAATAGAAAAGAAGAAAACTAGTAGAGGAAATAGATGGGATAAAGTCTAAACAAGGAAGAAAGGAATAAGAAGATCAATTGATCAAGGAAAAAAGAAAACGAAAATAAGAAAAATAACGCAAGAAAGAAAGAAAGAAAGAAAGAAAGAAAGAAAGAAAAGAGAAAAAGTATGAAATAAGTAGAATAAAATATTAGAAGAAATTAACAGAAAGAAAGAAAGAACGACAAAAAGAAAGAAAGATAAAAAGGGAGATAAAAGCTAAATAACCAACTGAGGAACAAAAAAATTAAATCGAGCAAGAAAGAAAGAAAAAAAAAAAAGAAATTAAAGAAATATAAAGTTATGAAGAAAGAACATATGAAGAAAGACAGAAAAAAAAAGAAAGATTAAATAATTAGACAGTAATGAGCTTGGATATAGAAGACAGAAAAAATAAATCGAGAAAGAAAGAAATCAATAAATCAAGCAATCAAGAAAGAAAGAAAGAAAGAAAGAAAGAAGGCTAAAAGAGTGCAGCATGCTATCAATGAAAGAAAGAAAAAAATAGAGGGAAACAAAGACAGCAAAAAAATGAATAAATAAATAAATAAAGAAAGAAAGAAAGAAAGAACGAAAGAAAGAAAGATCTAAGTATTGATAGAAAATAATAATTAGAAAGAAAGAAAGAAAGAAAGAAAGAAAGAAAGAAAGAAAGAGGAGTGCAACATTCTATCAATGAAAGAAAGAAAAAAATAGAAGGAAACAAAAACATCAGTAGTAATAAATAAATAAATAAACAAGGAAAGAAAGAAAGAAAGATAGAAAGAAGGAAGTATTGATTGAAAATGATAATAAAAGAAAGAAATAAAAAAGAACATTTTTTGTTGTCTTTCACCAAAGTGACTTTGGCGAGCTTCATTTGCCGAAAGCACGAAGCATTCTTTTTTCTTTTTAAATAGATAAAATGTTTATGTATAAAATACATGAATTTATATCTATCGGTCTTTGGACCTCATATCACTGCAGAGTAATAAGGTATTTTCTTTTGACGTCAACACAAGGTATTATTGTGTTATTAGAAAGAAAGAAAGAAAGAAAGAAAGAAAGAAAGAAAGAAAGAAAGCATATAGAAATAAGGAGTTGATCTAGCGGACACAAAGACTTGAAAAAAAAAATTGAAAAAGAGTACGAACATTCTGAGGTAATGGGAGAGGAATGTACTTATAGAAATTAGAGTGAGGGTAGAAAAAGAAAAAAATTGTGAAAATGGGAGATAGATAGATAGATAGATAGATAGATTGGGGTAGACAGTCACCGAAAAAGACAAGAAATAGAAAGTAGAAGTGAGCGATAGAGAGATAGAACAAATAAACGAGTCAGGGGTAGAGAGAGAGAGAGAGAGAGAGAGAGAGAGAGAGAGATGGGTATATACAGCGGAAGGAAGACACAATAAGACCCGAAAATGTACCAGATAGAGAGAGAGTGGGGGGGGGTTCCACCTGAAAGGTTCCTATCTATGGGTCAAATCGAATTGTTTCACATTTAATCTGAGTGAAAGCAAATGACTTATTCTAAACTGAACTTGTTTGAAATAGAAATGTTTGATCATTCAACAGTGTGTAAATAAATGAATGAAGTTTAATTGAATTGTAAGTGATACATAGTAATGACCGGAACTATTAAATTTGGTTGACTTGAGTTTACAAATCATATATATCTAATATCTATGTATAAACCGGATTTGGCATTGAATAATCTAAAGTGTTCGATATGCCATAAAACGAAACTAATCAAAACATAAAAGCGGACGATTTTTGTGTTTCACTTCGTGAACTCTTACGCTGGTTTGTAAATTTGTTTCCCAATCCTCATTAACATCACTTTTTAAAAATGCATCTTGAAACCAGTGGATTAATTCTAGCGTAAA
>OY757930.1:42303920-42318920 GCA_963585895.1 Sepioteuthis lessoniana
GATCAATGGTTCTTCCCTAAAGTTTTCTTAAGATTCTTAAATTTATGAGAGGGTCTTGTGCTGTTTGTTGAAGGAAGATTTGTGATTGTTTTATTGATGATTACAAAGTCGTTCTATCAATTCAACATGGATGACACACACACAAACATACACACACGAACATGCATATATATATATATATGTGTGTGTGTGTGTGTGTGTGTGTGTGTGTGAGTACATTCACTTAGACACATGACTATATTTATTGAATAGACCTCGTATATATATATATATATATATATATATATATATATATATATATATATATACGTACCATATAATAACTGATGTTTGTACAACAGCATTGTTTCCAACAAAGCCTTTATCAGATGATGACTTTGGGTTCAGGCATGGTTTCGAGGCTGAAGCATCGTTACCATTAGCTCAGAACGTCCCGGTAGTATTTCACGACACCACCAGATTATCGTCACTCAATGGGATCGCCATATCTACGCCTACACAATGTGATTTGGGCTACTAACCCTCGCGATGGACTTTCCTATCTGTCGCTAGTCTTTCCTAGTGTTATCCAATCTTTCTCAGAGGTCTTTCATAGTAGGTATCATACAATAACTGATGTTTGTACAACAGCATTGCTTTCAACAAAGCCTTCATTTTCGTTTAAATTAATAATTATGTTATCCTCGAAATGTAAACTCTTCGTTGGTTGGAACTGTTTTAAAGAAAAACGTATTTTAATCTCAGGAAAATATTTGTTTTGTGGAGATTTAAAACAACAACTGATAAAACAGAAAAAAAGAACTGATTTTTGGTGGCTAAGAAGTACAAACCATGTGAAATTCTTTTAGAAGAAAGTGTAAAATTTACGGTGAACTATTGGCATGATGATTAGAGTGTTCGCCAATGGCCCGGGAGACCTGGGTCGCATCATACCAAAGACTCAAAAAATGGTACTTGATGCCTCCTTGCTTAACACTCAGCAATATAAGGTAGGGATCAATGGAGAAACCCAGGCAAAGGAGCAGCACCCTCCCTTACACCTCGATGTAGTAGCTATCGAAAAGGGAGCCTTCAGGTCACCCTCGACTAAGGTAGCCAACTTTACTCACTTTATTTGATAGTCAAAAATGTTTACATATTGGCTAAATCATTCAAAGAAAGATAATATTGTGTTAAAGATGAAGACAATTCATATAGGCACATTACGGAAAGCACACCGTAAACGGTTGATTCAGATCAGTTTATACTGACGATACCGGCTCATTGGCCTAGTGGGTAAAATGTTTGCCAATGGCCCGGGAGACCTGGGTTCAATCCTATGTCGTGTCATACCAAAGACTTTAAAAACGGTACTTGATACGTCCTTGCTTAACACTCGGCAATGTAAAGTACGTTTTAAGGGTAAAGTGTCCTCCCGTACACCTCGGTGTTGTTGCTATCGAAAAGGAGCCTCCTCGTAACCCTCAACTACGGTCGCCAACTTTACTTATGCTGACGAAAAAGTAATAATTAAGGACATATATGAACAACTGAAAATTTTTTGTCGACACAGCATAGAATTCGTGGCACTGCCTTTTCGAAGGTCAGCTGTCGTTGAGATTCACCATGACAATGCGAAGCCTTGTACAGCAGCAAGAACAGTTGAAAACATCTCTCTGGGTGAGAAAAGCTGCTGCATCTTCCTTTGCTGTACAGATCTGGTCCTTTCTAATTTCTTCCTATTTGACTTCTGCAGAGAATTTCTATGTGGAACAAAGTTTTCAAATGAAGATGCAATATATAGCGGCATGAGCAAATTGCTAAAATCTTGTTTTTTCAATGGAAAAATGTATTTTGAGGAACTGAGCTTATACAGAAAAAAAGAAGGATATTTTTCTTTAGTGAAATATGAGTCATTATATTGTAAGATCCAGCCTATTTATTGAGTGAAACTCATATATATATATATATATATATATATATATATATATATATACATATATATATATATATATATATATATATATATATATATATATATATATATATATTAAAAGGGGTAATTATTGGCAATATTGTAAAAACGTGCGTATTACTATAATTCAATCAGATATTGGATTTACAGTGCTGTCACACTCTCTGGAAAGGAAACCCTAAAATTAACAAAGAAAACGAAAAATCATGGCATATCTCTCCAGTGAAAAAGATATTTAACAATACCCGACTCCTGTTAGCAAAGTAATTAAGAATTGCTGGGATTTCCTTGAAATAAAACCCAGATTAAGAGATTTATTTCTAGAACAGATTATGCTCGTATATAGTAGACCTATCTTAGACAAAGGTAAGGAATAAAACAGAGTATCAAACAGTAAAATTAAAGAAAATAAATCAAAGGAGAAAGAAAAAGAATTACAGACATAAACAAAATAGAATCCACAACAAACAGTCAAATACACAAACCGACCAACTAATTCGATAACAAATGTAACATAAAAGATCTACCACAAATAAGTCTGTAATTTATCAAACGCTTTTTAACATTTTTTAGATACACCCATTGATCGCAAATAAAATTAAGGAAACCGAAATTACCTTTCAAGTTTAGAATGAAACATTGTATACATAAAATCAAATCATTTCATCAAAAGAGATTATTATGAGTGGAAGAAGAATTCTGCCAAAGTGTTCGCAACTAAATAGTGGATAGAAAAACATATGTTTAGTCAATAAATGTGAAAATGATTGAAACAAACCTCTAAATTAATAGTTTTCGTTTATTTAAATTGAGTGAAAATTTTGTTGAAAGACAGAATTTACAGTATTTTCAAGTAATAAAAGATAAAATTACAGGGTGGAATGATAAAATTGTGGTCCTATAGAAAACAACATTACAGCTTTATTTTATATCTTTTATTGAAAAAAATCAATTCAGGTAACTTGATTATGTATTAGAGCTGACATCTATTCAAAGTAACCACCGGCAGTTTCAATCACCGCCTCGATACAGATCCGGAACTGGGGGTATGCCTTTTCCACAAGCGCAGGCGGGAGCACAGCGAATACTCGGCAGATGGCGGCAATCTGGCTGGCTTTGGTGTTGTGAGAGGTCATGTTGGTGATGTTCTCGACGTATGACCAAACGAAGTAGTCCAGCGGGTTCAGGTTTGGGGAGGAGGGGGGCCAGTGAGAGAAGGGTACATAGTCGTAGCACTCCTTCTGAAGCCAAGCCTGGGTCTGTTTGGACTTGTGGTCCAGCGCTGAGGCCTGCTGCCTCACCCAAGGTCTGCTACCTGCCACGTAATTGCACCAGGGGATCCCCACAGTCTTCAGCACATCCAGGTACACTTTGGTGTTGACTTTCAGGCCGACTTAGAAGATGTGAGGTGGCATGATGTGGCCCTCACTTGAAACCACACCAAAGACCATAACCGTAGCCGGAAACTTTGTTTTCATCACCCTGGGTACGTCCCTGTTATTCATGGCTATCCAGCGATGGTTCTGGCTGTCATAACTTGGATCGGTAGAGTGCATGAGTTGTACAGCGTCGCATCTCCGATCTCGCTCGTTGAACATTGTGTTACTTTCTGACATGATTGAAGGCTCCTATCACTCTTGGGATTTGTACACAACTGGTCAACTAGTAGATTGTCTGCAACAAAAAAAAAAAGAAAGCCGGTTTTCATTAAACGGAAATGGAATCATGTCGTCTTTTCTAGGGAGACAATTTTATCGTTCCACCCGTAAATGAGAACAAACGTATGTTTTAAACTGCAAAATATCCTCTCTTCTCGTGTAAGGGCTCAGCAATTCTATCCCATGACCTCTCAGTCTCACCTGAAAAGTATTTATGGGAAAGTATGTGCCGAAGTGATGACAACTGATTTGTATTATATTTTACGATTAAGCTATTGCTTTTATATGTTTTATTTAAAATGAAAATTGGGAGTTGATGTGGTGTTAATGGTTAAAGTGCTGGACTACGGCATCGAAGTAAGTGAGTTCAAACTCTATTTTCACTATTAAGTTCATATATAGACTAATACCTTTGGGAAATGTATAAACATCCTCACACATCCCAATAGCCCAGGTGATTGGGGCTTTTGAATACAACGACTGCATATCTGCCGAGAGGTAAAATACCAGACCCCAACGATTGCCCTGGAAATGAGATTGAACAGTCTGATGGCGAGCCTCAAGACTTAGAGATTTGAGGAATATGCCATTGCACCATAGTTCACTCTGACTCGAAGTGATAACACCTGATAGGGTCTTATCTATGGGTCAAATAGAACAAACTGTATGCAATAAAATGACTGAATGTGACTGTTATATAACAATACTGTTAATTCTATTTAACCCATTGATACGGTCCTATCAGTTGCTACCACTCCGGGCCAGAGTGGACCTGGGAGCAACGGCAAGGAAGGGGTACTCTGCATTCCCCAAAGCTCCAGCATTGCTGGAACCTCACCATTAGATTGTTTAGTGTCATATCAATGACACTCGTTAGGGGGGTCTTACCCCTCTGCAGAGGTGCAGTCAGTGTATTCTACAGCCCCAACTATATAGTGGAAAAACAACGTTATGACGCTAATGTGTGTTTATAAACAGAATACAGCAATCAGCAGGCAAAGATATTTTTCATGTTTGTACCAATATTCACAACACATCTAAAATGTAAACAAAAGGTTAATATTTTTTTTGTTTTTCGAATTATTTTTTTATATTCATTGTACACTAGTTCCAACGAATTGATTTCTTTTGAATGATAAAGAATAAAAGAAATTCACTCATGAAATACTGGACGAAAGAAATGAGCAATCAGTTAATAGATAACGATGTAATATTTACTGAAGAGCGGAAAAAAGCGTTTTCTATCACTTTATTTATATGATTCAAATAGAATCCGAATTAGATAAAAAAATGTTGATGATTTACCTTTGATTCTGTAGGGGAAAGAAAAATTCGTATTTTAGTTTGGCGCGCAATTTAATTCGACACTTAATTTCACCCAATCAGGATGACTTATCCTATTCACCTGGACCTTCATTCCGGCCACCAAATCTTGTAAGCTGCCAAACACAGTCTATTTGGCTGGAGGCTCCGACCAGTGCAGACGTCACACTGGCAGTTATTCAATAGCAGTGCTTTTTATCTGGACAACGCCGCCCAGTGCAGACATCTCACTGCGGCTCTAGTATAGCAGCAGCAACATGGACACAGGAGGGAATCCATCTAATTTATGGATTCCTTACAAGGAATCCCAGTTGAACATAAATTAGACACTTTCAACAAGCCTCGCACAGGCACAACTTTATGTCACCCAAAAATTGGCTATGTCGATCTGAGCGTAATCCCGCTCTCGACACACTAGCTCTCAATTCACCTCTGGGCCACTTTAATGGAGACCAACGCACGCCTCTCCACCAGACGGACAAAAACCCTGGTGACGCTTAAACACAATCCCTCACACGTCCGACGACACACGCTTCCATCTCAACCTTCTCAACATCTCATAACTCAATTTTGTCTCAATACTAACAAGCTTAAACTTCACGAGTCTTGCAGCACCAAAAGCATACCCAATATTCCATGCTGCAAACAAAAACCATATTCACAAAAACCCATTTCCACCTTCGCCATCTTACTTCTTCTTCATCCTCTTCCTTTTATTTCTCACAAACTTAGCGAGGGCCTTACAACACTCCGCGAGGAAACAACACAGCGTAAACACACATACATTACAATCACCTATCCTCGCTAACAAACAAACTTCCCCCTCGCTACCAACAACAAAAATCTCCAGCTAAAATCATCCTACAAAAAAAAAACAGGCTAAAATTCTAATTGGTTAAACATTTATTTTAAACAACCTATGCCGAAACAGATTTCTTAAATTATTTTTAGTTTTGATCAAACAATTTTTGTGCGACAAGTCATATAATGTCGTCTGGGAAATCTAAAAGTAAAGATCAACGTTGGGTCAATAAATGCGAAAATACAGTTTGTTTATTTGTTTGTCTGGGTTTATGGCATATCAACTTTTGTACGTTATTTAACACCAAATCCATTTTATACAAATAAACAGTACCAACTATACGGCCACTTGCCTCCCATCACGAAAACTATACAAGTTGGATTAACCAGACACGCAGGACACTGCTGGAGAAGCAAGGACGAGCTCATCAGTGATGTACTCATATGGACCCCCGAATATGGCCAAGCAAAAGCAGGACGACCCGCTCGAACATACATACAGGAGCTATGTGAGGATACGGGATGTAGCCATGAAGACCAGCCAAAAGCGATAAATGATTGGGAGAAGTAGCGAGAGAGGGTCAGGAATATCCATGCAAGCGGTACGACATGATGATGATGATTTCAAATAAATCAGTTTAGCATAAGTAAACAGTTTAAATTCATAAACATTTCTATTTCAAGCTATTGAGTTTTGTCAAAAAGTTCTATTTTAAATAATTCAGTTTATCAAGAGTTGTTTCAATATCAAAAGCAGTTCTATTTCAAACGAATCAACTTATCATGCAAAAAACAGTTATATTTCAAAAAATTCAGTTTCGCATAAGTACACAGGTTCACTGTCATGACAGTTCTATTTCAAACAAATCAGTTTAGCATAATTACCCAGTATTGTTCTATTTGACCGATAGATAGGACCATATCAGGTTCTACCACTCCGAGTAGAGTGGACCTGGGAACGATTGCAATAAAAGGGTACTCCACCTTTCCCAAAGATCCTGAATTATTGGAAGCTCACCATCAGATATTTTAGTGTCATATACAGGACACTCGTTGTGTTGGGGTCTTACCCCTCAGCAGAGATGCAGTCGGTATATTCTACAGGCCCAGCCAACTGGCCAAGCAAAAATACAGATACAGATTTCACAGCTTCCCGAGCCTATTTTAGTGCAAAGAAATTAATATTTTTTCAATGGAAATCATTTAATTTTCCATATATGTAATGATATTAAACCAATGCTAAAACACATATGAAAATAAAAGGATATCACCAAGGAGGAAACCGTAGTAGCAACGTTTACATTACAACTACGGAGCGGGTCTTTTCACAACGGTTTTCGTCGCTGAAAAAAGGACTTGGCCACGCAGGTTCAAATCCTGGACAAAGCTTTTTCTGTTTCGTTTTGCGCTAATATCCTAGGAAGCGACTTCAAATACTTGACGATACGGTTTATGCTTCACTTCAAGTTGATAAACTTGTTCAAGTCACAAATACACATTTTCTCCCTATCCCTAACTATGGTTAAATAGTATGTTACACTGGGTTCATTAGTCTTCCGACTGCCATTAATTTAAGAGAATGAAAACTGGGATATTCAAACCAGCAATAGTGCATTTAAAATATGACCCTGGTCTCATCCTGCTCGTGACGCATAGATCATACATAACTGCAGATTCCCTTGAGAAATAAGAATTTCAAAAAAATTTTGCACAAAGTTAGATCAACTAAAACAACATTGCAATCACCAAGAAGCGCCGATAGCAACACAGATTTTTTTTTAAAAAGTCACATTTTTTCCAATCAACACAACTGTGACCAAAATGTTTAAAACTATTTTAGAATTTCTTAATATATCTCAGTAACTCAGTTTTTTTTAATTACAGAATAGAATTTTGTATGTATTTACGTACACTACTCCACTACTAGCAGGATGTGAGAGAAGGACAATTTTTAAGTGGAGCGCACCAGGTTTTAATTGAATACTTTACTTCTCCGTGACTGGTTGATTTAACTATGCTAAAGAACCCAGTCTGTACCGGTATTTACCTGAAGCAGTGAGTGGGAGGGAGCAGGTTGATCCATTCCTCTTGCAAAGACTTTAGCGCAAAATGAAACAGAAAAAGCCTCATCCATAATTAGAACTTGTATCACCATGTCCTTTTCCAAAGACGAAAACCATAATGCTAAGAGCGTCTCCTCACTTGTAATGTTGTAAACGCCTGCAAACGGAATCTGGTCACAAAGTGTAAATAATGTTAATAAATGATAATGTTTTAATAGAGTTTAACATCTTAAACGGAATGCTAAGTGGAACAAGATATCAACATCCCGAAAAAAAACTATAAACAATTATTACCGAAGCCATCAGACGCAATCATTTTTGACGTAGCGCTGTGAGCAGCTTGAGAGTACGAATTACACTAACAAGAGTTGCAGTTCGCAGTTTTAGGAACTCTGATAAAAGAAACTGGTTTCTTTCGATTCAGTTTCTGCTATGTGGCTGGGAACAGGCTTGAGAAATGTCGTAGCATGGACTAGGAGAAAGAAGTAGCCAAATATTCAAGAAGAGCTGGTTCCTACTATGACAGAAAATAAACCAAAGAAAAAAAGCAAAAAAAAAGAAAGAAGTAAAACAAGAAAAAGACCAGCAAAGCCATTCCGAACACTGTGTCTGAAAGCCATTTTCTTGTATTTCCATGGTCTCATTATGTAATATTGCCATGATATGGCTACGTGTGAAACGTACATCGAATGTCCATAAAGATAGAACATAGGAATCTTGGAACACGAAAAACACTTGACGACTTCTTTGTTCAGCTACGAAACTTTTGATTACCTTTGAGTTTAAAGGTTATTCGACATAAGGAGAGAGAGGCACAATCTTTCTATTCTGGCTTTTTAATCTGACCCCACCACCGCCAACACGTGTGGCACCCGCCACAAAGGTGTCCGTGAGCAAGCGAAAACCAACCGTCTTCCCCCGAGGCAGGTCTCATCTCAACTAACTGGCTTTTTCAAAATCTCCCCAAATCCTCCGCGCGCTTCCGGTGCGTAACGTCATTCGCACTCGCTAACCTCCGTTTCCCATCTCGGGCTATTGTGACATCTCTGAGTTATACGTCCGCTCTGCGAACGCGCACGTGAACACCTGTGTTAATGTTGCACCTAACTAACCCATGTGCTGAGCCGAAAGTTTCTGAGCCTAACTAAACCCAAAGGCATGAACCTAAATGCCTCGGCTATTATATTAAAATTAACTGAACAAACAAAATAATAGAAGGACCTATTTTGAAATGAGTTGTGCTTTCATGTTTTCCCTTGTTCATTAGACGATCAATTCTTTACAATCATCACCATAGTGCTGTATATCAGAGAAAGACTGCGCCACTGATGTATAAAATATTATCTGCTTCTTTTTTTCGTTCATAAGGTGAAATTTGCCTTGTGGGTAGAGTGTTTGCCAGTGGTCCGGGAAACCTGGGTTCAATCCCAGGTCGCGTCATATCAAAGACTTTAAAAATAGTACTTGATACCTCCTTGCTTAACACTCAGCAATATAAGGTAGGGATCAAGGTAAAGTGGAGCAATCCAGGGAAAGGAGTGATAGCTATTGAAAAGCAATCCAGGGAAAGGTGTAGTAGCTATTGAAAAGGGAGCCTTCTGGTCGCCCTCGACAACGGTCACCAACTTTATAAGGTGAAAGATATGTATTGATAGATTAAGAGAGAAGCGGAGACGGCCGAGATATACATATACACACACACAGGGAAAACGGTGCAGTTTTTCTATGAAATCTCTCTGCTTTTCTGCTTCGTTCTGCCAGGGTCAAAATTTTCCATGTTTTATATAATTTTCCAGTCATCCACGCAAATCCTCATGGTTAAATCTCTTGCCTACACACTGCACGTTGATACGCTTCTTTTTAGCGACCCATCTCTTCAACTTACGAGGCACGTCCGCTATGGAACAACCTGCGTCATATTTACTTTAGGAAACAGCTGAATTTCCAGTTATGTAAGCCACATAACTTATGCGACATATTTGCTAGGGAACAACCTGCATGCTGTTTACTTTAGGAAAGAGGGACACTTTCTGTTATGCCACCCACGCAAATTATGCAATATTTTTGCCTGTGTTCTGTTTACAAAAGAAAACAGATGCACTTCTTGGTATGTCACCTACGTAACTGAGGCCGCATGTCAAAGAGATATTCCAGTTCATATCCAACAATAGCCGTCGTGGGTGACAACGCTACATTCATAAACGCGAAATATCACTTTATCTTTGTCAACCAAACTGCTCAATCAGTCTTGAAGTATATTGTACTAAACATTCTATTACATAAGTGCAAGGCCTACTCTTACAAGTCGGAACTATAACTCTCGCTACATGGTCCTTTGTTCTGACCGTAAAAATACATTTATTTTGCGCATTTAAAACTAAAGATATGAAATAGTTTTCATTCCCAATTTGTGGGAGTTAATTATTTTGGGTAATTTGATTACTCAGTTATTCAGGATTAATTTACCAAATTTGATTATAGAAGTATTATTAGTTTTCCCACCTCTTAATTAGATTTCCACGAAAAATAATGTATATCTGGTAGAAATGTGGGAAATGCCAAATATCAATTCATTCAAAGATTACTTAATTGAAATGTATTTAATATAACATTCATCTTAATATGTAATAAAAATCCATTTGATTCCTATGTATGTTTCTTATCAGTCAAAATATTTCAAGGTCAAGAAGTAATTAACTTTGTTTCCCTTATCACTAAGTTAAGCGATCGCGCTGCAAAAGGTCAAAACTTGTTATCACCCACAACAGTGAAAAATTTACAACATGAGATTGTCATATGACCGGCCACTTTGAAATATTTGATATAACATTTACTTTTTTAGGTTTCATTTCATTGTTTTATGGCATATCGACATTCGTGTATTATTTATCGGCATGTCAACCTTCCTATCCAATACTAAAAATTGATACACAATTATATAGTTTAAATGAATATTCTTATTTTGATTTGACTTAGTTTCTTTGCTTTATGGCATATCAACTATCATGGGTTATTTAATGCCAATGCTATCTTTTTAGAAGGACAGTAGGGGTACTACTGAACTTATTCATGGGGGGATTCCTATCCAATATTTATGATTTATATACAATTATATGGTTTAACTATTAGTTTTTAGGTTTAGTTTAGTTTCTTTTCTTTATGGCATATCGACCTTCGTGAGTTATTTAATGCCAAAACCATCTTTGTAAAAGGATCGCAGTGGTACTATTGAAATTATACCTGGGGTATTCCTATCAAATACTTATAATTTATATACAACAATAAGTTTCACTATTCTTTTTTAGGCTTGGTTTAGTTTCTTTGCTTTAAGGCATATCAACATTCATTGGTCATTTAAAACCAAAGTCTTCTTTATTGAAGAGCAACAATGGTACTATTCAACTCAGAGCTAGGGAAATCAGAGGGTTCTTAATTCTCCCAGAATTGTTACTGATGGGTGGTAAGTGGCCATACAATTGATAATTTTTAGAGTGCTATTTAACATATTTTTTTCAAAACAACACGTACCACTCTTGAGTAATTTCTGACTAGCCTTTTCTCCAATCATTTCATTAGAGTCTACGAAGTTCAGCCATATGGTAGTACGGACACGGTTTAACTTTGAAAATTTTCCGTTTATTTTTATTTGGGAGATCGGTTTTCCATAATGTTGATAAGCTGTTAATAGAAGATCATGCGTTATTTATGCGTAAGCTTATGTTGATTTTATTAGAAGAGATATTGAAATTGAGACATATATAAAGGAAAGAGGTCCGTTTTGTTTGAAAGAAAGAAAGAAAGAAAGAAAGAGAGACAAAAATTAGAAGATAAAGAAAAATATGAGATTGTTATTAAAGAAAGAGTTCCGTTCTGCTTTAAAGAAAGCACATTGGAAAAGAAAGAAAAAAGCAAGCAAATAAAAAAGAAAGACATTAATAAATAAATAGATAAAGAACGAAAGAAAATAATTGTGAGAAGAAAGCAAAAGAAAGAAAGAAAGAAAGAAAGAAAGAAAGAAAGAAAGAAAGAAAATGATTGTGAGAAGAAAGCAAAAGAAAGAAAGAAAGAAAGAAAGAAAGAAAATGATTGTGAGAAGAAAGCAAAAGAAAGAAAGAAAGAAAGAAAGAAAGAAAGAAAGAAAATGATTGTGAGAAGAAAGTAAAAGAAAGAAAGAAAGAAAGAATTGACGAAATCTGTTTTATCTAAATTCACAGAGACCAATGCTTCTTGTAGCGTGTTTAGGCAATACAACTGTGATCCGGCTTGAACTGGTGTATTTGCAAGAAGCAGTAAATTATCCTTGTAACCTGCATCTGTATTATATATATATATATATATATATATATATATATGTGTGTGTGTGTGTGTGTGTGTGTGTGTGTGCGTAGAGAGATAGAGAGAGAGAGAGAGAGAGAGAGAAAAATAGAGAGAGGAAGAGAGAGAGAGAGGTTTGTTGGTTGGTTGGTTGTTTGGTTAGTTTTTATGGCATATCAACCTCTTATTCGTATTTTCAAGCTGAATCCTGTTCATATATATATATATATATATATATATATATTTTTATATTGGCTAAATTTTGGCTAACTCTAGTACTTCTATCTAATGTTAGTAATTTGTTTCCACAGAGTTAAGTCATTGCAAATATGTAAAATACATCAGCCTACATTTTGATAGGCGGTCGATTCTTTTCAGAAAGTTCTATTTCTGTTTCGTGTCTATTCTTCTGAATAGTTCGCTCATGTTGTCAACATAAAACCTTCGTCGAATATACACACACACACACATATATATATATATCTATATATATATATATATATATATATATATATATAAAGTGAGATAGATAGAGAGAGAGAGAGATATTTGTAAAAACAACATTTTACCCGCAATTTTTCACTTCAAAAACTAGATCGTTCATTAAAAGAGATCTGGTTTTGAAATGTCAAACCTTACCTTATTTCTAGGCCTAACTGTACAGGAAAGGAGTTTTATTATCTCTGCATAGCCTATACTTAAACAAAAGCTATAAGGCTATTAGTTAGGATGATTAATTCTTTTTCGAACTTTCAAGACGATGTCGTGTGATTTTTTTTTTCAAAAATTATAAATAATGCCTCTGAAGTATGCTTAACAAATTGCATACGTAATTATCATATAATCAGAACAGTTGTAGATCTGTGTTGCTTTTTTTATATTTTGGTAATATCCAAATGAACATAGCAAACTACATCAAGGTCTTGACTACATTTTTTATTAAAAGTATTGAATTAGCTTTTACGTTCAGTTTCGGACAAATAACCCTGGGAAAGTTATACACCCACTTATGCTACCAGCTATGGGTCAAATAGTACCAGTATTGTTCTTCTAGAAGGATAGTTTTGACATTGAATAGCCCAATAAGGTTGGTATGCCATTAAAAAGAAAACAAGTAAACAAAAAACGAAACAATTATTGAATTGATCTTTATTTTATTAGAAAAGTTTTGAAAGTATAAGTGTTTGACTGTTTTCTTTTTATGTCATTAAATGCTGAAGAAATATTTTTTTTGGCTAGTATGCCTAAATGTTAGGAGTCCTACATAACACGGAATATATAATAATAGTATTTTTTGTGGTAAAGTCGGGTTTCGATTAATACACAAAGTCATTGATTACTCGAATATATATATATATATATATATATATGTGTGTGTGTGTGTGTGGACCGTACGTTTAAAGTATTTATTTTGTTTTGAGAATTCCTGAGATCGACTAAATCTGACTTGAGCTTCTCCCTTTTTTCATCTTTTCTAAACACAGTCTACAGCAGTCGACATATTGGATTGTTTCGAATAAAGACTAGGCCAAAGCAAAATAATAAGTTGCACCTTAAGCGAAAATTTATGAAGTCAAATACACTTGCATTATCAACCCAATCAGATTAGTTTATGTTAACGGACGTTTCCATATTTTATATTCACGATTTTATTGTTCCTCTTGTCTCTTAAATGTCCAATATTATATCTAATACTGGCTGAAATAATCGACTACGCTGGTTAAATGTCAAAATTTCGATTTCAACGCCATATAATAATTGATTGGATGGTCGCATTTACAAAGCATCAATCTATTGAGGTATGTTATACTAAACATTGTTAAACAATTTCGTCTCCATTTATATATCGTAAAAAAAAAAACTAATGATCACTTTATACTTAGTTATAATATATATTTTTAAGGTTTGATTTGGTCTATTTGTTTAAGGTCATATCAAGTCTTTCTGGGTTATTTAATTATCAATTTGTAAATATTTGATTGTAATGATGATTATTTCTTTTTCGTTTGGTTTGGTTTATGAATTTAACGGTATATCAACTGTTTATAGGTTATTTAACGCCTAGACTTAATTCGTCCGTGAATAATACCTGGCAGAAATCACGATTAAAGGTGCTTTGTTCTGTTGCATATTTTAAAAACCACACTTCTATTTATCTACTATAAATTGTTCTCACATTGTTATATGGTATCAAGTATTTTCTATCTCATAAAAATAATTTGAATATAGTTGAGTGGTCTCAAGTATTTCTATATGGCATTAATAATTATATATATTAATAATTTGTTTGCACACCAATATAGTTTCAATTATTCTTAACTAATAAGAAATTCAAGAATTTCAACAAATTCGTATTTGATCTTTAGATGGGACCTAAACCAGCACTACCTCTCAGTCAGGAGAGGCCCAAAACCAATGGCAACAAAGAGCTGACTTCACATTCTCCCGATGTACGGAATAGGAGCCTCACCCCCGAACATTAGAAGCATGGGTGTTATTATTACTTACAATATTCGGACTATTGACCTAATCTTTATTGTTATACTCAAAACGTTTCGGACGATATGTCATTCGGCCTTCTTCATGCGATTCATGTGAAACTCGGGAGTTCACGCATAATCTGGAAGGGAACCTTTTATTTGAACCACTGGGATCGACTTTTCTTATTCTGTTAATGATGAGCGAGTAGAGTAAGAGTAATTATTCCTTGTTAGTCTTACTTGTTCTGTAGACTGAACCAGCAACTTTTAGATGATTTCACTCAGAAGCACTTTCCAACAAAAACACCTTATCCACTTTGCCAGGTGTCCTTGCTGGACAATATTATCAAATTTCATCTCAGAAATTCGGACAAATGATGACGGAGGGGTATCCTGAGTATGGCACT
>OY757930.1:42323920-42391420 GCA_963585895.1 Sepioteuthis lessoniana
ACTCACACACAAATATATATATATATATATATATATATATATATATATATATATATATATATATATATATGCACTACCATTTTACTCCGTTGAAAATTTTTCACAGCACCGTTTGCTGATAATCTTTCACTGGATTTTGAGAGACAGCAAGTCGTCTTAAGTTTCCAGGACTCTTCTCAGTATTCTAGATCTTAATAATGTTGTAGTCTGGATGGTCACCACTTGGCCTCATATTTCCATATTTTCCTGTTTCCTTATCAGTCCTTTTTGGATTGTTCTGAGCGCACCCATTATAATTGGTATCGCTGTCGATATCATGGTCCGTAGATTTTGTAGTTCTTTAGCAAGTTCTAGTTACCTATTTCTCTTTCCTCTTTTATTATTATTATTATTATTATTATTATTATTAAAATCATTTCTGTCTTTCTTTTTTTTTAAATCAGAGTTAGCTGGTGGTTTCCACTGGAGTCTTAATTACAGAAAGTATTTTCAGTTTTCCAGGACTCTTCTCAGTATTCGGGCCGATCACAACAATATTGTCGTTTGGATGGTCTCTGATCGTCCTCCGAATTCCGACTCTTCCAGCTCCTTTCCAATCCTTTAATGACTTTTTCAAGCGTACCACCTTCATCCTTATTATCCACAGTTTTCTTCATTCTCTGGCAAGGTCCAAGTAATTCTCTCTCGACTTCTTTGATTTTACATCTGTGTTCCGCTGGTATATCAAAGTCCACTATACAGCATGTTTTTCCTTTTCAGGTTTACATTTGGCTCCATTCAATCCTTCACTAAGTCTTTACCCAAGTGCAAGAGAGAAGGAAAGAAGTGATTTTATGGGTCCTATGTATTCATGATATTTGCTGCTTCTTTCCGGTCATATTTTTCAGTCAAATTAATTGAACTCACTTAAGGAAATGCGCTGCATTTCATAGAGGTCTTTCTTTTTTTTGTGTTTCATTTTGGCAAGGAACTGCCAAGTGTCTCTTCTTCTCAGCTTTCAGCTTTGATTTATCCCATTCTGGATCCTAATCAGAGCTCCTTCTAATACTGGCCAGGTGACAGTTTTAAGGTGTTATATATTTATTAAAATTTCTATTTTCAGGTCGTTTTAAATACCTTTTGTATCTAATATATTATTATTTATTGGCACCGACATGAATTAGAGATATGTGTTTTTTTAATAGTCCTCTATCACTTATCTCTGTTTTGTTGATTTTTATTTTTCTGTCATTTTGGATTGCCAGTTTCCCGAAATTAGTAGCTTCTTCAGCTTCTGTAATTGGTTCTACTCTGTGTTTATATACTTTTTGAGATTTCGGTATATCAATGTATTTACACATTCCCCAATGTATATGATATCCTATTTCTTCATGACTTTCTTTATAATCCATCATTTTTTAGGATTAATCAACTGGATACTAAGTAGTATGTCGATTAAATTTTTGTCGCTTGAAATATCTTAATAATTGCGATTATCCATTTTTATAATGTTTTCCAAATAGTTTCTTGTTGATATCCAACATATATGTACTGCTATTAATGATCCCTCTGTCTATATTTGAATCCCGCATTTTTTAGCTATCGATCAGAAATTATTTTATCGATATCGATGTTTTTGATTTGCGTGTGTATCGTCCATGAAAAGGTTTTATTCTCGAGTGTTTTATAATTGACTCAGACATTGTGCCTTGTTTCTTTCTAAATGTTTTTTTCTGCTCATGTTGTTTTATCTTTTATGTCTATTTCTTTCGGTATAAGGTCGAGTTGGTGAGGAAATTTATTGCTTTCGTTTGTAATTGAATAGTTTTCTTTTTCTTCCCCTGTGAATTTACAGGAGCAACCAGTGTGTTTTAGTTTCTAAGTATTTATATAATCCTATAGTAGTTGTTTTGAATGTCTATTTTGTTGGATTGAGACACTTCCAACATATTTTCTCTTAATGCAATCAATTCTTGTGTAAAGCGTTCTGTAGTGTAATTTACTAAGCTTTTTGCTTAGATGTGGCACGAGGCCACAAGAATAGGGCACCCAATGTGATTCCAACTCACTCGTAAATGTTTACTCGTCTAGTTTGCTAACCAATACACTATCTATGAGCCTTGCGTTTTTTAGCAGGTTTTAATTTAATAAGCTTTTTGCTTGGATGTGGCACGAAGGCTCAAGAATGGGGCATCCAGTGAGATTCTAACTCACTCGTGAAAGTTTGCTCTTCTAATGCGTTAAACATTACAGTACCTAGCCCCCCTCACCGCGTTCTGTAGCTGGTTATTCGTTTCCTAACTTAAGTGTCCATTTGTTGTTTTTTTTTAATTTCAAACGTCAAGTTTTATTATATTAAAACTGTTTCCCTCTACTGATATTTCCTGGTTGTTAATTCCTATAACTTCATATTTTAGATTCCCTTCTTACAATGGTTCTTATTTTCCTATAGAATTTTTTCTTTTTTTTTTTGTTATTTATGGTATCAGTTTTACCCATCGTTTCAGTAATTTGTAAATATTGATAGGTTTTATTGAATTCTAACTCTGGAACTTCTGTGTTTATATCTAAGTAAGTAAGTAAAGTTGGCGACCGTAGTCGAGGGCGACCAGAAGGGACCCTTTTCAATAACTACTACACTGAGGTGTAAGGGAGGGCGCTATGCCTTTCCTTGAATTGCTCCACTTTACCCTTGATACGTACCTTGTATTGCTGAGTGTTAAGCATGAAGGTATCAAGTACCATTTTAAAGTCTTTTGCATGACGCGACCTGGGATTAAAACTAGGTCTCCCGGACCATTGAGGAACACTCTACCAATGAGGACAATGACCCGATCTAGTAAACTAAAGTTGGCGATTGTAGTCGAGAATGACCCGAAGGCTCCCGTTTCAATAGCTACTACACCGAGGAGTAGGGGAGGGCGCTACTCCTTTCCCTGGATTGCTCCACTTTACCCTTGATACGTACCTGTGCGGTGAGTGTTAAGCAAGGAGGTATCAAGTACCATTTTTAAGCCTTTGGTATGACTCAACCTGGGATTGAACCCAGGTCTCCCGCACCATTGGCGAACACTCTACCCACTTGGTTGGACAACTTTACGTTTATATCTAGAGTGTTTATATCTCGAGTGTTTTAGACTTTACTTGAAAACCTTTCATAAAAGTGACTTTAGTACATCTGTCCAAACAAAATTGCATTTTTATGTTGTCCCAGAATATTTTCAAACGGATTACTAGACTGTTTAAATCTTTATAAGTTTTTGCATTTAACTTTATATCTGCTAAATTGAATAGGTGGGGGGTCGAAAGTAGTTTAATATTCCCAGTGTGTTCTTAAGTTCTATGGAGATAGGTAATAGAAATATACAAAAACAAAAATAAATAAGAATTGAAAGGCTATCTCCAGGAGAGATTCTATTGCTGATGTTCTGATTAAAAATTTTTGGCATACTTTTTCATAGATTAATCTGAGGTTAGTATATCCCCTTTCCATATTGTCCTTTAAAAATATTATTATAACAGGTGATATTTTCACACATTTTAGAAATTTTGAATTACGTGGGGTAATGCTTATTTGTAATCAATCCAAGACATTGAAATATTTTATAGCTTGAAACAACAATTCTCCTTATTATCCCCCTTATGAAGAACTGATTGTTGAAGTGATATAATTCATTATTTCATCCTTTTTCTTCTAATGGAAAGATGTCTTTAAATCCATGAATTTGACAATTCTCTCTTTTAGAATCGATGTAATCATGTAAGCGGTCATACAATGAGCCGGTCGTTTTTGCTTTTATATTTTCCTTTGTTTTTAGTCGAAGGTATGTTATATTTTATTCTTTCTGTGAGGCAGTCTGGCGTCTTTTCAGGTCCTTAGATGATTTTTGAAACATGTTTCGTCATTTGTTGATGTATGGAGGTTTCAGTGTAGCGCAACAAAAAAAAAAAAGCACTTTATCTATTCAAGGTGACTTTCATTCATGTGGGCGTTTAAGTCTATTCACAATCTCTCTTTTATTGTGATCTCTTCAAATATTTGTGGTTCATAATTTTTATTACAGTTTTTATACATTCAAACTATTTTTGTTTATATTATATGGTTTCATATGGCTCCATATATTATTCCAGAATGTTTTCAAAGCTTCATTCATTGGAGTCTCCTTTATATTTATTGTCTCTTATCGTATTTTTCGATTGAATTTATTGGGGGTATTGGAATATTTTCTTGTGTCTGAAGAATTTTGTTCGTTTTTTTGTTATATCTTCAGATATAATGGGTTTTTGTTGGATTTTTTGCTCAGGTTTTTCTATTAATATCAAGATCTTATGAATTGATGTTATTTTATATTTTCTTTTCTTTTTTCTTGCTTTCCCAGTTTTCACTTTGACAAACTTTCTCATTTCATCAAATATGTGTATTTCTCCTTTTTTTTGCTATCCTTAGTTTCTATTTAGTTGGTTCAAAAATATTTGCTCTATTTTGTTTATGTGTAATGGTATTGCGGCAGACGAATTTATTATTTTATTCAAAAGCGAAAGATTTGTTTTAAATTCTTGTAGAAGGTCATAGTTTGCCAACTTTATTTGCATTCGTTTTTTTTTTCTTTATTTTTTAGAGGTGATAACTTTTTCATATCAGTATTAATTATCTTGTCGAGCTTTCTGATTATATTTTGTTTAATTTCCTAGATTTTAATCTTATTTTCTGTATTGTCTGGGTTTTCTATTTGTGGTTGGCTATTCTTGACTTTCTTGAATTCATTTTCTGTTACTGAAGTTTTCATACAATAATTGCTTGATTGTTGCAATGTATTATCTACTTCAATGTTCCCTGCATTATTTTCAAGAGGCACCAGTTCATTTTATTGGATATCAGCAATTGCTTGTTCTTTGATTGCTGAAGTTTTCATACAATAATTGCTTGATTGTTGCAATGTATTATCTGCTTCAATATTCCCTGCATTATTTTTTAGATTCACCTGCTCATTTTGTTGGATACGGGCAACTACTTGTTCTTTGATACTATCTTTTTCAGTATCGGTTAATCGTTACTTTTAAGGATATACAAGCTGCATACGATAAATTTCCAGACTTTTTTGATATGGACATTGTTATTGATAGTACACACATGAAACTATATCCCCCTTTGAAGAAATCTCCTTCAGCTGCAATTCACATATTGTACCCTTCGAACAACTTCTGGAAGACCCCATCGAAGTCCTCTTGTGTGAGCGTGTCAATGACCTTCGTCACAGCCTCTTTCATCTCCTCAATTGTCTACAGTCTCTGAGATTTGGGAATAACCAAAAGTCACAGGGAGCGAGGTCTGGACTATAGGGAGGCTGAGGAACTGTGTTTAAGCCCATCTTGGTCAAATAGTCTGTCTCAATGATGGAGTTGTGTGGACTGGTGCATTGTCCTGGTGGAAATGCCACTGACCCGATTTGAAGAGTGTCGGCCTCCTCCCAAGGAATTTCTTCCTGAGATCCCTTAAAATCTCAACATAGTAACCTTAACCCTACTCTTTTGGCCAATCAAAACTGGTGTATTAACTTTCTTACACCCCCCACACCGCTAATCATCCCTTACAGACTCCCTGCCCTCCTTGAATCTCTTATGCCACTCAAAAACTGATACTCGATTCATGCAAAATGCTCCAAAAGCTGACTGAAGCATTCCATACGTTTCTGTCGAATTTTTCCAAGTTTAAAAAATAATTTCATAGCATATAGTTCTTCAAAAGTGTCAGATTGCATTTTTTAAATTCACCAGCTGTGACAATTAGGTTTTAGTAGGGCGTATTCCAATTGTTGAAGTAGCTGTTCATTTGAAGCTGAAATCATAAAATTGGTCAGTCATCTCATAAGATGTATAGCAATAACATAATGAATTTTCAAGAGTCTACAAAATTATAAATTCCCAAACGTCTAGAAACTTATCGTATGCACCTCATATATATATATATATATATATATATATATATATATATATATATATATATATATATATATATATATCATCATGTCGTGCCGCTTGCACGGATATCCTTGACCCTTTCTCGGCACTTCTCCCTATCGTCCATCGCTTCCAGCAGGACCTCAGGGCTACATCCCGTATCCTCACATAGCTACGGTATGGATGTTCGAGCTGGTTGTCCTGCTTTTGATCGGCCATTTGTGGGGGTCCATATGAGTACATAACTTATGAGCTCGTCTCTGCTTCTCCAGGAGTGTCCTGCGTGTCTGGTTCGTCTAACTTGGATAGCTTTCGTGATGGGAGGCAGCTGGCCGTATAGTTGGTGCTTTGTGGGGTGTTGCCGCTAGGACTTGTTCAATATTGCTCGCAGCCTTCTTGTGTAATTGCCGTCTAGCTTCTTCTCCTGCCGTTTTGTTAGCATCCAAGTGGTGCATCAATACAGCAGTATCGACACGACCGCTGCCTGGAAGAAACTGCGTTTTATTTTATCAGTCAGGCTTGATTTCCAGATGATCGATAGCTTATCGATAGCTGTCCATGCCTTCGTTAGACGCGTGTCAATGTCTTTTTCCGTTGATGAGACACTGTTTCCTGGGTAGGTGAATTTGGCTACCAGTTTCAGAGTGGTTCCCTCGAGTGTGTAGGTGTTGCCTGCTTGATTAAAGCACATATATTCAGTTTTGTGTGCATTGACATGGAGGCCAATGCCTGCGGCTGCTCGTTCCAAACTATGCAGTAGTGTTTCGGCTTGGTTGGGCTTATTTGCCAGTATCGCTATGTTATCCACGTTGTCGGCGTCGGTAATTGCTTTTGCGGGGTATATTCTGCTTCTTTTCTTTGTCAGCTCAAAGCATTTTTCTATGATTTTATCGATCGATGTTCTAAGCACGTTGTCTAGGCAGATGATCAAGAGGTATGGGGCTAGCGTGTCCCCTTGTAGTACACCTGCTACAATGTCGAAGTATTCTGTGAACGTACTTTCACTTTGGTGTTTCTATAGAGAATCGTTATTGCTGCTACGGTTTCTTTTGGTAGGCCGTTTGCTAGAAGGATTTGTTCCATCTTCCCTCTGTGAATGGAATCGAAGGTCTTGGTAAAGTCAACAAATAGTAATTTCGCTTGTAGGTTTTTTTCCCGTACACCTTTAAGGATTCTACGGATGGTTAATATTTGTGAGGTCGTAGATCTATTTCTTCGGAAGCCATTTTGGTTTTTCCTAAGGATGTTGTAGATTTTGGGTTCTAAGCGGTTTTGTCGTAGAACATTGTAAATTTTGGCTGCTATGGATGTAAGTGTTATACCACGGTAGTTCTTGGCTACTCCGAGGTCAACCTTTTTAGGGAAGGGGAGGACGCCTCCCTTCATCCATCTGTCTATCGGATTTTGATTATAGACTGCGTTGCAGTGTCGAAGCAGTATGTCGTCGAATTGTCTGGTCTTCCATATTCTGGGGGAATCTCGTCAAGCCCTGCAGGTTTCCTATTTTTAATTTTTTTAAGATCAGAGTCGAGATCTTCTTGAGTGAACGGTCTTAGTTTAATGTCCAATTGTTTGCTAATGATTCTGGTGATTGGTTCATGCGTAACTTTCGGTGGGTTTCCAAGTAGATTTTCGAAATGTTGTTTCCACTGTTTTATTCTTTCTTGTTGGTTTGCAGCTTTCAATTTTGCTCTGGTTCTGCTTTTCCTTTTACTCACTTTGTTTATTGTTTATATATATATATATATATATATATATATATATATATATGCCTGTTAATTGATATTGTGCCTTTTTTAGTTTCATGACATTTGTGTTTTTTAGTTCTTCTTATAGCTTTTGGAGGCAGTTTTCACATGTGCACGTTTTTCTCTAACTGCTAACGTTTCCTATGGGACTCTAAATTTAGTTCTAGGTTTTGTTGGAAAACTCTTCGCTTCCACCTCTAGGCGCGCGTTGACGAAATTCTCATATTCGTAATTTGGGGAATCTATTTCTGTCTTCTCTTGTAATGTCTCGAATCTGTTTTTTAATCATAAAACATATTTATCTCTAATATCTCTGTTGTTAAGAAGGGCTCAGTCATAGTATTTGCTGGTCACTGTTCGTGTGGCGTTTTTTCGTAGACTTAGTCGTATCTTTGCTGTGACTATTCGGTGATCGGAGGACACACCTTCGAAAGAGGAGTATGCCTCGCAATGCATTGCGCTATTTTTTCCCCATTTCTTGTTTATAAAGAAGTAGTCTCTCTGTGCTTTACTATTGTTCGCGTATTTGTAGGTCCATAATTTTCCCTCCGTTCTTTGATAGTTTGTATTGAGGCATGTTAATCTATTAAACTAATATTTCTAATATATAAAGAGATAGATAGATAGATAGATAGGTAGTACCCCAATATCTGGAGATGTAAATCAGATAAAAGACGGAAGAAACAAACCTTTTTAAGAGTCCTGTAAATTATGTCTGGAAGGAAAATTGAGCATTGTGAAACATGGCTAAAATCATACATTGCTGAACAAAGAAAAAAAAAGCGAATTAATTACTAATGTATACATAATGAAATGTTTATTATGTCATTCGCTGATTGATTTCGACTGCTCAAATAAGTTAAATCAATAGATGATAATTTTCTTACCATTACGCTAAAGATACTGTCAGAGAATTTTATGTACCGGCTAAAAGACGAGGTATTATCTAAGTAAAAAGAATAGATAATTTATCTTTCGGTTAATCGAACAATTTTTTTAATCGGCTGAAGATCGCTCGATAGCCATGATACTTTTAGTCAGGGCTATTAAAAAGCAAAAACAGCTGCTTTATATATGAGAAGCAAAGACAAAGTCATTAGTGACTTTTTTCTATGGACACTTACACCTGGCCGTACCAATCTTAGTCGACCAGCAAGACCTTAGTGACATCAGCTCTCTGCGGACACAGGATGTAGTTTGGAAGACCTACCCGGAGCGATGGATGATAGGGACCGATGGGGAGTCAGGGAAATCCGTGCTGGCAGCGTGACTTGATGATGATATATATATATATATATATATATATATATAAATAAGACAATTTACTAATACGAAATAAATATACGTCTTCAGAGGATGATTTTATTAATAGTTTGAATTTTTATTCAACATTGAACGTTTCAGATTTTAAACATTCATCAGTGCGTTTGGATTTTTAAATAAAACTCAAAAAGGAAAGAGTTTGAAACATTCTATTTCTAATGGTCGCGTTCTGCTTCAAATTTATTGGATGTAATTAGTGTTCAAAAATAATTTCAAAAAATGCACCGTATATCCTTGATATATATATATATATATATATATATATATATAAATATGCGTGTGTGTGTGTGTGTGTGTGTATTCGTGTGTGTGTGTGTGCGCGCAGATTTCCTTTTGTGTGAGTGAGTGACTTCTTCCAAGTCATATTATCAAATAATAATCAAAGATTTCGTCAATAAATAATAATACAGAGGCGTGTGTCTTCTTCACACTGAGGCGTGTGTCTTCTTCACACTGAGGCGTGTGTTTTCGCCTCTGCAATTAAGTGTAGCTTCCGGTTCGCCTTATTTGGAACGGCATCAAATGCCAAACTTGAATCACGACACAAACCAAGTAAAATAAATATTTAAATAAAAAAGAAAAAGAACAGAATTCAAAAATTCTTCCAATTACACACTTGTCATGAAGTAGACCTAATTGCATCTTCTTGGGTTTTTTTTTTATAGTTTTGCTTTCCTTTTTTCTTTGTCTTTTTTTTTCTAGCTTCTGGTGAAAATTTGACAAGTTCGTCTAAGATATTTAACGATTTTTTAAAAAATATATTTTTTGTCTCTCAACTGAAATAAAGTGTGATTAACTCTACACTTGCATAAACAAATAAATAAATAAATAAAAAAGCTTAATTAAAATTTCTACTCCCCGCCCACACACAAAAAAAGAAAGTAATGGAAAACTAGATATCTTTTAGTATGATTTATCGTTATGTAACAAATCCAAATAAATTTTTTGTTTTCGTTCAGTTTTTTTTCTGATTTTTATTTTAAAATCATGTTGCTTTTTTTTAGCAGGTGGGCAAGACAGACTTTTTGATTCTGTTTTAATTTCATTTTCAATATTTATGTTTTATCTTTAAATTTGTTTATTAATCGAAACTTTTCTCTCTCTCTCTCTCTCTCTCTCTCTCTCTCTCTCTCTCTCTCTCTCTCTCTCTCTCTCTCTCTCTCTCTCAATACTTCCAAATCTGCTAGAACTCATGTTAAAGAAGACACTTAATCATGGACTGCCCATTTTGATTTTGAACATTTTTTACCTTTGGTCGCACGTTCTTTTCTTCTTTTTTTTTTTTTCAAAAAAAGTGAATAAAGACTAAAATGGAATGCCAAAATTACGGAAGAAAAAAATAGACATTCCATTTTTAGAATCATTTTTTCTACTTTAATAATTTTTTTTTATTTAAAAAAGTTATGGTAGTTATTGAAATTTTGACTTGGGAAAAACATTAAAAAGCAAAAAAAAAAGACCCAAAAAATCGTCATTTTCTTTATCATTTAGAAAATTTGAAGCAGTTTTCCAAAAGTTTTTTTCTTTAACTTTTTTTTCTTCTTTTTTAGAAAATACTTTTTCTTCCTTTCTATTTATTTCTCCCCTTCCATCAAACAATCGAACAATCACTGAGACAGTTGATTTGTCGATGAAATATCTTCAGGTTGGTTGGTTGGTTAGTTGGTATTTTAGGGCATATCAACACTTATAGTTTATATACAGCTAAATCTTGTTTATATATATAAATGTAATGGTGGTCTAATGGTTATCGTCGAAGGAAATGGACACGATGACACGAGTTCAAATCCTGGACGAAATTGATTGCATTTCACATTGCACTAATACCCTTGGGAAAGGTATGAATCTAATTATTCTCCCTCCAGCTATGGATAAATAGTAGGACAGACTAGATTCTTCAGCCATAGAGAGGCATCTAGTCTAGGAGAGGGAAAACTCTAAATTCAAACCTGTTAAACTCCGCTTTAAAAATTGACCTTGTGTGATATCCTGCCTGAGCGTAGGGGTTGGTAAATACGTATATATATACGCTTCTCTTTAACAGGAAGCTTCATACTCTTTGTTATACGTGCAATCAGCGTATTCCACAGCTTCAACTGACCAGGGGTAACTATCTTCAGATATTTCATGTAATAAACAGAAACGCCCATAAATTAGTACACTAGGAGGACTTCTTTTAAAATTAAGATGTTAATGTTCTCCTCAACATAAGATACTAGGATATTATTATTTCAACGGTTTCGGTTTCTTTGTTTAATGGCATATCAACCTTTGTACGTTATCCAATGCCAAAGCCATTCTTCTAGAAGAACAGTATTGGGACTATTTAACCCATACCTGAGAGAATAAGGGGGTTCAATACCTTTCCCAAGGGTATTTGCCCAAAAGTGAACGTGATAGCTCGACTGGAGTACGAATTCGCTTACTACGATTCCGAAGTCCATCACTTTAACCATAACACCACGAGGACACCTCCTTATTATTTCAAGGGGAATGTTATCCAACGATAAGGTTATCATTTGGTAGTATTGAATAGTACATTCTAAGGAAGTAAGTTTTTAAAAAATCTACCCAGATTTTGGGGAAGTACATAAATTCAGATTCTTATGTAAAGGCGTGATACAATCTATTTGTAGTGCTTAGAATAAGAGCAATAGATTTGGTGAGGGTTGGGTGATCTTGTTGGGACTTTTTGTTTCGTTTTGTTGGTCGTAGTCAGGTTTGTTTTTTTGATATCTGACTTCATTTGTTTTCTTTTCTCACTAATTTGATTCGTTGGCTTCTTCTTAGTCTGCGAAGGCTGAAAAAGAATAACTGGAGGAAGGAAAGAAAGGAGACGAAAATAGGAGATCCCTTTTAAAAATCGACTCTATTTCTGTGTTTCATGCAGCTTTACAGTTGTGAGGAATGTCTTGGATTATTTGAGAACAGTCGTTTCCCCCAATAAAGCGTTTAAATGCACTACTCGCTTTCGGGGCTGATTGATCCAAATTGGGTGTTTTTAGCTGTGGGTGAAAAGTCTATTGGTCCATTTTAACAGGCAGTTGTTTGACGAGACGACTGCTCCTGTTGGAAAGGTCAACCTGCTTGGCACTAAGCGGACACAGTTTTCCCCACCAGTAGAAGGAAAGTAAGTTTTTCCAGTCCAAATGGTCATTGCTGAAAGAGAAGGAATTTCTTTTTCCTGCCAGTATGTCTGTTTTCAGGGCATGTGCAGATTTAGCTTCCAGTCAGAGGTTTCTGGGAAGTGCTTCTCTTTGGATTTATCTTATCTTAATTTCTTGTCTAAACCCTACAATGCCTTGCAGAAGGGTAAGATACCCTCAAATCAAACAGACGTGATTTGTAAAGTGCATCTGATGGTGTATCTTCAGCTCAGGAAATCTTGAGAGAGTGGTGTATATACATTGCGATTACTCCAAGACCCACTCTCATCCAAAGTGGGAGTATTTGTTTGGGTCTCATCTTTGGGTTAGATAGATCAATTTAAAAATTATTCGTATTGGGTATGACTGCGCGCAATCGGAAACGCCTTAGAAACTACACAAAAGATAAACAGTAACGTTAAAAGGAAATGATTCCCTAACCTCTTTGCACAAAAAAAAACCCGTCAGTTTAACCTGCAATAAAAATGAATCAATCAGTAATCGGTGTCATTAATCTCTGGTAAAAACTTTACATGAGAATTTGTTTTGGTGTGAGACCTTTTTTTCCCGTTCATTTATTAAAAAAAAAAAAAAAAAAAAAAAAAAAACAGGTCAAGACCTAAACATAAATAATCCTAATTAAAGAAGCGATGTAAAAGACGAAGAGAAATTTCGAAAAAACATATTTTTGTTCGGTTTCTTTCCTAAATCATAATTTGTCACAAAACGATTTATCCATTGATAAATTGAGCGGAAGTACATTAACAGATTTAGCGGAAGTACATTAACCACTTTAGCGGAAGTGCATTAAACAAGCTTTTTTAAAAGACTTTTTATTTAGCCATGTCCACTTTTAAGAATTACTTCCTGTCACCCCTTATATTCTAAAAGCAAACTTTTTACCTTTTTAATGTATGTGTGTGTGTGTGTGTGTGTGTATGTGTGTGTGTATTTGTTATTTCGACAAAATAGTCTTCTTTAATGCTGAGGAGATATTCCTCTCCTAATCCAAAAATGTTCTTTGCTTCTGGAGACTTTGATTGTCAGGTATTTGGCAAGTCATTACCTCTACAGCATTTCCCCTTCGCCCGCTAAATGAAAAAGCCCAAATTCCATTTGCTTCTATGGATAAGAACTTTTTCCCGCCAAAGTAGCCAACTGTTGCCAAAACAAGATTCTGTGACCAAACATTACATTCCATTTAACTTACCAACCTACCAATGTTTATACAAGGTCTGTTTGTAAAGTAACTAAACTTGATGGGTTTTGTGAGTTATGGGTGAAAAGGGGATGATGGTTGGTTGGTCGGTGTGTTGGTTTTGGGCTTTATGGCATATCAACCATTGTAGGTTATTTAACACCAAATCCATTTTATGCAAATAGTTCTATTTCAAACAATTCAGTTTAGCATGGATACACAGTTTAATTGTCAAAAACATTTCTATTTCAAACTATTCACTTTATTCGAGCAATTCTAATTCGGCCAAGTCAGTTTTGTATACGTTCATATTTTTTTACGCACAGTTAAATGTCAAAACAGTTCTATATATAATAATTCAGTAAAGTGTAAGTAGAGTTTCCATAGCAAAAACAGTTCCATTTCAAAGAATTCAGTTTAAATGGAAGAACAGTTTGTCAAAACATTTCTATTTTAATCTATTCGGTTTAGTCAAACAGTTCTAATTCAAGCAATTCAGTTTAGCATAAGTATGCAGTTAGTTCTAATTAAACCATAGATAGGACCTTATCAGGTGCTACCATACCCGGACAGTGTGGACCTGGGAGCAATGGCAATGGAGGGGCGCTCCGCATTCCCCAAAGCCCAAGCATCACTGGAACCTCACCATCAGATTATTTAATGGCATATACATAACACTCACTGGGGGGTCTTACCCCTCTGAAGAGATGCAGTCGGTGTATTCTACAGCTCCAACCGACTAGGCAAGAAAGTGGGATGAGCGAATTAGATTATCATCTAACGAAGCATATAACTATAATAATAGGTTTCTGCAACCGTTGTATTTCATATCACGAACGTTTTTAAGGTCGTTCAGCAATTAACAGTGATAAAAAAAATGAACTTGAATTTTTTAGTCCAGTTGGAGAAATCTCCATCACAATCACTTGAAATGCTTAAGAATGAGGAGATAACCCCATGTCACGCTCATGAGGAAAAATGGTTCAATATCCAACGAGAAGAGTTTAAAAATTACTCCTGGTGGTGGAGGCCTTCAACGAGGAGGTCAGAGGTCAACGTTGAGCAGGTTATTACGACAGGGTGTGGTGATCTTCTCTTGAGAGTTCGAATGATCACATGTCAGCTGGACATGAAAAAGCGAAGAATTTGCAAGATTACCATTAGATTGGGCATATCTGAAAAGTGATGGGACTGGGTGTGCAGAGTATCGGGCAGTTACTGAATATTGCCGTACTGGATCAATCTTTCTATTCGTCAGATCTTGTTTTTTCTCCTCTTTTTAATGGCGTGGCAGCCATCATACACGTTCCTTTAGGATATTTAAAGATTTAACGATAGAGGTATGAAGCATCCCAGAAGAATCCTTCCAGCAGTGCACAGAAGCGTAGCAGGGAAAGAGGGAAAAGTGTATTAGACTCAAGGAGGTTTGTAACATAGGACCAACGTGCTGTGCTGTAAAGAAAGAAGTCCGCAGAAAAAGAAATACTCAAACTCGAAGGTAAGGGAAGAAAATATAGCAGTCGTTTATTATTCACTAAGGGGTATGATCATTGCAACTCGAAAAGTTCATTTTAGTTACGTTCTTCTCCCTTCCTCTTGGTGGTGACGGCGGTGTGGATGAGTGCTGGCTGTTGACACACGCCTGACAGATAGGTCGTAGCAGACTGGGTAGGACGACTCGGGGCCTCGGAACCTTTGACGCGCCTGTTTTGGAAGCTGCCTTCAACCCTCCCAAAATCTTCTGACTTGTTTTCTTATATAGAGATTTTGGGGAACAAATCGAAGATCCCCGAATGTTCGATGTCATCAGTGAAACTGTCGTGAAACACGGGATAATTCATTTGTGATTATTTTAAAATCACGTCTAACTTTGCAGGTCATTCAGCCTGCACACGCTAGTCTCGTGACACCTTCACTGACTGACGACAGCGCCCGTCCGTAATATTACAGGTTTACATTGAAAGAGAAACTATAATGTCTGTTATTTGGAATTAAGAAAAAGTGTTTGCGCCAATAGTCCGGTTTTTTTTTCTCATCCATCTCGTATTTTCTAAATTAATCGACTAGTTCGCATAAATTGGCAGCAATATCTCATCTACTGAAAGTGATATCAGCTTACACATTGGCTAAGCGTCGATGCTATTGACAAGCTGTTGAGCATATGGAAATCTTATTTATCATATAAAATGATACGTAAGTTTCTCCATGGTATGATTATGTTGGTACTGTAAAATAATTACGGTGGTAATTAATTGTATAAATTATTTTATCGATAATTGATTATATTCATTATTTTACTATTTAGTTTGGTGAGATTGTGGATTGATTACAAATCTTTGAGTGAAAGTTTAGCTCCTAGCAAAGGTCAAACGCATGCACAGGTGGGGACCAGGTCTAAACACCTCGCGTCAAAATAAATTTGAGGAAGATAGAATATGACACATAAACACATATCGTGATTGTCATCTGGGTAATAAATATATGTTTACAATCATATTATTCCATAATAAGGAAGATGACTTAATATCGAAAAGTTTAAGACACGTGTCTTGATAACATTAGCTGAATGAAATAATTATTAGATTATACAGAAAGTAAAGATGGCGACCTTAGTCGAGGATAACACGAAGGCTCCCTTCTTAATAGCTAAAACACCGAGGTGTAGGGGATGGCGCCACTCCATTCCCTGGATAGCTCCACTTTACCCTTGATCCTTACCTTATAATGCTGAGTGTTAAGCAAGGCAGATTCAAGTATCATTTTTTGAGTCTTTGGTATGACTCGACTTGTGATTGAACCCTGGTCTCCCGTACCACTGGCGAAAACTTTACTCGCTAGGCCAATGCCTCGGTTATGATAGATTATATAAGAAAAGGATAGATTTTGAATTCAAGAAACTGTCGTTTTTAAATTTAAAGAGAGGAATTAAGTTAGACGTTGGTCAGGACTTGGGGTGGGTTTCTCTGTGTACCAATAAGCGAGATTCGCTGTTTTACACTGACAAGTTCTTTCGCTTTTCCCCGTGTTGCATCAGACTATTGGATTAGAGACAGTCTGAATAAAAAGACTTTTTGTATCCGCTTTACTGAGTCGCCAGTTGTTATTATTTTGAATATTTAATATTCAAGAATGGTCCATCATAATGCAGTGCTACTGTACGGATACACCACATCGACTCAAAAGAAACACACAAAGAAAAAGCGAGATTGGAACTATACAAGAATGCTATGTGATATTTGGAACAAAAGTTGGAAGCTGCTTCCTACGAAACAGCAGTTGAATAGCCACTTGTATTTCATCTCACCGGAGGGAGTCCATTAGATATTAATGGTCAAAGTGCTGAACTGCGGCCTCGAAGTGCACACGTTCGAACTCAAGTCGGGCTGTTACGTTCACTTTCGAACTAATATCTTTAGAAATGTATGAACATTCTTAACTCCGATATTATGAGTTAAATAGTATCGCATTTTTACTTCAATATTGAATAATACTTCGGCATTGAATAACCCAAGAAGATTGATACGCCATAAAACAAAGAAACCTAGAAACTAATCTCATCTCAAAAGCGATCCGAGTAAGACGAGCAGGACATTCTGGACATTGCTGAAGACGTAAAGAGGAATCTATAGACAACGTTCTCTCGTGAATTCTTATGCGTAGACCCAAGAGTTTTGGCTGACCAGCAAAGATTTACATACATCAGGTATGCGCAGACATTGACAGGGTCGATAGACGGTTGGAACGAATGGCAAGAGAGAATCACAACTTTATGTGGCCTAGTCCATTGAATGTTTACCGATGTCTCGGGAGACTAGGGTTCAATCTCTGGTCAAGTCATACCAAAGACTATAAAATTGTATTTAATACCTCATTGCTTTACACTCAGCATCAAGGGTAAAGTAGAGCAATCCAGGGAAAGAGTAGCACCTTCCCCTACACATTGTAGGTGTGGTAGGAATTGAAAAGGGAGCCTTCGGGTCGCTTTCGATCACAATCACCAGCATTTTTACTATATATATATATATATATATATCGGATAAATGTGTCAATGATTAAATAAAACTACGATCTACAAATTAAATACACTTTAATTCTTGGAAATCAGAGAAAAGTTTGTTAAAAAAATTTAGCTACAATTTTTTTCTTATAGAGAAAGGTATTATTAATCAAAGAGTAAAAATTCTCCAAATATTTACGTCAAAAGAAAGAAAAGTCAATGTGTTTATTATAGCAGTTGCAATGTCTAAATCTCTTTGATATGTTTTGGCTCTGTAAAAGATCTTTGCGAGAGTATGTTTCTATGGGGAAGAGAAAGTATATTTATCTGCTAAAATATGTGATACAGTTAAGATATTTTTTCCTCGGCAATCAAAGACCTTAATCGCAGTAAAAATAAATCTATGACACAATAATTAGTTTGGAATAAGTAAGCGATGTTAGAATAAAAATAATCTATGAAACAATACTTAATTTGGAATAAGTAAGAGATGTTAGAATAAAAATAAATCTATGAAACAATACTTAATTTAGAATAAGTAAGAGATGTTAGAATTAATTTGGAATAAGTAAGAAATGTTAGAATAAGAATAAATCTATGAAACAATAATTAATTTGGAATAAGTAAGAGATGTTAGAATTAATTTGGAATGAGTAAGAGATGTTAGAATAAAATGTTCCCTTGAAAAAATAGAATGTATCATTATTAAGTCAAAAGATTTACTGAACAGATCTATAAATATTAATCTATTTCATGGCTTATTTATAATTTTAGGCTGGCTCGAAATTATAAAAAATGTTGAAGGTTTATCTATTAATGAAATTTGTTAAAAATGTATTTTATACAATCTTAGAAAGAAAAGATTCAAATTATTTTGGGTTTTGATCTTTCAAATTTTGCGCTGCAAGTCAGAAGCTGTCGTCTGCGAATCTCTAAGGAATATAAAAATCAGCGTGTGAGCGCCGACTTGTCAATAGATACAAAAGTTTAGATACAAGAATTACACCCCCTCAAGTTTTTATTTATTTATTTATTTTTTATTTGCATAAAAGTTAACTTTTTTTGGTAGGGTTCTCAATTGGTTTTTCACATATATATATATATATATATATATATATATATATATATATATATATATATCGTCGCCTTACCTACCACCTCTTCAACATAAGCGCCATAAAACAGCATCTAATGACAAAGCATAACAAAGACACTGACAAACACAAATCCCCAGATATAAGGAAGATCTGTATCAAGAATTCAAAAATAATATATAAAAATTGCAATAAAACCCGTTTACAAATCCTTAAAGCAGTAACTATAAAAAATAAAAACCTACTATAAATAAAAGAGCATTCACTACCGGTATGAACATATTAAACATATTCAATAACAAACCACACACTCAAAGAGAGTGAACCACCCCATTCATAATATAAAAAAACAACGACACTCCAAATAGATATAAATGAAACATGCAGCAACAAACAATATAAAACAAACGCCGAAGATGACCAGCAAAATGGTCGAAAGCGCTTGGACCTGTATACGGTACGTTTTTCACCAACATGACCCAGATATAAAAGGAATAATTAGACTCGAATCTCTTCACTTAATGATTAAAAAAATCTGCAGTATTCAACCAAATATATCTAGATAATGAAATGCAGTCTATATATATATATATATATATATATATATCATACTTTGTCTTCATGAAGTAAAATTTAAAAAGGCATCGTCTACGTTGACAGCTGGCGTGTTCGTTTGCTGTGGTTGCTGCTGAAGATCTGGTTTTGGTTTTGACGACATAGTGTCACAGTTTTTTTCTCCGGTGACATTTCTCTGAGGATGACCCGCGGAATATTTGTCAAAGGAGAAAAAACAATGGATGTATTTTCTTTTAAAAAACACCCTCAACCAAATCTTCTCTGTGATTAACTTATGTAGATAAAAATTTCCGGGAAGCTTCCCGAGAAAAATCTTGTCCAAATAGAATACTTCAACTGTTACTAGGTGAGGCTGTCCCTGTGGTGTAATGGTTAAAGCACTAGACTACTGAATCATAACATGCGAGTTCGAACTTCAGTCACCCTATCACGTTCACCTTCGGAAAATACCCTTTGGAAAGATATGAACACCCTTTACCTCCCATCTAAGGATCAAATAGTACCACTACTATCTTTCTAATATCATAGATTTGGCATTAAATAACCCAAAAAGATTGATATGCCATTAAATAACTAAATAACAAACAAAATTAGCTATCCCTTGTTAAAGTTTCCTTATCACGACTTGTTTCATACTGCTAACACTTCACAAATGACGTACACGAGACAAGGGTTTGATTATATATACAAGAACTCCATTCACACACACACACACACACACACATATATATATATATATATATATATGTGTGTGTGTGTGTGTGTGTGTGTGTGTGTGTGAAGTTAGCAAAAAAAAAACCTAATCCAAATAGGTGAATATATCATGATGTAAAGTCGGCGTTAACGTTTCGGTTTCAGGACTTGGATATCAAAATAGTTCACATAGCGATGGATGCTTGCTGGGATGACAGGAGCAAATGAGAAATATACCAAAAAAAAGATACACAAACGTGCTCATAGTGTTTATAATTCAAAAGTCATAAGAACGTTTCTGGCACGTGGAAAATATATGAAAATGTGGATTTATATATATATATGTATATATGCTGATTCTATGTAAATACAAGGAATATAGTCATTGTAATTGCTCGAATTTATCTCAGTATGACATTAAACACAGATAATAATTACGTTGTTAGATTGAAGTTAATTTCCATTATCGACCAAAAATATTATTATTAATACTTTGCTGCCCATCAGAAAAATACCCTCTCCCTCTTCCTCTACCCTTCTCTCTCGCTATATATATATATATATATATATATATATATCAAGTCCTGTAGTTAGCACTAGGCTCCCTGTGTCACCTTCGACATCAACAAGCAGCTCCACAACATTGTATCCAGTGTCTGCAAAGAAGCTGATGAATGTTAGTCTTGCAGGACGGCCAACTCAGGCGCGTCCTTGTGTAGAAGTCAATGAGTGAACGTTGCTTATGTGTCCGTCCTTACTTCATCTGCTGTCCCCATCATGTCTTGTTCATTTTATTTAGATTGTTTTGAAGGGAGTTAAGTGGCCATACAGCTAACATATATATATATATATATATATATAGGTGTGTGTGTGTGTGTGTGTGTGCATGTACGTGTGTGTGAGGATTACTTTATTGCACAACTTTTCCGATTGATTACTTGGAAAATTTCATTTAGCACGTTTAGAACTCAAAGATAACCGAATTCATAAAGTCAGCGACGATCCGTGTCTCTAAGATTGCAGTTTTGACTCCTCACATCGGAGTAGATTTCTCGCATCTTTGAAAGAATTGGACTGGCTTTTCAATGACACTGAGATCCAGGATTTTGGCCCTATAGATTTTAATTATTGTGAAGGATTAACATTAATAGAAATCTACTTCTCCTCAAGTTTCACGCACCTCCATCGGTACGCAATTGAATAAGTGGAATTGTCTTGTTACTTAGGAACGAGATTAGAGAAGATTAAATAAGGGGAAGATTATTGTGAGTTTTAACATCTAGTATTCTTCCATTCATTGAGTATCAACAACTTTACATCTTGATCTGAATTTTATCATTAAAAAATCTCAAGCGCATATATATATATATACATATATATATACCTTGCTTATCTGTTTCTCTGTTTCTCTCTCTCTCTCTCTTTCTCTCTCTCTCTCTATATATATATATATATACAGAGAGAGAGAGAGAGAGTGATAGATAGAAAGAGAGAGAAATTGTTAAGCAATGTATTCCAAGAAAAAAAAAGTTTAATGTGAAAGAAAGTCTCCACAATAATGTTTCGGGTCTAACAAACGATCATCAGGAGTACGAAGGATTATATTTAATGATTTTAAATAGCCGATGGATGTTTAATAAAAAATCTTATTTAATTAAACATCCATCAATGATTTAACATCACCAAATGTCATCAATATAGTCCTGATGATGGTTCATTAGAACCGAAACGTTTTAACGTTTAATTTCTTTCACATTAAACTCTTCTTATTTTGGTTCGGTTTCTTTGTTTAATGGCCTTTGTGGGTTATTTACTGCCAAAGCCATTCTCCTAGAAGAACATTAGTGGTACTATTTAATTCATAGCTTGGAGTATAAGGGGGTTCATACGTTTCCCAAGGGTATTTCTTCAAAAATGAAATGTGATCGAAGTTCGAACTATGATACTAAGATTCCGCTGTCCATCGCTTTAACCATTATACCACATGTACATCCAGGGCTTTTTTTTTTTTGGATTAACTTGTTTATCTATTATTCTCTACATTGTCGGATTCACTTTCATTATTTACTTCCATATATATATATATATATATTCTCGAAGCACTACATATTAGAAACATGCAACCAACACGAAATATAATTAATTTTCAAACCAGTGCTAATGTATTTAAATGTCTTTAGCTACTGGCACTAATTATAGAATTCCATTTAAAAGCAAATGCCATAATCTTCAACGGCAAAGACGCCCTTACACTGTTGTAATATGCTAAAAGAGAAGTTACATCACTTTTGTAATAGATCCTCCCCTGATGATGGCCCAAAGTCAGGCAGAAAGTACTAGAGATACATACAACTATGGACAATACATAAATCAATTCCCCCTGAATACGATAAAAGTAATACGGGAATTAAAACGGACCCAGAGAAAATATGTAGACATAAAATGTCTATAATGTTTAATGAAATTTGCATATATATATATATATATATATATATATATATATATATATATATATATATATATATATATATATATATATATATATATAAGAATGAACGAGGTTCTTTAAAAAATCAAAAGTCCAGTCTGATTTTAGATATTTTTTACACTTTGTATGTGCCTCACTTACAGAGAAAATAAATAGAAAGCAGAATGAAATTCGTTGGTTGTGTTTCACGGCATATCAACCCTTATAAGTTATTTAATGCAAAGTCCTCTTTATAATCATATATCAAATATGTAGAATTTCTATACGAGCAGCTTGAAGGTAAATTGTTTTTTTTTGTTAGATAAACCATAGTTCATTTGTTTGAGTTAAACGATACTATGACTTCATATGTAATATTAAAAATTCCATTTTACAGTCATTTGTTTGTACACTGTTAAATGGTCCGAAGTATAGAAAGGGTTAAATTTCTGTTTGAACAACCGATGAGACCCTAAAATCTATGAGCACTCAGGGTCAGAGTTGGCTTGGGATCAATGGCAATGAAAGGAGCATTTCATATTCCCCAAAATTCATGGACTCGAGCCTCACTATCAGATATTTTAGTGTTATATCTAAGATACTCATTAGGAGGACCGATACCTCTTGACTGAGTTGCAGCAGGCATATTTTACAGCCTTATCTTACTGAGCTCAAACTTAATTTTCGTTTTATAAGAAGAGTTTCTATCTATCTATCTATCTATCTATCTATCTATCTATTGTATGTGATATATATATAGATAAAGAGAGAGAGAGAGAGAGAGAGAGAAACCGAGTGAGTATAATCTTATTCTACGCCACTCCTATATATTGCCTTTCTTACCATTTTTCTTTTATAAGAAGTCGATCTATCTATCTATCTATCTTGTCAGATAGATAGATAGAGAGAGAGAGATAGAGAGAGAAAACGAGTGAGTATAATCTTATTCTTCGACACTCCTTTCTATTGCCTTTCTTACCATTTTTCTTTTATAAGATGTGGTTCTATCTATCTATCTATCTATCTATCTATCTTGTCAGAGAGATAGATAGATAGGTAGGTAGGTAGGTAGGTAGAGAGAGAGAGAGAGAGAGAGAGAGAGAGAGAGAGAGAGAGAGAGAGAGAGTGAGTATAATCTTATTCTTCGCAACTACTGTCTATTGCCTTTCTTACCATTTTTCTTTTATAGGCTTGACGTAACACACAGAAAAGAATGACGGCTCACCACCGCATTAAATGAAAATATGTGATCTGCAATAACCTACAGCGAGCAGTGTACGTGTAGTTTTATATTTTACTCAAGCCTCGAGCAGATCAACATGATCCTATGACATTGAACTATGACAGGACTTTCAATAGTTTTGTCTACAAACAAAATTGTTATTGATTTCCTTATCATAGTTTGACATTATCGATTGTTCGGATCAGTCGCAAGGTGTATCGGGGGGGGGGGCGATATTATAGACGTTTTACTAGTGGCAAAGAACTTTGATATGTGTTTGCGAAAGTTTGATGAAGTTTATTTATTACGATAATATCATCAAAATGTTTGGGAGAAGAAAGTCCTTTTCCCAAACAGACAATTTTGAATGTCCTCGCGAGAGGGGAAAAGCTTCTGATACTTTGATTGATTGAGCGATTGATTGATTAATTTATTGATTTTTGATTGTAAGTCAACCTGTTAAGGGTTTTCTTAATAGCCTCTTGGTAAGTAATTTGCGTTGGACATTTATATGAACATTTTTCGTAGTGATTTCTTAACGGTTATTTGGCACAGATCTCTGTATTGCAAATAACTATATATTACAAGTTATCCTATTTCTATAATAGTTATTTATTTGCACACAGTTTAATGGCTTTTACTGGGCTGTCTGGCATTCGTGCCGGATGGGGTATCGAAACTAATGGCAGATTCGAGGTCGAAAGGCTCCCAGGTTCGGTTGAGCAACCTCCGGGTGGGCGAGCTGCTCTGCTTGTCCCCAATGTATAGCACTAGATCTTGCTGCCTAGTTCAGCATACGTGCCCGGATCCAGATTTGGATTCGTGAGACTGCTTGCCTCATTAGACTCACATTGCACTTAGTGGGTCAATGAGCAGCATAGACCAGTAGCGTTCGATTCTAGGCTCTATCCCGACATTCCCCTCTCCTTTATCCCCACTTTAATCGGCCTTCGGGCTTTTGACCTTGTGTCAAGTCCTGTCTGGTGGGAGGCAGTGACAAATAACTTCAAGTATCAAATAACAGACATTATTAAACAATTAAATTTTCAAGTAATTAATAGAAATTGCCAATAAACATTTTACTAGTCAAGTCGACTATAACAATATGAGTTTAGTGTGGTTTCTTTGTTTAATGGCATATCAAGCTTTGTGGGCTATTTAATGCCAAAGCCATTCTTCTAGAACAGTAGTGATACTATTTAATCCATAACTGGGAGGATAAAAGGGTTCATACATTTCCCAAGGGTATTTTCCAGAACGTGAACGTAATAGCGAGACTGGACTTCGAACTCGCTTACTACGATTCTGCTGTCCAGCGCTTTAACCATTACATCATAAAGACTCTCCTAAGAAAATATGAGTTATTCACTGGTGCTGCTTTAACCATTACATCACAAGGACACTCCTGAGAAAATATGAGTTATTCACTGGTGCTGCTTTAACCATTACATCACAAGGACACTCCTAAGAAAATATGACTTATTCACTTGTGCTAAATACTTATAAGGGGTTTAATGCATTTTTTTATTTACAAAAATATAATTTTTGTTTATTAAAAATATAAAACTAACACAGTGACTTTGAAAGACATTGAAAAGTGAATTTAAACCGAAAACTGAGTTTTGTTTCGGCTTGGTTTGGTTTTCTGGCAGTTCAACCATTATGTTATTGATACCAAATCCATTTTAAAACTTATAAACTGTTCTGTCTCAAACAATTACGTTTAGCGGAAGTTTAGTTTTAATGTCAAAAACAGTTTAATTTCAAACAATTCAGTTTAGCATAAGGACACAGTTTAGTTCTATTTGACCCATAGAATAGACCCTATCAAGTGCTACCACTCAGGTCCAGAGTGGACCGGAGAACAATGGAAAAGAAGGAGTGATCCACATTCCACAAAGCTCCGGCATAACTGAAACCTCACCATCAGATTTTTTTATGTCATATGCTGGACACTGGTTTGTGGGGATCTTACCTCTCCGAAGGGAAGCAGTCGGTATATTCAACAGCCCCAGCCGACTTGGGAATAAACGACCATTTAAATAGTCAAAAAGAGAAGTAAGCAGTATGGGGGTTTTGTCGGTGCATGTATCCATTTTAAATCATGACATCTCTTTTGCCTATCTGCTCGGGTTAAATGGTCAAATATTTGGATAGATTAATCAGAACTTTGATTTTTGTTTTGGTTAAAGTGAAAAGAGATATTCCCTTACAAGACGTAAGCTGGGACCTTTAATTAACCAAGCCCCTATATATGTGGTTTGAGTCGATGACCAAGTAAAATCAGATACGTGGAAAGGACACTCTTCCCACTGACGTAGATTAGCGCATTTGATTGGGTGACCTGTCAAAAAATTGTCGAAGTCTTCGAAATGATCTGTAATTTGTTAGCCAACTGGGAATGATTGTTCGCAAGGGAATCCTTTATAAAAAAATGATGTTTTTAAGGTTAGATGAGAGAATAGATCCGATGTTCATACCGAAGATAGGAGAATAAAAAAGGAAATCTCTCCAAGAACTAAAGCCTCTCCAGTAAAAGACTCACTCTCCGAACTATTTAGTAAGATAGAAAATCTTTAACAGCCAAGTACATCATTTGTCTTTTTCTCGAATACGACAAAAAGCGACAATCTCTCTCTCTCTCTCTATCTATCTCTCTCTCTCTCTCACACACACACACACACACACACACACACACTCACTCTCTGTATGTATATATATATATATATATATGCTGTTGCTAAATAAATACCTTTGAAATTCCCTTAGCCAACGTGGTCCGCTTGTTTGCCGAGAGGTCTGAGACTTAGTCTAATGTAACGTTGGACGCGTTTCAATCCCGGCTTCGAGCGTCCTGTGTGTCTAGCCACACTGAAGAGTTCTGATAGAACGAAACAGTCTGTCAGTGGATGACATTATATATATATATATATATACATTTTTGTTGCACCATTGTTTCAATAAATCTTTGATAATTGTTAAAAGAGAATACGCACAAGCTAGTGAAAGGGATGTAAAATCAAACGCATACCATGAGCAAGAAAGATCATAACGGCCATTCATGTTACTTGATAAACTTTTAAAATATAAAAATCAATAAATGGATGGTTTGTTGGTTGGTTGGATGGTAGTTAGTTTTTTACAGTGTGTCAATCTCTCTGGGTTAATTTTATGGCTACAATGTAAGGGACAACGTATGTTGTACGACTATATTTACATATTGTGTTGTTATATATATATTTAGAGAGAGAAAGATTAAAACAGGCCTTTTTTTAGTTTGGTTTGATTTGGTTTGTTGACATATCAACCATTTTAGTTTTTTCATTTCCAAATCCTCGTTATATATATATATATATATAATTTGTAAACACATTTTGTTGATAAGGTCATTCTTTTGCATAGTTCCAAATATCAAATGACTCAACAGTTCTATTTCTAACAATTCAATCAAGTATGTCAGCCAAGTTTAATGGTTCCAATTATTGCTATATATCACTAAAAAATTCATTTAAACATCAATCGTTTGTTTACACGCAGATAAATAAAAAAACTGTTTTAATTCAAACAATTCCTTTAAGCACAAGTCATTAGTTTGGACATAGTTTAGATATCAAATAGTTCTATTTGAACCATAGATATGATCCTATTAGTTGCTATTACTCTAGGTCTGAGTGAGCAGGGGAGCAATGGCAATGAAGAAGTACTCTGCATTCGCCAAAGGTTGATTTTTACTGGAACCTCACTATTAGAATGTTTATTGCCATATTCAGGATACTCGGTGCAACTGGTCTAACCCATCTGCAGAAATGCAGTCGGTGTATTTTACAGCCCCATCCAACTGGGCAAACACAGAGAGAGAGAGAGAGAGAAAAAAAAAGAGAGAGAGAGAGAGAGAGATTGGGAACTCTTTGCTATCAGCAAGACTTGATAATGATGATGATGATATTATTTGGAAAATATGTAAATTCTATGGAATATCGAAATCTGAAAAATGTTATTAGCACAAACCAGAACCAATAAAAAGAAGTTTTAAAGAAAAACTACTATTCTCTGGGACTTTGAAATCCAAAATGATCGACAAATAACGCAGTGAATCAGATATAGCTGATGAGAACATTAAAATAAAAATATCCGTCGTAAATGATACGTCAGTGTCAACAGATAACAGCATATCAGTTGAAGAATACAATAAAATGAGCCAATACAAAGACCTAGAAATAGAAATAGAAAAAAATAATTGGCACCTTAAAACTACCATGTTACTAGTAATAGTGGGAACCCTGAGCAAAACCAAGAAATATGAAATGGAAAAACAAAATTGCACATTTTGAAACTGCTCATTTCCTCACGTACTATCAATGTGATTGAAAAATACCAGCCAAAAGAAGTTAAGAAAAAAATAAAAATAAAACTATAATGCTTAAAATCACTACTTTCTTTCATAAATCTTATCTAAAAACCTGCTGAACGATTGTATGAAATCGAAAGTTAAGTAAAAAAATATGTTGTTAATAATAATGATAATAATAATGATAATAACGAGAACCTGTCAAACACTGGACTTTGCCATGCCGGCAGAACACAGTGTAAAATTAAAAGGTGAAAAGAGGGATGATATCTTGACCTTGCTAGAGAGCTGAAGAAGCTATGGAAACTAAAAATTGACCGTGATACCAATTGTAATTAGTGCGCTTGGAAAATACCCATTGGATTGGTAAAGGGACTGGGGGATTTTGAAATAAGAGGACAAGTAGATACCAACCAAGCAAAATCATTATTAAGATCGGCCAGAATACTGAGAAAAGTCCTGCAGCTTGAGGAGACTTCCAGTCACTCAAAATCCAGTGGAAAACTAGCAGCCTACTCTTGTATGAAAAACTCTCAAAGGAGAATTATAATAAACCCATTGATACTAATAATAATAATGATAATAATTCTACTAACAAGAAGAAGGTGAATGCAAGAAGACCTACTAACAATTGGAAGACAAGGAAACAAACAAATTGTGAGCAAAATATGTGAACGAAAAGAACATAACAGAAAAGCCGAATGGATACGCAATATGTTATATAATTTAGAATTGATTTTTATACTAACCATTTCGTTAAGTATATTTTGTCATTCAGTTTGGTAAGGCTTTGAACTATTCGAGTCACTTAAGTTCAGAAGCATAGTCATTTGGTGCAGTTACGCTCGAGCGCAAAGGATATGACAATCACCATTTGTCATAATAAACCCACCGACTGGAAATGGGGCAGGAGTGTGGATGACGTCATGCTCGGAAGAGATGGCCCTGAGACTCTGAGGATTTTGTAAAGAAGTCAGTTGAGATTGGATCATTGAGGCGAGATTTGGGTCTTCTGCCGTTGAGGGACGTGGTCAGGTTTTGCAGATCTCTACCGACAGAGATCTTAAACACCACGAGATATGCCGCACGTTTTGGGTTGATTCAGATAGTATGGTTAGCATAGTATAGTTAGCAAAGACTTTTAAGAATTGTGTGTCCCTTCCCGTGTCGCCATGGACCGAAGTCAGGAATTAATAAACCCGTTCGTATCTGAAACAACAGAGACCGCCTGTGTTTGTATATGTATTGGATTACAGTTGTGATTGATCTCATCAGGTTTACAACTCATGGAAAAATCGAACGTCTCGAAGAAAGACCGATGGTGAAAATACACTTCGATTCACTCAGAGCAACACTTGAAAACGTACCAAATCGAAAAACGCAAGATTATTATAGCGTACACGTATATTGTTTTCCATCCACGAAAGAATGGCTATAAAAATGAATAGATAGTTACAAAAAAAAAGACATACCGGAATGGAAGAAAAATGAGAATACCATCTTGATCAATGAAGACCTACAAAAAGGAGCCACCCCCAGAAACTAAAGACACACAAATTAAGGGGTACAGTTGCGGACTCTTCGCCGAGGAACATAAGGACGCTGCATGGGGACTAGAGGAATAGAAGAGCTACTATACATTGGTCAATACTTCCTCAAGGAGAGCAAGACGAGACGCATAAATCTAGCTATGGCATGGATTGACTTCTAAAGGACTTATGATATGCTCTCAAAGCTAGACAAATGAGCAGTTTCAAAATGTGCAATTTTGTTTTTCCATTTAATATTTCTTGGTCATGCTCAGGGTTCCCACTATTTCAAGAAACATGGTAGTTTTAAGGTGCCAATTATTTTTTTCTATTTCTATTTCTAGGTTTTTGTATTTGCTCGCAAAGCTAAACAACAGATTATCTCAAAATGCACAATATTTCTGGCAAAGTTATGAAATTGAAAATATGGATTACTGGAGAATCGAAATGACAACAAGAGGAAAAAGTGTAACCGAGAGGAACATCCTGAGAGGGATTTTCCAGAGTGATGCTCTGTCACCATTACTTTTTGTAATAGCGATGATAAAATTCAATCATATACTTAAGCAAAGAACCGGTGGATAAAAACCTTACTAAATCACAAGTAAAAAGCAACCACATTACATACATGGTTGACATTAAAGTGTTTGCTAAAGAGGAAAAAGAATCGGAAACCTTGAAACAAGCAGTGAGGATATACTGTGAAGATATAGGGATTGAATATGATATAGAAGAATGTGCAATGCTAACAAGGAAAAGCAGAAAACGAGAAATGACGTGGGAAATAGAATTACCAAATCAAGTAAAATGCTCAGAAAAACGTAAACGTTCAAAAACTTGGTTATCTTGATAGCGGACACCATCAAACATGCGGAAAAAAAACATTTAAAAAGAATATCCCACGATAACGAGAAAACTACTCGAAACCAAACTACATAGCAGAAATCTCATCAAAGGGATAAATGCCTGGTTTGTGCCCTTCGTAAGAAAGTCGGGACCATTCTGGAAGTGGAAGAAAGAAGAGCATCAACATGAGGACCAGAGACCAATAAAACTTATAACGACACATACATATCTACCGACCCCTCCTCTAGGATAGGATACGACACAAGGTCAATTTTTAAGCGGAGTTTAACGGATTGGAATTCAGAGTTTTCCTTCTCCTAGACTATTGCCTCACCAAGGCTGAAGAACCTAGTCTGCTCTACTATTTACCCATAGCTAATGGGAAAATAATTGGATTTATACCTTTCCAAAGGGTATTAGTACTATGTGAAATGCAATCAGTGTGGTCCAGGATTTGAACTCGTGTCGCTGTGTCCATTTCCTACGACGGTAAACATTACACCACGGGCACATATAATGGTATATAAGGCCTTACATCCCAGAGAAGACGTACACAGACTGCATATGTCAAGAAAAGGAGAAAGACGACTTGCTAGCATTCAAGATAGTGTTGATGCATGAGTTTAAAGACTGAAAGTATATGAAAAAGCGCAGATTAATATTGATAACAGCGACCAGAAACAATAGAGAAAACGCAAGTATTAACAGAACAAAATAACCAGAAAATAAAAATAGGAAGAAAAACAACTCTATGGACATTTTAAGCAACGAAAAAGCGAAATCTCAAATGAGAAAACATGGCTAAGAAAGGGAGACCTTAAGTGAGAAACTTAATCTCTTTTGATCGCAGCTCAGAACAACGCCATAAAATCTAACTATATCAAACCAACAATAGACAAGACGCAACAAAATAGCAGATGCATATTATATGGTGAGAGAGAGAGGAAATGATCAGTCTCATAATAAGCAAATGCTGTAAATTAGCGCAGAAAGTGTATAAGCCTAGAAATGACTGGGTAGGCAAGGTGATTCACTGGGAATTGTGCAAGGGGTTTAAAGTTGTATAGTATATGCACAACACAGAATCAGTTCGTCTAAATGTGAAGCATCAAATTATTTGGTATTTTAGATACAGACGGATCATCCAATCACGGTCAGACGACCAGATCTAGTTTTAGTCACCCACCTCCAAAAAAAAAAAAAAAGAGAACCGGCTAAATTGTAGTTGGGGCACTCGGTATAGTCACCAAAGGATTGGAACAGGGATTGAAGGACTTGGAAATAAGGGAACGAGTGGAGACGATTCTAACTATATCATTGTTGAGATCAGTCAGAATACTAAAAAAATCTTGAGGAGACTCGCTGTCGTTCAGAATCTAGTAGAAGACCATCAGCTAACACTAGTGTGAAAAACTTTCAAAAGAGTAGAATAATAGGTCAGAATACTGAGATGAGTCCTGGAGACATGAGGAGACATAAAGTAATCCAGTTTCCAGTGATTAACCATGAGCTAGTGCTGGTGTAAAAAACGTGAATAATAATAATAATAATAATAATAATAATAATAATAATAATAATAAATTAACAAAAATAAAAGAATTTGCAAAATTGTCGACTTTGCTGTCCCAGCTGACCATAGAATAAAACTGAAAGAATGTGAAAAGAAGGATAAGTACCTCGACCTTGCTAGAGAAATGAGAAAGCTGCAGAACATGAAAGTGATGATTGTACCAATTGTGATTGGTGCTTTTGGCACAATAACTGAAGGATTATTAAAAGGCCTTGATGACTTGGTAGTTGGCGGACGGGTAGAGACTATCCAAATGACAGCATTAATGAGAACGGCCAGAATACTGAGAAGAGTGAAAGACCACCAGCTAATACTGATGTGAAAAACTCTAAAGGAGTGAATAATAATAATGAGAAGAAGAATAGAAAACTTATGACATTCATAAGGCATTACATCCCAGAGACGACGTTGACAGAGTACATGTATCAAGAAAAGAGGGAGAGAGAGGAACTGCCAGCACTAAAGACAGCTTTGACGCAACGATACAACGACTCGAAGACTATATGCAAAAAAACGATGGAGGACTCATTACGGCCATCAGAAACGATACTTATAACAAGATGGACAACAGAATGACAATGACAAAAATGGGAAGGGAAACAACTCTATGGGCGTTTTAAACGACTAATAAACAACATCTCACACGACAAAACCTGGACATGGCTAAGAAAAGGAAATTTTCGAGAGAAGCAGAATCTCTTCTTATAGCAGCACCAAACAACGCCACTAGAACTAATCATATCAGGGCGAGCATAGATAAGACGCAACAAAATAGCAAATGTTGGTTGGCTATGCTGTGACAGAGATGAAACCATTCATCACAAAATAAGCGAATGCAGCAAATTAGCGCAGAAGGAATATAGACTAGACACGACTCGGTCGGCAAGGTCATATTTACCAACCTTGTGTCAGGATATGACACAAGGTCAATTCTTAAGCGGAGTTTAACAGGTTTGAATTCAGAGTTTTCCTTCTCCTAGACTAGTTGCCTCACCAAGGTTGAAGAACCTAGTATGTCCTACTATTTACCCATAGCTGGAGGGAGAATAATTGGATTCATACATTTCCCAAGGGTATTAGTGCTATGTGAAATGCAATCAGTCAGGTCCAGGATTTGAACTCGTGTCGCCGTGTCCAAATCCTGCGACGATAACCATTACACCACGGGCACGGTGATCCACTGGGAGATATGCAAGAAATTTAAATTTAACCATACGAACAAATGGTATATGCAAGACCCAGCACCTGTCCTAGAAAATAACACACATGAACTCCGATGGGACTTTGACATACACACGGACCTCCTAATCTCGGTCCGAATACCAGATCTAATAATAATCATCAAAAAAGGGGAACTTGCAAGATTGCGGACTTTTCTGTCCCGGCTGACCGCAGAATAAAACTGAAAGAATGTGAAAAGAAGGATAAGTACGTCGACCTTGCTAGGGAATTGAAAAAGCTATGGAACATGCAGGTGACAATTATACCGATTGTAAATGGTGCGTTTGGAACAGTAACTAAAGGATTACTAAAGGGACTGGACTACCTGGAAGATGGCGATCGAGTGGAGACCATTCAAACTACTACATTACTGAGAACGGCTGGAATACTGAGAAGAGTCCTGGAGACTTGAGGAGATTTGCTGTCGCTCATACTCCAGTGAAAGACCATCAGCTAACGCTGATGTGAAAAACTCTAATGAGTAAATAATAATAATCATAATAAATCTCTTTCAGAAATTACTATCAACGTGAGAAATATATTATCCAAAAGAGGCAGCCAGAAAAGAAAGCACAGAATACATATTATTAGTACCTTTCCTTACCCCAGGTCTTGAGTAATGTCTCAGTGAAGAATTGTAAGGGACCGAAAGTAAAGCTAAAAAATTAATACTAATAATAATAATAATAATCAGAAGAAGAAGAAGAAGAAGACGACAAAATGGTTATACAAACGCTGACAATATCAGATAATAAACGAATATCGCAAGTTGGATTTCAATAGTTTGCGTACTGACAGAATTTTTATTGATCTACCGACCATAATTTGACATTATCGATCAGTTGTAAGCCGTTCCAATGAGGACATTGTAGACTTTTCACTGGTGGTGAAGAACTTTACAGTAGGGTCTGCGAAAGTTTGATAATTCTATGTATTACGAGTATAATAGGAAAAGTTTAACATCTACAATTGAAGATCATTCCAAAACAGACAAAGTAGTTGTATAGAGTCAACCAAGACTTGCAAGAAATATCTTTGAGTTGCTAAGATGATTCTCTGATACCCTCAGCGTGAAAATATGCCAAAAGAACTATAACATCATCAAAAACCACAACGGTTATTTGAAGTTGTGAAAATCAAGCAAAATATAAGAATGATTCAATGAATTCTTCTTTATTACAAGGTTTAGATAAATATATTGAGTTGTTCTAAAATAACCTTTTTTAATCTTGAATTAATACACATAAACACTGTTTTAATCTGTGAAAATATGATTCCTGAACATCTATGCCTTTCTGCTAACGACTAACAAACTTATTTTTGCCAGTACGATAAAACTCTAAAGGTTTTGACGCCAAATCTTTAAATGCAGTTACTACTTCTAATTTTGAACGGAATGTTTTTGGCGTAAGAAATATACACCGAATGGAAATTAATGGATAGGAAATAAGGAGAATATAGTGAACGTGGCAAAGTCTTATATTCCAAATTGGTGAGCTTCAGGTTTGTCAATATGGCAACATGTGGCCAAGCATTGTCTTGAAGCAATATATTGACTAATCTTGAAAAGATTGTAATTTTTTTCACTTTCCTGATTAAAATCATATTAAAAATGGATCAAATAGAAATGTTTGATATTTAAACTGGCTGCAAACAAATGACTTACGCTAAATTGAATTGCGGGAAATAGAACTGTCTGATCATTGAACTGTATATAAACAAATGACTGCTGTTTAATTGAATTGTTTGTGATACTTAGCAATACTTGGAACCGTTAAATTTTGCTGACTTACGCTAAATTGAATTGTTAGAAATAGAGCTGGTGGATCATTTAACAGAGTGTATTTACAAAATGTGTTAACAAATCGTATATTTAAAGAATATGTGAAAACAGCTTTTGTCATTAATTAACTAACAATGGTTGATATGCCATAAAACCAAACCAAAACAAACTAAAGCAAACCAAGCTTCATCTCAGAAATATGAAATTTAAAATCATAAAGCCAAAGTCAATTATAAAGTAAAAGATTAAATACCATTAATTATGCCCATGATTTCCAGAAAGTTGAGATCTTTTCAAACAGTGAGGATAGAAATGAAGTTATATCTTTGACAATATTTTGCTTTTTAATGCATTCATGACCAACGTGATTTTATGTTCTTTCGTTTTTGTTTCTTTTTTTTTTTTTTGAGGTTTGGTTCAGTTTGGCTTAGTTTTAGAGCATATGAACTATTGTTCACTATTTAATGCCAAATCAATTTTTCTACATAAAAACAGTTCTATTTCAAACAGTTCAGCTTAGCATAAGTACACAGTTTGAATGCCAAAAACAATTCTATTTTAAACTATTCAGTTTACTCAACAATGTTAAATGGTTCCAAGTATTACTATGTAACATTAGGATTTCAATTAAACTCCAATCATTTATTTACCTACAAATAAATGTCAAAAGAGTTCTATTTCAAACAATTCAGTTTAGCGTAAGTACAGAATTTAGTTCTATTTGACCTATAGAAATAACCCTATCAGGTGCTACCACTCCGGGCCTGAGTGAACCTGCAAGCGATAGCAATAAAGAGGTACCCTGTATTCCCTAAAGCTCCAGTATTACTCAAGCTTCACTATCAGATTGTTTGGTGTCATATCGAGGATACTCTTTGGGAAAGCCTTACCCCTCTGCTGAGATGCAGTCGGTATATTCTACAGTCCCAACTGACTTGGCCATGTTAAATTTTTTCTCTAAGGATTAAAAAACAATAGGTCATTAATATGAATGTTCATTTCAATTAACTTTTTTTATTTATTTGTTGTCATCCGTGGTATACAATGGTCAATTTCAAATTTGACAATATACCAATAGTAGTACACAACATTTAATTTGAAATATGATAATTTGTCACTAGTGATACACTACTGTCAATCAGAAAATTGAAAATATCGCACTTGTGATACGTAACAGTCAATCAGAAAATTGAAAATTTCTCATTAGTGATACATAACAGTCAATTTGAAAATTGAAAATATATTACTGGTGATACGTAACAGACAATCAGAAAAATGAAAATGTATTACTGATGATACATAACGGACAATCAGAAAGATGAAAATGTATTACTGGTGATACATAACGGACAATCAGAAAATTGAAAATGTATTACTGGTGATACATAACGGACAATCAGAAAAATGAAAATGTATTACTAGTGATACATAACGGACAATCAGAAAATTGAAAATGTATTACTGGTGATACATAACGGAAAATCAGAAAATTGAAAATGTATTACTAGTGATACATAACAGACAATCGGAAAATTGAAAATGTATCCCTAGTGATACATAACAGTCAATTTGAAAATTGAAAATGTATTACTGGTGATACATAACGGACAATCAGAAAATTGAAAATGTATTACTGGTGATACATAACGGACAATCAGAAAAATGAAAATGTATTACTGGTGATACATAACGGACAATCAAAAAATTGAAAATATATCACTAGTGATACATACCAGTCAATTTGAAAATTGAAAATGTCTCACTAGTGATACATGACAGTCAATTTGAAAATTGAAAATGTATTACTGGTGATACATAACGGACAATCAGAAAATTGAAAATGTATTACTGGTGATACATAACGGACAATCAGAAAAATGAAAATGTATTACTGGTGATACATAACGGACAATCAGAAAATTGAAAATGTATTACTGGTGATACATAACGGACAATCAGAAAAATGAAAATGTATTACGGGTGATACATAACGGACAATCAGAAAATTGAAAATATATCACTAGCTATACATGACAGTCAATTTGAAAATTGAAAATGTATTACTGGTGATACATAAAAGTCAATTTTAAAACTGAAAATGTCTCTCTAGTGATACACAACAGTCAATATGAAAACTGAAAATGTCTCTCAGGTGATAGATAACAGTAAAATTTAATTATGACAATGCACCACTGGTTATTAAAAACATTGTGAATATGTAAATTTTCCTGGCTATCCAATGAATTTGTGCTCATGCTAAAGCATGCTAAATAAATTACTAAAATTCATTAATCTTTTGTGCTCGTCTCTTAATTTTTTCAGTATTCACTTATTGAATACGCCCTCATCTTCGATTCGTTATTGTAGAAATATTTCTATTTCCTCAAGGAATCTTTGTGTCCCTAGAATGAAAAGTCTGTTAATTCATAGTATTTGTTTTAAGAGAATTTGGCTTCGTGAAATAAATGTAATCTAGAGATGGTAATTTAAGATTTTAGATTGGTAAGATTATTACTTGCAGTGTATTAACAAAAACTAATCGTCCCTCCATCGTATAACATTAACATTTTAATCTTAAAGGATAGAACTATGAAGGGAAGAAAATGAAGCTGAAATGAGAAAAATAATGTTAACAATCTCGAATTAAAAAATAGAAATAGAATTAAAACAATGTTTTTAATTAAAATTTGGAAACACTTTTTTTTTCACAATTTTTACGCATTAATTACATTATATCATCGTACTAATTAGGATAATGACTGTAATTTTTTCGCCAACCCACTTTTGAGCATGGACAGCGAAATATTGGTTTTAGATTAAACATAGAAAAATAGAAGAAAATAAAAAAGATGTTTTTTCTATGAAGACAAACACAATTCTTTAGTTGATTCTAGGATAATCACATGTTCAAACTGGTTATTTCTACGCTAAGATATAAACAGTAGTTAACAAAAAAGATAAACTAATTCCTACCAATATTGATCCTATTTACCCAAGCCCTCCGCTCGGGCAGGATATGACACATGGTCAGTTTTTAAGCGGAGTTTAACAGGTTTGAATTCAGAGTTTTCCTTCTCCTAGACTAGTTGCCTCACCAAGGCTGAAGAACCAAGTCTGTCCTACTATTAAACCATAGCTGATATCAGAAGAAATTCACACACACACACACACACACACACACACACACACACACACACACACACACACAAACACATGTATATATATATATATATATATATATATAGTTATATATATATATATATATATATATATATATATATATATAGTTAATGTGCTACACAGTAACCTCAAAACGAGTTCGAACTTCAATTGCCCTGGGAAAGATATGAACTTTTTTACTCTCAACTATGGGCTTGATTGTGTCACTGTTTTTCTTCCTTTGGTTTGGTTTGGTTTGGTTTGGTTTGATGTCATATCAACCGCCGTAGGTTATCTAATGTTAAATACCAAGTGAGCTGGCGCTGTAGAATATAGCGACTGCTTCTCCGGGGTACGATCCTCTTCCCAACGAGTGTCTTGGATATTACACAAAACAACCTGATAGTGAGGTTCCAGTTATACTGGAGCGTTGAGCAATGCGGAGTACGCCTTCACTGATATCGCTCCAGGGTTCAGTCTGGCCTGGAGTGATAGCACCTTATAGGGTCCCGTCTATGGATCAAATAGAACAAAACTGTGTATTTATCCTAAACATAATTGCTTGAAATAGGTATGTTTTGACATTTCGACTGTCTACTTATGCTAAACTGAATAGTTTAACATAGAACTATTTTTGTATGCTAAACTGGAATGTTTGAAATAGAACTGTTTTGACATTTAACTCTGTGTTAACAAAAACTATACTAATACTTAGAACTGTTTTGACGTTTAACTGTTAAGAAAATCTGTACTTACGCTAAAAAGAATTAGCGGAATTATAACCTTTTGAATAAACTGAATAGCTTGAAATAGAAACGTTTTAAAAATTAAACTGTGTACTCATGCACAACTGAATTTTTTGAAATAGAACTGATTATTTACATGGAAATGGATTTGGCGTTAAATAACCTACAAAGGTTGATATGCCATAAAAACCCATATACATGATTTGGTTTGGTTTGGTTTCTTTTTTTATGGCATATCAACTCTTTTTAGGTTATTTAATGCCAAAGCTATTCTCCTAGAAGAACAGTCGTGGTACTATTTAACCCATAGCTGGGAGGATAAGGGGGCTCATACTCTTTCCAAGGGTATTTGCCCGAAAGTGAACGTAATAGTGCGACTGGAGTACGAACTCGCTTACTACGGTTCTACAGTCCTTCGCTTTAACCATTACACCACGAGGACACCCCCTATATATGATTTAAAAATACATTTTGTTGATAACGCTTTCATATGAGCCTAAGCTCATGCTTTTGCACACAGTTAAGTGGTTACAAGTATTGTTATGTATCATTAACAATTCAATTAAAACATCAGGCATTTGTTTACACACAGTTAAGTGGTCACACATTTCTATTTCAAAAACATCAGTTTAACAAGTTATTTGTTTACACTGTTTTAAATGTAAAACAGATCTATTTGACTCATAGATAGGACCCTATCAGGTGATACCATAACGAGTCAGTGTGGAGCGATAGAAATGAAGGTGTAAAACGCATTTCCCAAAGCTCCAGCATTACTAGAGTCTCACAATATAATTGTTTAAAATCGCATCACTGCTGTGTTTTCTAGAAGAATGGCTTAAAACAAAGAAACCAACTCCTGTAAGGTATTGGAATTTACCTTGTCGTTAGAACAGCAGACAGATAAGATATTTATACAACTCTTCTTTACCCACTTTCATAATTGCTTATTAACGGAGCAGTGCGCGTATTTTTTCGGTGGGGGGAGTGCGGAGAAAAACGTTCAAAAAGTCGAACAACAATTCTTATATTGTTAAATGCTACTATTAAATGTTTTTATTGTTCATTTGAGCATTTTTGACTTTCCTTTCTGTTTATTCAGTGTTAGTATATCAATGGATTTACTAATATTTTCAGTGGAACTAGCTGAATAGTACTTCATTGTAAGCAAAGCGAACTATGATGATTGACCATAACTTTCAAAAATTATCCAATTGTTTTACGAATAAAAACAACAATCAAAAGACAAAGATATATAGCATTAGTGAAAATTTGATATCCATTCAACTCAATTGTTTGCAAATCATTTTGCATTGATAATTGACACCAATTACGATATATGAGCAATCAATTGATTCCGAACTAATTAGATAATATAAATCACATTCTTAGTCATGATCAGTTGGTTGGTTGGTTGGTTTGTAATTTAATGCCGAAGTCAGTGATTTTCAAGTAGGGTTACAACGTTTCAATTAATAACAGATTTAATCATTTGTAAACAATTACAGCTTCAAGTATTTATTTACACAACTGTCCACAGGATGTAACACAACAGCAGTTATTAGGTAGAGTACAGTTGGTTTCTATTCTTTCATATAATTCTCGTAGTTTGGTCACTAACCAAGGCTAAAGAATTCAAATTCCCTGTCTATTCATACGCGTCTAGTCTTCTATTACTTCTGTGTTAGCTTGCTGCATTCAATCATAATGTTAATAACTTTTCTTCGTCAATGTTACACACTTGCTAATTACATACAACCAACGTCTTAATGATATCAAGTCTCTTCTGGTTAATCTTCTAAGTGTCTTAGCCAATTTTAACAGTGGTGTGGTCTGAGTAGAAATGATACTTCTTTTGATCACTAATTCCCTTTGTTTCATTTCAAAGTTCTCAGCTTGAAAAGTGTTGTTGGGACAAAGTGAAATAGATTCGTAACTTTCTCAAGGGAATTTTTAAAAATCTGTATTATGATTTGAACTCACATCCCAGAATCCATCTTCTTACACAATAACCGTTACGCTAAGTGCGCCTCCATTAAAGCTAAACTACGTACCCTTAAGATATACACAAACATGTTTTTATGATGTCTGTTTCACGTATTCCTATCTGATACTAACATTTTCAAAAGGATATACTTTATCAATAGATGGGACCCTAAAAAATAATCTTCATCCAAAAAGCTATATATATATTATTTTCACAATTTTCATCACCTTACACTAAAGTCACAAATTTCCCTGACACTCTGTCTCTCTCTGCCTCTGTCTCTGTCTCTGTCTCTCTCTCTCTTGCCCAGTCGTCTGGGGCTGTAGAATACACCAACTGCATCTCTGCAGAGGGGTAAAATTCCCCAACAAGTCTCATGGATATGATACGAAACAATCTGATGATGAGGCTCCAGTAATGCTGAAGCTTTGGGGAATGCGGGGGAGCCCTTCATTGCCATCACTCCCAGTTTCACTCAGGACCGGAGTGCTAGTCACCCGATAGGGTCCTATCTATAGGTCATATAGAACTGTTTGACTATTGAACTGAGTGCAAAAAAAATGACTTATGCTAAATTCAATTGTCTTAATCGTTTAATTTTGTGTAAACAAATGACATGATTAATTGAATTGTTAGTGACACATAGCAATACTTGGAACCATTTAACTGCATGCAAAAGAATGAGCTTAGGCTTGCTTAAAAAAGTTTTTAACAAAATTTGTTTACAAATCATACAGATCTAATATATATATATATGTGTGTATGAAGAGGTTTTGACATTAAATAACCTAAAATGGTTGATATGCTATAAAACCAAACCGAACCAAACAAAATCTAACCCAATCCAAAATTCCCTTTCGTTATCGTAAAATAGGGATCTTGGGACAAAGTCTTTTAATCTAAAGAGTTTATGTAATAAACAGTTTGGGGTTTATTAAACGATTCTAGAATAAGTTTTACCAGTCATTACAATTAGCATTTAACTAGTATTACGATTAATCATTAGCCGGGAATGAGAAGTAAAACAAATATATATATATATATATATGTGTGTGTGTGTGTGTGTGTGTGTGTGTGTGTTTACCAATCACTTCAACTGACAGCATTGACAATAGGTAATTTAAATCAGAGTTTAACAGGTTTAAATTCAGAGACTCATTCTCTTAGACCGGTTACCACACCAAGGTTTAAAAACCTAGTCTGACCAATTATTTACCCATTGCTGATAGGAGATTAACTGAATGCATTTTTTTATTGTATTTGCACAACGGGATATACAAACAGTCTCTTCTACATTGTGAACTCGGGTCGCCATGTCCATTTCCCCGAGTTCACCCCCCACTCTCTCTTTCTCTCTCTCTCTATATATATAGGATTAAAAACTCTCAAAGAGTAACTCACGCTCCCCAGAATCTTCAGAATTGTAGCCTCAGCATTGGATGGCATTTAGTGTCATACTCAGGCCACTTTCTTCAGAAGAATTTAAGGAATCTTTTATATTCGGTAAATACTTGGAAAAATAGGTTGATTTCAAATTATTCATTGTTTACTTCCTCTTAGCTTATTACCTGAAGTAGTTCGGCTTGTCAGCTGGTGCTGTCGAATACTCCGACTGAAACTTTGCAAAAAGGTATCCCCCGCCTAACGAGCCTACAGGATATAACACTACCCAGGCAGATGGTAAGGTTTGAAGAAAGTAGAGTATCCCTTCGCTATTATTGTTCTCTGATCCACTTTGAATAGGATTAAAAGTATCTGTCAGAGTCCAATCTATGGGTCAAAGCGAAATACTTAATCACTTACAATACTTAGGACCATTTAACTGTGTGCAAACAAATGACGTTAAATTGAATTAGTGTTAGATAACATCGTTTAAAACTATTTAACTATTTGCTCAGTTTTGTTTAGATTAATGTTGCCAAGAATCTATCCTTTTACTAAACGTATTTAATATATATATATATATATATATATATATATATATATATATGAGATAAAAATAAGTGAAAAAGTGGATAAATCAAATCTTACAACCGCCCTAATGGTAATATTTCGTTCTTTATCCATGGAAGTTCTTCCGTGAATAAAGAACGAAATACTACCACAAAACCCATTGTAATTTTTTATTTATCCACTTTTCCACTTATTTTTACCATCTTGTTAGATTCATCAAGATCTTCCACTTGTCCATACATATATGTATAAACAGGATTTGGCATTAAATAGTATCCAAGAGTTAATATGATATAAAACCTAACCAACAAACATGATTTATATTAAGTTCATTTTTTGATATCAGATAATAATTCTTGAAATCATTTAACTGTGTACACATAAAAAAACATTACATTATTCGTTTACAAGTCTAACGTAAAGTTAGTCAGGTTTCGATCCCAGCTTCAAGCGTCCTACGTATCTACCCTCACTAAAGATTTATGATACAACGAGACAGTCCGTCACTGGATGACAATGTATATATATATATATATATATAAGCAGGTTTTGGCATCAAATAACCTATAAAGTTTGTTGTTCCATAAAAACATAAAAAAAAAACAACTTACGGACGAACCAACCCAGATTCAAGCGTCCTACGTATCTAGCCTCATTAAAGAGTTGTTATACAACGAAACAGCCCGTCACTGGATGACAATATATATATATATATATATATATATATATAAGCAGGTTTTGGCATCAAATAACCTATAAAGTTTGTTATTCCATAAAACATAAAAAACAACAACTTACAGACGAACCAAACTGATAATTTTAAAGAAATAACGCAATACACAAAGGATTTCACTGTTAAGCCTGTACGCATCCGAACCTGGAATATTCACGAGAAAATGTATTCACACTCGAAATAGTCTATATATTGATGAATATTCAAGCAGCCATGGGGAATAATGTTTCAAGTTTACCTTGTGCCGTGCGGAGAGCTTTGTACTGCATGAATTTATTCATTGAGAGGAATACTTGCGACTAGGCGTTGGGTATGGGCGTAGTGGGAAATTTGTCTGGCGGGTATTTACTTGCACATGCGCAAAGGAGTATATGAGCAAAAATCCCATTAATCTTCCTCGGAAATAATGCATCGGGAATTAATTTTCTTTCGGAATGTGGATGAGGCTATCTTTCCGATGCTGTTCATATCGATATCAATTTGTCCAAACATATCAAATCAACTTTCCTCATCACTGTTTTTCGAATATCTCCTTCTGCCTCTCTCACTTTCTATAAACTAATACATGTCTGACGCTTCGTCATTGTTTCCATTACTCACACTGTTTATATTCATATATCTATTTGCCCAGTCGGCTGCGGCAGTAGAATTCACACACCGATCGCTAACTCTGCAGAGCGGTAAAACACTTCCACAACAAGTGTCCTGGTGGCCCAGTCGGCAGGGGCTGCAGAATACACCGACTGCTTCTCGACAGAGGGGTAAGACACCCCAACAAGTGTCTTGTACATGATACTAAGCAATCTGATGCTGGAGCTTTCTGGGATGCGGAATACCCCTTCATTGTCACCACTCCCAGGTCTACTATGGCCCATAATGGTAGCACATCTTAGTGTCGTATCTATGGGTCAAATAGAAATAAACTGCGTACTTATGCTAAACTGAATTGCTGGAAATAAAACTCTTTTTGACATTTAAACTACGTTCTTATGCTAAACTGAATTGTTTGAAATAGAACTGTTTGACATTTACCTGTGTGTAAACAAAAATTATACTTATACAAAACTGAATGGGTCGAATTAGAACTGTTTGACTAAACTGAATTGCTTAAAATAGAAATATTTTTGACAATTTAATGTGTACTTACGTTTGAAATAGAGCTGTTTATTTGTATAAAATGGATTTGGTATCAAATAACCAACATTGGTTGATATGCCATAACACCCGAACAAACAAACTGACAAACAAAATCATATATCTATATATCTATATATGTATTCCCTTGCAACGACCAGCTCGGTCAATTAAGCAAAATTCAACTTGTTTGATTATAGAGATTTTTTTTCTTTCTGACTAGTTGCCATATAAAAGTTATGGTGCACAGACTACCCGACTATTTACGCACAGATGGAGCGAGAATAATGAGATACATACCTTTCCCAAGAATTTTAGCTCTCCGAGGAATCAGACTCATGCTGGACATGAACAATGGTCATCAGACGAATTTCCTGCCACAATAACTGATATATCTCGAGCGCTTACATATGTCTATGTATGAAGGATTAATCAACACTCTTTCTTTAGAGTATAAGCTTCTCTATATTTATGTCGATTTGTTCAACAATCTACCATTTCTTATATATATATATATATATATAGAGAGAGAGAGAGAGAGAAGGTAAAAGTGAGAGTGTTCACCAATGGTCCGGGAGATAGGGATTCAATCCAAGTTCGAATTTTACCAAAGACTCAAAAATGGTATTTGATGTCTTAATACTCAGCATTATTAGGTACGGATCAAGAGTAAGTGGAGAAGTCGTGGGACGGGAGTTGCGCCCTCTCCTACATCACGATATAGTAGGTATTAAAAAAAAACGTCTAGGTCAACCTTGACTACTATCGGCCAAATTAATTACAATATATATGTGTGTGTGTGTGTGTGTGTGTGTGTGTTAGTGCGTGCATGTTTATGCGTTCATCAGTGTATATAAACATATATATATACACAAAGAGAGAGAGAGAGAGAGAGAGAGAGAGAGAGAGAGAGAGATGTAGATGGATGTACGTATACATTTGTGCTTAGATTTATGTTTCTATATGAATGGCTGTTGAATTGCAACTATGTTTTTCAAAGATTTTAATATGCCGTGGATAATTGGAAACGGACGAGGATTTCTATACAAAACAATTATACTTATATATATATATATTTATATATATATATATATATATACAATTATATATATATATATATATATATATACATATATATATATATATATATAAGTTTGTATATATGTATGTTATATGTATTTACAAAAAACATCTCCGTAGCCACCCAGTTTTTGAGGAAATTCATCCTTCATTATAACGAAAAAAATGTTTTTTCCTTTATATGTGGTTACCATATATATTTGTACATTTACATTCAGTTTGGATTATCTAATAATAAATTGTGGGTATATTTCCGAGTATTTTTTTTTTGTATGTGTCAGCATTAAAGATCTATAACACCTTTTCTCTCTAGAACATTTTTCTCTTTAACTATCTGAGATTCATCCTATTTGTTCCTATCTAATTCATTTTGTTTTTGTCAATTACTGTAATTCTGTTTACAACTAAATATCTATATTATGTAATACTTATAAATGTCCAAGCACATATAATATTGAACAAATCATCTTCCATTTTTTCCTTTCATTGCATATATATTATACAAAGATAGGAATAATTGGAAATAATATGTGCAACGAGTGGTAAGTTATCGGTCTAACGTAACGTTACGCGGGTTTCAGTCCCAGATTGAAGCATCTACCGTCTCTAGCTAGACTGAACAGTTGTGATACGACGAAAAAATCTGTCTGTTGATGATAATATATACGCTCCCCTCCCGGGGTTGAGCACTTCGGTGAAGGAATTAACGGCTTCCACCCGCGTAATGCAAAGCTCTTCTAACGAATTGAGCACTCCGGTATCCGGTAATGCAAAATGAAAATAAAAAAAAGTTAACAAAAGTGTTAAATTCCCTAGTTGAGGTAGGTTGCCGAAATGGCTGATCGGTAAGTTATCGGTCGAACGTAAAGTTAAGCGGGTTTCGAAACAAGCTTGAAGAAGAGCGATCATATTCTAGACGCCATTCTTATAAAGAATAATCAAACCCCCTACACTTAACAAAATCTCTTTTAATTTTGTAGGTTAGATATTTGAATGTATCTAACATAGATGTATAGTTTTCCAGTCGCAACAGCTCATTATCACGTGTTCCCGATCTCGAAGTTCTACAGATTCAAACCAGTATGGCAAACGACATCGATTGCAAGCAATTTTATATATATATATATATATATATATATATATATACATATATATATATATATATATATATGCAGTTTTCTTTTTTTTCCCTCTGATATTCATTCTGAAATTAAAGGAATGAACATGAAGGATATCATTATTTCAAAATCCATTTTCTCAAAGACTTATTTTTTTAAATTAGAATTCTTTAAATGAGAATCTTCACGAAGACAAGAGCACGACCAAATGATTTACATAATATATTTATGATGGTTAGATATTTAGATTACTGTTTCGATATCAACACTTCGGCTAGATGTGTCAATAACAATTCTTGATAGTTTTTTTATCAACAGTTTTGATTCATTTGCAAGTTCAGTACTCTCCATATTCCCTATACATGGCCCCCAGTGACTTTTCTTGTTTTCTTAAACAGAATATTCATCTCAAGAGGTGATTAACTCAAATAAGATAAAGTTGCTTTACCCAATATTAAAAGAGAAGCGCTTGATCATCTGTGTAGTCAGCGTCTGGTAGCAGGATTTCGTCTGCTTCTGGTCGTTTTAGTATGAAACAATTTTTTTATATCGAGTGAAATTGTTCTCAATGAACATTATATTATATCATGCAATATATATATATATATATATATATATATATATATATATATTATGTACTCAATGAAGATTATATTATATTATATTATATTGTGAATTATATAATATTATTTCGTTAAGAACCAAAATGGCTTTCGAAGGAATAGATCCACGACGTCAAATACGTTGACTATCCGTCAATTTCTTGAAGGTCTACGAGTAAAATAACCCAGAGGCGACAATATTATTTGTCCACTTTACCAAGGCCTTTGATTCAATTCACAGAGGAAAGATGGAGCAAATTACACATTAGCCCCATACCTCTTTATCATCTGTCTAGACTATATGTTTAAAACACATATTAATAAAATGAAAGAAAATAGTTTCAATCTAGCAAAGGAAAAAAGCAGAAGATACCCCGCACAAACAATTACGGACGCTGACTACGCTGATGACATAGAACATCTGGCAAATGCACCCGACCAAGCCTAAACCATGCTACATACTCTGGAACGAGCAGCTGCGGGTATAAACCTCCATGTTAATGCACAAAAGATAGAATATACGTGCTTTAATCAAACAATCGACATATCCACACTAAACGTTAGCTCTCTGAAACTAGTAGACAAGATCACCTACCTAAGAAGTAGTGTCTCATTAACCGTGACACCATCAACACGTGACTATCAAAGCCATGGACAGCTAACGATAGATTATCGGTTCTGTGGAAGTCAGACCTGACCGACAAAATGAGGCGTAGTTTCTTCCGGTCGTGTCGATACTTCTATCTGGATGCACTATATGGATGCTAACAAAACGGATGTAGAAAAAGCTTGACGGCAAATACACAAAAATGTTGCGAGCAATATTGAACAATTCATAGAGGCAGCACCCCATAAAGCGGCAACTGTACGGCCACCTACCACCCATCAGGAAAACTATCCAAGTTAGACGAAGCAGACATACAGAACACACCTGGAGAAGTAGGGACGAGCTCATAACTAATGTACTCCTGTGGTCCCCATCAAATATACGAGGAAAGGCAGAACGACCAGCTAGGACCTACATCTGTACCGATACGGGATTTAGGCCTGAAGACCTGCCCGAAGTAATGGACGATAAAGAGGAGTGGCGAGAGAGGGTCATGGATATCCGTGCTCATGGCGTGACGTGATGATGATGATGATAATGACATGGGTAATTAGATTATATCGAGGGAAAATGTACTCAATGAAGATTATAAATAATATATTGTTGTAACCAAACAACAGGTTACTGAATGATAAATAACCAAAACGGAAGTTGGAAATGAAGTGGAAATCTTTACAATATTAACAAAATGCAATACTCACCAGCGGGGTGAAAAAGATTAACCACTGTTTGTGGTGACTACTTAGTCAGCACATTTAACCCTCTCACAATAGTGACCAACATATTTTGAAGAATGCGACATACCCATTAATGTTCAGAAGTAGGATATATAACATATATGTATCTATCAAATGCTCCTTATGAGTAGGAGGTAGCACAGTAATTTTTAGCTGAGTTTAACACGTTTGAAAGCAGACTTTTCTCTCAGATAATTCGGGTGTCATACCAATATTAAAGAGCTCAGTCTGCCAAACTATTTGTCCAAGGCTGTAGGAAGAATAGTTAAATACATGTTATATAATGACTGTTGACATGGATTTTGGGTTCGTTCCTGGTGACCCAGTGTGCTTTGACAAGCTGTCACATTGTGATTAGTAAACAGGGGGATGGCAGTGCGTCGGGGTAGGCCGGTTGAGCAGGTTTGTAACCGGAAGGAGACTACGTGATATGAGGACCACGCAGTCAGATTTAGACAGTCAGTCCAGTCAGAATCGAGAGTCGAACCAGGGATACGCAGCGGATCGGAGACGTCTCTGACGAAACGGCTTGCAAGGGGGTGCAAGCGTTTGCACCCACTGGCTCCAGGAAGAAGATATGGGGCAAGAAGTCCCCTCTCTGCGTATTTGTCTCTCCATGTATTTCTCAAACTTACAACAAACTGTGTGCCACTTTTCGAGAATAAAATGAGAAAGAGAGAGATTTTTATAAAGAAGTGTGTTTCGTTCGTTCATTGAAGTTCGTTCATTATCTTTATGTTCTTGGTTGGGTCTATGGGAAGTATACAGCATATATATTTCCTCAAGATATTAGCCTTACGTGAAAAGAAAATGGTGTCTTCCAGGTTTTGAATTCGGATCACCGCATCCATTTTCAACGTTGATAAACATTATATCACAAACACATTCTATAAAGAAATATGGCGCTAATGTATCTCCTTGCAAAATAACAGTCTAAAGGTCGAAGAAGTCGGTGTTAGCAGTTGGTGAGCAGTACATGGTTTTTGTATTTATATATATATATATATATATATATATATATATTATAAAAATTAGATATTTCAGTATGGGTTATACCTTTGTAGTTCTGATTAATTCTTAGTTCACCTTTCATGAGGAAAGGAAAGATGCTGGCGTTCGTCCATTTCTTTCTCATGTTTTATTTATACACAGTGTTGCATGTTTGAGAAAGTTGAACGTTTAAAGTCGTTGTCTTCCATACTTCAGGAGTTATTCATTTGAGGTCAGCAGCTTTTCTGTTTTTAATATTTTTTCAGTACTCCATCAAGTTCCTCCTCTGTGAATTGTCTTAGTTTATTGTCTAGTTGACTAACTATATTTTTTCGGTGGGCTTATCAGTTATTTCAGGTGGGTTTCCAAACAGATTCTCGTAATGTTCTTCCAGTTCAGTATACTTTCTTCTTGGCTAGCAGTTTTAATCTTTCTCTCAATGTGCATTTCCTTCCGTTCACTTTCTTTACTATTGGCCGTGAAACTCATGATAATATTTCTTCAAACGAATTTCTGGTTTTATTAATTTCGTCTTTAATGTATTCTAATTGGGCACCTCTGGTGGTGTAACGGTTAGCAAACTAGACTAGCAAACCTACACGAGTGAGTTCGAGTCTCATTGGGCGCCCCATTCATTCGGCCTTGTGCCACATCGAAGCAAAGCGCTTTGTAAATTACTTTAATGTATTCTAATTGTTTTTCTTGGTATGTGTTAGTTTTCTCTGGACTTACATAAGTTTCTGCGCATTGGCAATAGTCGAAGTTCTTTAATTAAGTAAGGATGCTCTTTAATATCATCTAGATTGGTCCTAATTTCTATCGACTCTTTCAGCTCTTAGCTTGATTGGTATGGTCTCAATTTGTTCTTCTCTATGTCTACCATAGCAGTCCTAAATGAATATTGTCTTTCGTTGTGACCTCGCCATGGTAACAAGTTGACAAATGCGAACGTTGTTAAACATACGCCAAGGGTTTATTTACTACGAGCTAGCCAGTAGCCGGGAGAGAAAGAAAGAAGAGTATCGTAACGTGTCGACTGTCAACTAGACAAATTTAAGCAACATACAAATAGTGAGAAAGAATGAGCAGACACAGACCTTAATTTTTTCCTAGTTCTAACATGGTTGAACACTAGGTCTAAAGCCCTGTTTGGGGTGCCCCAAAGTTTGGAACACGTAAACCTTCTTCATTTTATATCTTCATGGTTCGTTTTCAACTGACATCTTCACCTTATCACGTCCTGCCTTCAACTCCCGAAAGGACAAAAATTGTTCTTGCCCTTCCGCTCGCGCATGCGCATGAAATTTCGGACCTCTAGTTTTTCTTAGTCATTCTTAACTAAAACGAGTTCTTCGGCCTAGTAATTCGGTGACTACTGTTTGCTTTATTTATTTATTCATCTATTCATTCAATTTCCTATGAGCCGTTCAATTACGTTACATATGGGTGGTAACAAAGTCCCCCTATACATCATTTGGAGTGTCTTCCAGATGTCTCCAGAAGTGTATCAAATGTGCCTCTTACAGTTATCGAATATTGGTTGCTTATATCACTATTAGCAAGTGAGAAGAAGTGTCTTCGCTACAGAACCATGTAGAAATTTTAGCACCATAGGTCTAATTATCATCATCATCGTATCGTGCTGCTTGCCTGTATTTCCCTTACTCTCTCTCTCTCTCTCTCGCCATTCGTCTTTATCATCGATCACTTCTGGCAGGTCCTCTAGACAACATCCTGTATTCGTGCTGAACGGTTGAAAATAAGTTCTAGTTAGTCGTCCAAAACTTGCACGTCTGTGTGAAGGAGTCCTTTGGAGAACATCGCTTATGAATTCGTCTTTGCTTCACATTAGTGTCCTGTTTGTCTTGTTCATCGAATTAGGATGGTTTTAGAGATGGTAGATAATTGGCCATAGCGCTACTATTTTGTGGGATGTTGCTTCTAGGATTTGTTCAATATTGCTTGCAGGAGAATTGGCATGACTGCTATATGGAAAAAATTGCCTTTTATCAACGGGAAAGTTTAACTTCTATATAAACAATAACTTATTGATAGCAGCCCATGCCTTCACTAGTCGCATGTTTATGTCATTTTCAGCAGATAAGACGCTACTTCTAAGGTACATGAACTTGTCCATTAGAGAGTCACAATTTAGTGTGGAAATGTCACAATTAGAAAGCCACAATTTAGTGTGGAAATGTCACAATTAGAGAGCCACAATTTAGTGTGGAAATGTCCCCGTGGTATTACTGTGTCTATTCGAGCTGTTTGAGTGAGAGCTGTAGTTAATCTTTCAAAAATTAACTACAGCTCTCACTCAAACAGCTCGAATAGACACTGTAATACCACGGGTTTTTTTTTTCACCATAACAGAGCCACTGCTGCTGATACATTTATATTCTTTACTTAGGTGCCTGCTGCTATCCTGGTCTATATTTCGGGAACCTGTCGTTCACGTTCGTATTTTTTTCTCTCTTTTCATAGTGCCCCCGCTCTCTCTCTCCTAGGGCCTCGAATCTCTTTCTCATATCTTTTTTTTTTCTATTGTCTTCTGGTTGACCCTAAATCTAGCTAGGAAAGAATTTACAACTAAAACAATAAAACGGAGTCCCTAATTATATTACACTCGTCATATTGTAAATCTTTAAAAGTTTATTCTTATTTCTACAAAGACGCTGGTGAAACTTTCCTGAAATTATTCCGCGATCTGAAGACATCCCATCAAAGAAGGAGTATGCCTTACAGTCCAAAGTACTGTTTTCTCAATTCTTGTTAATAAACCTATTATCTAGTTGGGCGTTAGCGTTATTTGAGTCGGTACAAGTCAATTGTTTTCTCTTCTGTTCTCGGAATTTAATTTTTAATCAGAATTTTTTTTCTTGCGAGTAAACTGCTGAATATTCGTCATTCGTTTAACAGATTGTGTAAGAAGAATGTATTTTTTCTGTATTTGCGTAAATAAGCATTTATGTCTCGATCGATGATGACAACGTTGTGTTTAGGAATGTGTCAGACAAGATAGCTCGTTATGGAAGGTGAGTATGTCCATTTGGTGGGACGGTAGGAAGAGACAATTGTTGAGCAGGAGTTGCCGTTAAATATATCACTCGTCATTTTCGGTTGGATTTTCAATAAACTAGTAAGTGATGTTAAGGCAAAGAGAATTGATATGAATCCTTGCATCTCTAATGATAGTCAACCAAGTTGGTTAAGACTGTAGAATCCAGCAACTTCCTTTTTTTCTGACCGGTAAGATACTTACGAGTACCTACCTAGGAAGCAGTGTTTCATCAACCAAAAAAGACATCGACACACGGCTAACGAAGGCATGGACAGCTATCAGTAGGCTATCGATCATATGGAAATCAGACCTGACCGATAAAATTAAACGAAGTTTCTTCCAGGCAGCGGTCGTATCGATACTGCTGTATAGATGCACTACTTGGACCCTAACTAAACGGCTGGAGAAGAAGCTAGACGGCAATTAAGCAAGAATTTTGAAAGCAATATTGAACAAGTGCTGGCGGCAACACCCCACAAGTCACCAACTATACGGCCACCTGCCTCCCATCACGAAAACTATCCAAGTTAGACGAACCAGATATGCAGGACGAGCTCATAAGTGATGTACTCCTATTGACCCCCACATGATGACCCCGTTGAATAAATCGACTGGTTGGCTGTGGGGTAAGACCCCTCCCCAAGCGAGTGACATCAAACAATCTGATGGCGAGGCTCTGGCCTTAAAGATTTTGGGAATGAAGAGTACCTTTTGATTAAAACTACTCCCAGGTCCATTCCTACCCGGAGTGGTAGTACTTGATTGAGTCTCGTGTATGAGTTAGATAGTACTGTTTGACTATTTAAACTGAGTGCAAACAAACGACTGATGTTTAATAAAATTGTTTGTGATATATAGCAATACTTGGAACCATTAAACTTTGTTTGTTTGGGTTTTATGGCATATCAACAGTTTTAGGTTATTCAATGCCGAATCCATTTTTTATCTTTACACAAACATTTTTTTTACAAATAAACAATTCTATTTCAAACAATTCAGTTTAGTTTAAGTATAGTTTGATCGTCAAAAACTTTTCTGTTTCAAGGTATTCAGTTTAGTAAAACAGTACTAATTTAACCACTTCAGTTTAGTATAAGTATAGTTTTTGTTTACACACGGATAAATGGGAAAATAGTTCTATTTCAAACAATTCAGTTTAGCGTAAGTACAGTTTCAATTTCAAAAAACACTTCAGTTTCAAACACTTCAGTTTAGCATGCGCAAGAGTTCTACTTCAAGCAATTCATTTTAGCATATGTACACAGTTAAGTTCTGTTTGACCTATAGATAGGAGTTTATCACGTGCAACCACTCTAGGCCAGAGTGGACCTGGGAGCGATGGCAATGAAGGGACACTCTGCATTCGCCAAAGCTTCTGCAATACTGGAACCTCACCATAAGAATGTTTAGTGTCATATCTAGGAAATCCATTGGGGCATTTAACTTTGTTGACTTATACTAAATTGAACTGTTAGGAAGAGAAATATTTTATTCAATTATGTAAACAAATTACTGATGTTTAATTGAATTGTTTGTTATATGTAGCTATACTCGGAATCATTTGAAATATTATCAACAAAATGTATTAACAAATTATATATATATATATATATATATATATATATATATATATATATATATATATATATATATATACAAACAAGATTTGGCATTAGATAACCTACAGTGGTTTATATGCAAAAAAATCAAGGAAAAAAACAACAAGCGAAACCAAACAAATCTCATGAGGAATTGATGGAGTTTTTTTCATGCAGATGGCAACACAAATATTCATTCAATATGGGGATCTTGGTATTCTAGCTTTCAGTATGGTAGTATTTATATTCCTGAACGCATATGATGTTTATATTCTATTCGACTGCAAACACTGCCAGCCCGGCTTGTTAGTTTATCATATGTAATGTTGTAACGTTAAATGTCGCTATGTTGGCAGTGCTTCTGCATCGAAATCAGTTGGTTAAGGGCTCTGAAGATTCTTTTCCAACACGGCAACTAGTGCACGCACCCCTTATTCACCCGCGTGAAGGGCAATGTGGTTTGACCGTATGGTTTGAATTAGAATTTCGGGATTTTTTTTTCTCATCATTAGATGCCACTCTTAGAGATGTTTGGCAATACTTTCCTGACTGAACTTAGGCAATGAATTATGAAGTTCCACCATCCAGTATCAAGTGAAGAGCCCCAATAACGTGCTTTTAGATTCATTCGCCGTATTTAACAACCGATATCCAGGGCCCTATGGTTTCCATTGCAATACGCTTCTATGGCTCGCATAATACTCTCATCTCCCAAAGACGATTACCAGTTACAAGCCAGGGCAGGATTAATGAAGAATTATGCAAACAGCATGTTTGAATATTGTGGAATCTGGCCTCACTATTTTAATTGAGATTTAATAGACACAGATTTATAGATCTCTAGTACCATGTTGAAAGTGTTTCTTTCTCGCTAAAAAAAAAGTGTCCGGATATTTTGGGGTGGTGGTGGCTGGGAGGATTTAGTTTTAAGTTAACTGAAGTCTAATTATCCAATTTTATTCTAATCAGGTAAATGTAGGCTCAGCTTATTATCTCATGTTATTTAAGTGAAGTGTATTCGGAAAATTTCTAATGAGTTTTGATCATTTTTTAAATTTTCCATGGTGGGGGACGAATAACTGCTACACAAACCCCGAGATGGTAATTAAAGTAGTTGAAAGCAGATAATAAAACAAATAATAAACATGAAAATGATCATTGCTATTCTTTTTCAGCCTTACAGTAACATTATTTCGAAGTGGTTGTAATTTTCTATTCTACTTGATTTTTTCTTTTTGTTTTTTTTTTAAGGGGAGTTATCCATTCTTTTCTAGATAGGCTAGATGTAAATGAAATAACTGTATCCAAAAAAAGGACTTCGTTGTGCAAAGACATTTTTAACTCTTTATATATGAGCGAACAGGCTCATAAAACATTATTCCCTTGTACTGTTGTAGTCTAAAATTGAATGGAAAACTTATTTATTTTTTTTTTTTGGTTGTCGAGTAATTTTAGAGGGAGTTAACTATAGTCATTAAAAGCTTGTAATTAATATATAAATGATCTTATCTTACTTTTCTTTGTCAAAATCGGCTGTGGCTGTAGAATACACCGACTGCACCTCTACAGAGGGGTAAAAAAAAAGCACCAACCAGTGTTCTGTATATGACACAAAACAATCTGATGGAGAGGTTCCAGTAATGCTGGAGCTTTGGGGAATGCAGAGTATTCATTCACTGCCATCGCTCCCGGATCCACTCTGGTCAAGAGTGGTAGCACCTGAAAGGGCCCTATCTATGGGTTAACTGCGTACTTATCCGAAACTGAATTGATTGAATTGGAGCTGTAACTCAACTGAATAGATTGAAATTGAAATGTTTTGACAATTAAACTGTGTACTTGCATTTAAAATGCATACTTAAGCTAAACTGAATTGTTTGAAATGGAACTGTTTATGACATTGAAACTGTACTTACAATAAACTGAATTGTTTAGTATAGAACTGTTTTGACATTTAACTGTGTGTAAAAAAAATCTATAATTACACTAAATTGAATTATTTGAATTATAACTGTTTGACTAAACTGAATAGCTTGAAATAGAAATAATTTTGACAATTAAACTGTACTTCAACTAAACTGAATTGTTTGAAATTAAACTGATTATTTGTATAAAAATGGATTTGGCATTAAACAACTAACAAAGGTTGATATGCCATAAACCCACAGAACCAACCAACGGTACTTCTCTTCTTTTTGTGGGGAGGGATAATTTTCTGCCGAATTTATGAATTTTTCTTTGTTTTACTGTCCTTTCGAGAGGAATAAACAAAAAATGGAATATTTGTAAGGCAACGACATAGCTACAGTGATTAGGAATGTTCTAGCTTTCTGCAAGTGTATAAGTGCAAAATATGAAGAGAGAGTTAGAGAAATAGAAAGGGAGAGAGAGAAAATAATTTAATGCACCTCAGCGAATAGGTGTGTTTAAAATGTATCAAAATCCATATCGATCATTTTTAAATACAACTATACATTGCCTAAGATAGAAATGCATTTATCAAAGCAAAAATAGAACCATGAATGAAATATTTATCGAGATTTTTTTGCTGGCATTGAACGCGCTTATTTTAGCGAGTTTTTCAATAGTAAAAAAAAAAGTGAACATCAGAATCGTTTCCTGATGTGAAGCTGCATCCGTGGGTTTCTTTTATTTTCTTCCACATTCTCAAAAACTTATATAGACAATATTTTTGAAATACGAAAATAATTTCAAAACGTAACACTAGGATGGATCTCGTATGCATGGAGAGTGATGCACTAGAACAATTCGGCATTTTGCCAAAAACTGCTGATTAAAATGTATCAAAATATCTGATAAAGATGACAAGAACTGACACTAATTCGTCTAGAACACTAGACATCACTTTAGACGTCAAGAAATCGTTACACTATTACATAAGTTGTTCAGCCCTGTACAAGCCTTTATTTAAAATTCTTTAATCAGATGAATTGTTTTTTTAATATACAGATTCAGTCTTGATGCGTTTCGATTACAACAGATATATAGATAGATAGATAGATAGATAGATAGATAGATAGATATAGACTGGGTAATATATTTGGATATGAACATAAACACACACACACACACACACACACACACACACACACACACACACACACACCCACACATATATATATATATATATATATATATATATATATATATATATATATATATATATACTGGTAGCGAGTGAGACAGAGATAGAGATATATATAAAGATAGATTTTTAAAAGGAAAAGAATATATTATTTTCGAACGGAAAATTTTCACTCTAAAATCCTCCACATGTTTGCTGTTATGTTCAAGATAAAATATTTATTACAACTTGTTGATTTTCGAACAAAAACATTCAAACTGAAAAATTTCCAACGTATCTACCAACCTAAAAATTTCCAAGATGTTTTCCCTTTCATCAAATTGGAACTTGTATATTGTTTTGGCAACCTGGAAATTTCAAGCAATTTTACTTAATTGTTGATCTGAAAAATATCATAATATTTACTGTTTTGCCAACCTGAAAATTCCAAACATTTTTACACGATTGTCAATCTTGAAATTTCTATCATTTTTACGGTTTTGCCAACCTAAAAATTTTAAACATGTTTACTGTTTTGTCTATCTGAATATTTTCAACATGTTTATTGTTTTGCCAATCTAAAAATGTTCGACATATTTACTGCTTTGTTGACGTGAATGTTTCCATGATTAATATTCTATTTTTAAACTGAAAATGTTCATCATGAATATTTGATTTTCAAACTGAACTTTAGTCAACATGTTTACTGTTTTGTCCGCTAATATTCAGTTTCCAAATTCTAAATAGATATATCGTAAATTTCCAGAATGTCGCTCATTGCTAAGAAAAACCATTGATTAATTTGCCTTTCTGAAGGCAGGAAAAACATATCTTCTTTGATTTGTAATGAAAGTTGGGAAACGGAAGAAGTTGGGGTCAGAAGTATATCATTTGTGGAAGGAGATTACAAAACACAAAAAGCAATGGTAAAATACAAGAAATAAAAAATAAAAGAATAACTTGAAGATTCCAAGTATGCAATAGTTTCTTTTTATCATTTTGGTATGGCATTGATATTTTATTCCATTTGTCATTTTTTTAAAATAAATACTTATTTTTTTCATGCAAATGCAGAAGTTAAAATAGGAACGGACATTTTAAACTTGAGTATTTCTTTTGCTTCGAACCCCGTGAGTTTTGAAAGGATTGTGAGAAAGGAAAAAAATGAAGAAATATTATATTAATGGATTAATACACACAACTGAAAAATGAAGGGAATGCTAAACTAAAATGTGTTAAAATGAACAGAGATTAGAAGTTAGAAGGAGTTTGGAAAAATAGACAAACCATTTTTTAAAATTAGGTTTCAGGTATTCTATATTGAGAATTTTCAACTGTTTTCTCATTATCTATCTATATATTTATTCATAAAATTAGAAGTTAAATATTTGAAAACTCACAGCTATGTGAAATTTTTTGCATTAGTTCGTAATACTTTAAATCAAACAGCTCTCTCTCTCTCTCTCTCTCTCTCTCTCTCTCTCTCTCTCTCTATCTATCTATCTCTCTCATATATATATATATATATATATATATATATATATATACATACATATATATATATATATATATATATATATATAATTTTTACCTACGTCAAATTCGCCTTTTGCATGACTAAATTTCCGGTTAACTCGCTTCTTTACATCCGACGTTATGTCATTCAGCAACGTTCCCTACGCCATAAGAAAAGAACGTAGAATGAATGTTTCAGAAAGTATATATTCAAAAGAAATAGAATACATATAGATAAACAATAAAAAGAAACTAAATTAATTTAGAATGCAATTAAAGCACTTGTTCACTAAATACACTTACACGCTTACGTACTATTCATCATCATCATATTCAAGTCACGCTGAGAGTTCGAATTTTCCTGACTGTCTCTGTCATCCATCGCTATTGACATGTCTTCCAACCTACATCTTGTGTCTGTAAATAAGTTGGCCAACACTGGTACATCAATGTGTAGGGGTCTATGGAAGAACGTCACTCATGAGTTCATCCTTTCTTCTTTAGCTGTCTCCTATATGTCATATTTGTCTCACGAGCATGCTATTTATTTGCGATGGGATGTAAGTGGATGTACAACAGTTCGTTTGTGGGGTGTTGCTTCCAGGGTTTGCTCAAAATAGTTCATAGAATTTTGGTCTAGTTCTCATGTAGCTTTTTCTTTATGCGTTTTGTTAAGCAAAACTTTGGGATTATTCTTCATTTCTTTAAAGATAACATTTAAAATGATATTTGTTTGCATTTTTATGTAAAAGTAATATGTTCTGTATGTATAGTGTAGTAATTAACTTAGCTTTTTTCTTAGATGTAGCTCAAGGCCATATGAATGTTGCACCCAATGAGACTCGAACTCACTCATGTAGGTTGTTAGTCTAGCTTGTAAACCAATGGATAACCCGAGGCGCCCAAGTATCTACTTTGTATTTGCTTCTTTCTTTCTTTTTTTTGTCTTTTCTAGGCTTTCTTCTTATATTAGCTCCACTCTTACTACAATACAAGCATCGATAGGTCATTCAACAAAGAAAGCAAATGAATCTTACTACGAACAAATAAAAATTTCAGCTCGTCTGTCTATTTATTTTTGCTAAATTTCAAATATTTTATAAGAGAAAAATTAGATTTTGTTTTCACAATGATCGTCTCAGTTGATATTTATATGCCTTTGGGTTGACCACCATGTATACAAGCCTGGTGGTTAGAATCCTTTTACCACTGGGTTTCTGTTGGCCACCCACTCATGCTTTATCTATTTGCAGGGTTGAGTTGATTGCTCACTACCTAAGTCGGCCAAGTATTATTGCACCTGTCACGCATAAGCCTCGATTTGTGCGCAGTACCCGCTATAAAATGACCTCATGCATCACTCTGGATTGGCGGGAGATTAGAGAGATACCGATTTTTTTTTTTTAATTAAATATTAATGCTAGGTAACTCAGCTCCGACTAATGTTGTTGTAACACAGTCACTGTTTTCAAGCGACGCCCATTTTGGCCAAAACATAGCTGTCTCGATTAGAAGAAAAAAGATTTGTGCAATTACAAAAGTATTTTGATAGTTCTTTATTTCATTTTATTTTATTTCTTTTTAAACTTTGACATCATTTCTAAAAAATGGTAAAATCAAAGCAGCTAAGCATTGAGGAGAGGACATAAACTGAGATTTTATTCAAAGAAGTTGACTCTCAAAGACAAATTGCCAAGAAGTATATGCTTTCTAGACATGGGATGCAATATTCAGTAAAAAGGTAGTTAGAATTTTTAGAAAAATGTATTGGAGTACCAACAGTGACAACTGCTGCTTAATAAAATACTTATTTATTAAGAAAAAAAGACATGGAATGAGAACTGTCTCAAAGTAGACGGGTGAATTTAATTTCTCTTAGCATCAACCAGTGTCGTTCTCAGGTATGAAAAATCGACTCTCATCAGCGTGTCTCAGGAGGTGCGTAACTATCAATCAATTTTACAAAGACACTCTATACCATCTGATTTATACTTAAGTGGAAAATATCACATTTCAATTTGTCATCTTATTTACTCTTAAGTGAAAAACCATTGTAACATATTGACCTTCGGCCCAGCCGTCAATCGAGCAACAGGTACATCCGGTCGAAGACATCAAGATATACCCTTGACAGTGGACGAGTTGAATTGGGTGCAAATGCGACGCTCACAGGAAGCAGGTGGACGGAAATAATATTATAACCTGGTGCGACAGGAATTTCAGTTATTTGGAGTCAGTTAGTTGGTGATAAGATGCTGTTGAGAGAACCAGCACCCAGCAGAGGCCTATGGGCACTCAGGACCCCCAGCAGCCCAGCAGAACGAGAAAGAAGTGCTGCTAAAGACTAAGGGACTGGGGGTCAATATGTTGCAGTTTGTTCAGTCTGCAACTCACCTTTGCAACCCTTTCGCAGCCCTTTAGCAACTATTTTGAATAAAGTGTGAGAGGCATATTTTTCTAAAGAAGTGTGTTTGTTCGTCATTATTGTTGATTTTGTTTCCGCATGTTTAGTTGTATATGTATTACGGCAATGCAACACCATTACATTTAAATTTGACATCATATTTACTCAAAATGAACAAATTTGTCATTTCAATTTTTCATCTTATTTATTCATGAGTGGAAAAATATCACATTTCAATTTGACATCTTATTTAATCATAAGTGGAAAAACATCGCATTTCAATTTGACATCTTATTTATTCATATATGGAAAATCATCACATTTAAATTTGACATCTTATTTATTCATAAGGGGAAAAACATTACATTTCAATTTGATATCTTATTTATTCATAAGTAGAAAAATATCACATTTCAATTTGACATCTTATTTATCAGTGAGTGGAAAAACATTACATTTCAATTTGACATCTTATGTATTCATAAGTGGAAAAATATCACATTTTAATTTGACATCTTATTTATTCATAAGTGGATAAACATAATATTTCTATTTGACATCTTATTTACTCATAAGTGGATAAATATCACATTTCAATTTGACATCTTTTTTACCCATAAGTGAATAAATATCACATTTCAATATGACATCTCATTTACTCATTAGTGGATAAACATTGCATTTCTATTTGACATCTTATTTATTCATAAGTGAATAAACATCACATTTAAATTTGACATCTTTTTTACCCATAAGTGGATTAAACTCACATTACAATTTGACATCTTTTTTACCCATAAGTGGATAAACATTACATTTCTATTCGACATCTTTTCTACTCATAAATGGATAAATATCACATTTCAATTTGACATCTCATTTATTCATAAATGGATACACATTACATTTAAATTTGACATCTTTTTTACTCAGAAGTTAAAAAACATCTCATTTCAATTTGACATTCATTCAAAACACCCTTCTGGGTAATATCAAAATTACTTTGAGTTAAAAAAAACTCATCCTTTGAGACGTTATTACTCGTCAGCCTTAATCTTCTGACCTTTGTCTTATTGAATGAGATGAGGAGAAATTGTAACGGATAGCTCAGATAGAATACTCCAAGAGTGGGTGAGCTTTTTCAATACTTGAAGATTGCTTTATAAGATCTGTTGTTTCCTCTTTTCAAAAGCTGTTGAAAAGAATGCTTAGAATTTTTATGCAGCGGTTTAGGCAGTTTTTTTGACGAAAAGAAAATATTTTATTGTGTTTTTGTAAATATTTAAGTGCTTTTTTGTGCCAAAATAAAAGCAAATACTGAACAAGTTAATATTACTTTTACTTTAAAAGTGTTAAACTATCTCATTTTAAGTTCTTTTGTAAAGTAATGTTGGTTGGATTCAATTTTTCCCGTTGTGTGTGTTTATGTATACATATATATATATATATATATATATATATATATATATATATACACACACACACACACACACACACACACACACACACACATATATATATATATATATATATATATATATATATATATATATATATATATATATATAATCAGAAGCAAAGGGGGACTAACTAGCTAGGGTATGTGGTTCATTATTCACGTTAATTGCCATGTCGGAGAGTGTATGAAATGGCCTTACTCTGCGTCCCCGGAAAATTATTCCCCCCCCATCTAGGAATGTGATATGAACAAATTTTCGTGTGAGAAAATAACCTTTTTACCGCATCTGATTTGATATTCTCCACTAGACTTGATATCCCCAACCCTTGTAATACTCTTGTGTCAATAACGTCTGCTTTTGTTCATGAAAGAAAATAAAAAATTACAAATATTAGTAAGGAAATGAAACAGATATATATATATATATATATATATATATATATATATATATATATATATATATATATATATATATATATATATATATATGTGTGTGTGTGTGTGTGTGTGTGAGTGTGTGTGTCGTTAGGTAGAAGTCTTTCATTTAAGTATGCTTGATTAAATGATATAGACACATTTTGTCTCTATAATTTTATAAAGACCCTTTAACTAATTAAAATTTATGTTTGAATCAATTACCTTCCTCGTTTCTTTTTGGAAAAGAGATCGATAACTTTGTTGTAAAAAGTATCTCCACCACGCTTTACCTTCATATTCTTCACGGGGTATTTATTATTTAATCGCTTTTTACTTTGAAAACATCATATATAATCATTTATACGCTTTAGAGAAGACGACGATTACTCACAGTGAGCAGATGTAGCAGGTATAGTCAGAATCAGACTTAGTAATTTGGTTACTTTTGCCTGAACTTTCTTAAGTTCAAGCTCCCATATTATCTCAGTAACTTGTAGGATGCTTGAAGCCTGCTTTGCAAAATCTGCAGCATAATCTAATCTGAGTACTCATTTCAATACATTTAAATCCAATATGTTTTATATATATCCAAAGTTGAGAACGCTTAGATCAGAATTTTTTCGGCTGTTGGTTGTTTGGATTTTATGACATATCAATATTTGTAGGGTTTTTAACGCTAAATCAATTTTAAACAAATTGTCAGCTCTATTTAAACAATTCAGTTTAGCATGAGTACACAGTTTAATTGTCAAAAACATTTCTATTTCAAGCTAGTCAGTTTATTAAAGTAGTTCTAATTCAGTTAATTCAGTTTGAGTACAGATTTTGTTTACACATAAATGTCAAAACAGTTCCATAGTAAGCAGTTCAGTTTAGCGTAAGTACAGTTTCAATGTCAAAGACAGTTCCATTTCGAACATTTCAGTTTAGCATAAGCACACAGATTAAATATAAGTACAGTTTAATTGTCAAAAAACATTTCTATTTCAAGCTATTCAGTTTAATCAAACAGTTCTAATTCAAACAATCCAGTTTAGCATAATCACGTAATCTAATTCTATTTAACCCATAGATAGAGCCCTATAAGGTACTACCACTCCGGGCCAATGTGGACCTGGGAGCAATGGCAATAAAGGGGTGCCTCGCATTCCCCAAAGCTTCAGTATCACTGGAAACTCACCATCAGATATTTTAGGTCCATATCAAGGACACTCATTTTGGGAGTTTTACCCTCTACATAGGTGCAGTCGGTGTATTCTACATCCCCAGCCGACTGGGCAATTTTTTTCGGAGTGTGAAAAACTTTCGGAGTTAATAAATAAACAGATCTGAATTCGCCCGTTGTTTTAAATCTTTGTTCCACTTGAATAATAACAGCATCCAGTGTTGTTTAGAATCAAATAATACAATTTATTCGACTAAATCTGTGCTACTTTTAGACCTTCGAAAAGTAAAGTGTTTGATTCCAGTCGTACGCAGCAATGAAAAACAGAAGTCGGCTGACAATAGTGTCTGTTAGCTTAATACGGTTGGAAAGCAACCAAAAATTTCTTCTTTTCTTTGAATTTCTCTTTGTGACGCCTTTTTTTTTTTTTTTAAATCTCGGTCTCTTTTTCATGCAGCCAGCTTGAAGGGAATATGAAAGAGAATACTAAAGCCACGGTCTTTACTAAGCGGGAATAAAACGCAAGCAAAAGAATGTTTGCTTTTTAATAACTATCTCTCTTTCATTCAATCAGTATAATCCTCTGTTTCTGTTTTTCTTTCAGCCACCTTAAAGAGAATTATAAAACATGGAAGTCTAAAGCCACGGCATTTTTCTAATCATGGGTACGACTTACAAAAACATTTTTTGCTTTTCTGCCACTAAAGTTATGGCTTTTATTGGCTTCTTTTATTGCTAAACCAACAGGTGCTTCTCTTCTTACATACCCTTAATAATATCCCTTGTAAAATTTGTCCGAAGAAATGAAGTAATGAGACAGAATAATTTACCCAGGAAAAAAGTAATGAGACAAAATAATAAAAAAAAAAATAATTAAAAAAAATAATAAAAAAATAATAATAATAAAAAATAATTTCAAAAAAGTAATGAGACAAAATAATTTACCCAGGAAAAAATTTTGTCATGAGTGCGTTGCATTCTTGAATCCTTTAATCCTGATATATATATATATGATTGAACATGATAGATTTTTTTGTCTACATACTTTTTCTATAATCTTTTCGAATTGCCGTATTGATTTTATGATATTCGCCGAGAATTGGTTGATAAACCTTCCATAATTAGGTATTTCCCGAGTACTTTCTGCCAAACATTTGGCCATCATCAGAGGAGAACGTATTAGAAAAGTGATGTAACTTTTGTATGAAAATTAGGACTTTGTAAGAATGAGCAAACAAGCCAGTCAACAAAGAAACAAGTTAAGAGAAATTACCAGTTTTGTATAATGGTGACTAACACACTCATAAATACACACACACACACATAAATACACACACACAAACATATATATATATATATATGTAAATACATATATGTATATGCTCACACTCACACACACACACACATATATATATATATTCACACACACGCACATTTATATATATACAACATATACACACAAAAAAGAAAATAGATATATACATGTGTGTGTACATACATATATACACACATAAAAATATATACATACATATATATATATGCATACTCACACACACACACACACACACACACACACACATATATATATATATATATATATATATATATATATGAAAATACTTTTACATATATATACTCACACATACACACATACACACACATATATATATATATATATATATACACACACACAAAAAAGAAAAAAATATATATACATGTGCGTGTGTGTACATACATATATACACACACAAATATATACATACACACACATATATATATATACACATATATATATATATGCATATACATCTATATATTACATTGGTAAGGAAATTAAATAGGTATATATATATATATATATATGTGTGTGTGTGTGTGTGTGTGTGTGTACATCTACTTTTTTATCATACAACCTGTGAAAGCAATGCGATACTCTGCCCTCATCAGCCGCCAACCAGGGTGATTGCACATTTTCGTTAGCTCAAGGCGGTACTGCCACTCCTAGCAGGGTATTTAAAACAATATATATATATATATATATATATATATATATATATATATATATATATATATATATATATATGCGCCAGATCAACTAAAAGTAGAGATTACATTGGCCGTTCATTCATCTTCATTTTTAGTGCTGGTTGTGATTTAAAAACGCGTTTACTTTAGCCCTTTGATGTCATAGCAACCGTTTCTTGATGTTGCGTAATCACTCGTGAATTGTGGTTCCACGTGCATTTCATTCATGCTGAAATCCCTTCTATATCCGTCATTTATTCGCTTCGTTTTCCTTCATTATTATCTTTTTTATGCGTTACTGCACCAAAGCACTCCAGACAAACGTCATATATAATTCTGCTGAAAGATGTTATTTGTTGATCAATGGGGCCCTGAAAATGGGTGATGATCAAAAAGAAAGCTTCTGGTTTAAGTTTGTCAAAGTAGCTATCTGATTACCCTCGAGCCACTAAATTCTTGGCTTGCTAGGAATGTCTCCAGAACGCTAACGCTCATCAATGAGCTCCTGAACACTGTGGGGGTATTTTGATTCATAAGCCCATCATTCAATTTACATTCTCCGGTAGGAAAATTATGTTAATTGCACCAGTGTACCTTGTGGATTCGTAACCCTCGCAAGCAGTTGAATTCTCTGCCGCAATCACACGTTGTAGCCGGGTGCATATCCAGATCGTTACCGTATGAGCAAGGATGATGGGTGATATATTCTCTCTCCCCGCTACAGACACTCTGAGAGCATTTTCGTTTGTTGTACTATTTATATTTGTTAAGTTCCTGTCTTTCCAGGTTGTCACACCAACTTTCTGAAGAGTCACTTTGTCTTTCCAAAGAGTAATCTTGCTCCCCAGAAAGTCTTGGTGTTCAAATTTTTTATCATACAACGTGTGAAAGCACGTGTGATACCCTGCCCCCATCAGCTGCCAACCAGGGTGATATCACAGTTTCGGTAGCTAAAGGCGCCAATTGGAAACACACACACACACACACACACACACACACACACACACACACACACACACACATATATATATATATATATATATATATATATATTTATCATTAAGGTTTTTCGGACTGTTGTCTTCATCTTTATTGTTATTTCCACAACGTTTCAGCCGATATGTCCTCCAGCCTTCTTCAGGTGTTTGTCGAACTCGGGAACCTTCACGGAACTTCGAACTACGTCCTTTATTGAAACCATTAAGTTTATAATACCCAAAATCTCAC
>OY757930.1:42393920-42456420 GCA_963585895.1 Sepioteuthis lessoniana
TGACTTGAGTGAACGATGAAATCACTCCACTCGTCCATTTGCTTCCAGATTATTGTATAGACAAAATTAGGTTTAGTTAGGCTGAGAACCTTTCGGCTCAGCACATGGGTTAGTTAGGTGCAAACTTGATGCAGGTGGTAACGCGTGCTCGCGCAGAGCGGACGTGTCACTCAGAGATGTCACAATAGCCCGATATGAGGAACAGGGTGACGGAGTGCGAATGAAGTCACGCACCGGAAGCGCGCGGAGGATTTCTGGGATTTTGAAGAAAGTTTAGAGAGTTGAAACTAGACGCCGAACAAGGAGGTTCGACTTTTGGGGCTCGCTGAGGCGAGACGAATTTGCGTGCTATGGGCGCCGCGTGGGATGGGGGCTAGATGAAAAAGACAGCATAGAAGGATTGTGTCTCTCTCCTTATGTCGAAGAACCTTTAAACTCAAAAGTAATAAAAGGTTCGTACCTGAATTGAGAAGTCTTTACGTGTTTTTTTACGTATTTCAAGATTCCTATGTTGTGTGTATATATGTTATCAACATTTGATGTCCATTTCGCACATGGCTGTATATGGCTATGGTACACAACGACACAATAAAGACGAACGACATAGGTCCTTAGAAAAATATACCTCTCACTTTATTGAAAGGGTTGTGTGAGAGGGAGTTGGAGACCGAAAAGAACTGCAACATATTTACCCCCACTATTATGACCACAACAGCGTTTCTTTCCCGTTCTCCTTGGCTTAACTGGGGGCCTGGGGACCCAGCCTCTCTTGGACATGTTCTCGTTCCAGCATCTTATCTCCAACTGCAACTGCTCAATCAGGCGTCTGAGGGCCCACTCAGCTGGGTGCTGGCTCTCTCTACCGCATTTTGTCTCCAACTGACTGACTTCCTGTCTTCACCCGGGTTATATGATAATTTGACGTCCACTCTTCTTCAAGCAAGCGTCACAATTTGGCACTTTTTCAACACATCCATGGTCAAGGTTATCCTGATATTCCTTGACCGGATGCATCTGTTATTTACACAGATTCTATCCCTATTTTGACAGTCCAGCCGGGTCGAAGGTCAATATACAACGGGATTATATTCAATGGATTTAATTCTTCTAGTCCACAGTAGGTTTATTCGCTGGTTGGACTTGTCTGACCCCAACTGTTTCCCTTTTTCTACTGTAATACTGCCGGGACGTCAAAGTATGACATCCAGCCGGCAACACAAGTCTTTGCTGTGGAGTATGCAGTGACATCCTTTATAGGAAGAGCTTCCCACCAGCAGGAGAAATAATCGACATAAGTCAGTAGATATGAGTGATTATCACACATGGGTAGTTTTGTTCTGATATCCACATGTACATGGGCAAACCGTTCATCAGGTGTAAGTGACTTCTGCTGTACCCTTAATGTACCAAAAACATTTTCTGACCCCCATTGTAACCTTGGTGTGGTAACAAGTTCACGAACACAAAACTCTGTTAAACTCCACCAAGGTTTATTTACTTCTAGGTAACAAGTAGTCGTAGGGAGAAAAAAGACTGTATACAAACTTAAACGATGGCGTCAACTTGACTAAAATAAGCTACATATCCTGGGGAGAAAAATAAGTGCAGACACAGACCGTGAATTTTTTCCAGGCTCTAACATGCTTGTCTGCTGGGTCTAACGCCTCTTTTGGAGCGCCCCCAAGAACTTTGGGCTCGTAAACCTTCGTCTTCTGACATCTTCGTCGCTGGTGTTCTACTAACGTCAGCTCCCGAAAGGACACGAGACGTCCCCTCACTTCCGCCCGACGTCGGCAGGAGAGACATCCGCTTTCCATCGCTTCCGTGCATGCGTACAAGAATTTTAGGCCTCCAGTTTCCCTTAGTCATTTTTAACTACAGCAAGAGCATCGGCGTGGCGGTTCGGAGACAGTTTACTTTTTTTATTCATTTATTCTTCTATCTTTTTATCAATTTATTAATTTATTCAGTTTTCTATGAGCCGTTCAATTACGTTAGACTACTATTTGAGAGCGATTTCTCCCTTTTGTCCAGACACCTCTCTTCACTTGAAATTCGGACTTCCAGCCTCTTTATGAGTTTCGGGATTCTATCAAAAAAGCTTGCTCTCTTAGTAATTTACACACTCAGAATCGAAGCTGCGCTCTTGGACGCTAGATCAGCTATATTCTCGGCTACGGTAGTCAATTCTTTTTATAGATGCCTCCGCATTTCCGGCCGCTACTATGTTCCGTCGCTGGAGAAAAATTATAGTGGACAACACCATCTTAGTTTCCCTCTCAAGCTAAATATTGAAGTTTTCTCAGAAACTGCAATGAAATGGTATCACCTATTTTTTATTCATGGAAAAGACGAAAGATTCTCTTTTTACGAGACGCTGAGGTTCTTTTAGTGAGCTCGTCTCTCAATTTAGTAAAAGGTTTTTCCTTTGGTGACCAGACTGTGTCTTCCCACAATTCGTACGGAATGCAGCCTATATATGGCTAAATGGTATTTCATCTTTTGGCTGCTTATACCCTTTATTTCGAATTAAGATTCCTACTGGCCAAAAAATAATGATGGGTCTTCCCTAAAATAGTTTAGAATAGGAGTGCTCTAGAGGCTTCAGTTCTGTCTTCCATATTAAACTCACTTTAAGCCCATAAGCGAAAAGATAAGAATATCCTTCTACGAGTGGCTATGCAAGGAATACCAAGCTACTGCCGCCTCCCACTCCCACAATGAGTGTTTCCGAGCAGTAAACCACTACTGCCAAAACAACAACAACAACAAAAAAAAAACACAAGGAAAAAAAGAGAAAGGTAAGGAAGAATACTGTTTTTGCCAAAGTCAAAAATAAGGAAGACAGGGAAACGAGACAGCTATTTTAAAATGTACATTTCCCTTACCGAAATAATCACTGTGTCGAAACGAACGTTCAGACACCATAATGTGTCATTTATACATTTGCAAACGCGAAACCGTGCTGACACGAAGTAACAATATTTTTTCTCGAACAAGAACGAAAATATGTTACCTCTTAGAGGTCACGTCTTACAAGATTTTACGAGGTGTTAACTCATTGATAAAGCATCGTTCCTTATAATACATAAGGTTATCCAAAAGTGAGTAACCTTGCTAAGAACGTTCGGTTGGAAGAAGAACAGACAAGTGAATTATTACTATGTAGCATATAATTCTACAACATACAAAAAGGGAAGTTAGTTCCCGCCCCAAGTTATAAAATATTCACAAGTCGTTTGAAGGACACGGAAAAAAGTCCATACAACAAAGAAAGGAAACCACTAACTGCTTCTCAAGTCTGGTACAATGGGGAGCCAGCATTTGCGTCGCTTGTGAAGGGCGAACGACCAGGTTTTTCGCTTATGATGTCCTGTTCGTAGAACAGAGGGATTCTCGTTCGCCTTGTCACGTGACCTAAAAATACTTATGACCTGAGTGAGTTCCTCAAGCACTCCATTTATTCTCCCAACACTCCTAATCAGGTAAAAGAACAATGAATTTTTTTTAAAAACGTGTGTATTTTTTTACAACCACGTGATTGCATTCTAGAACATACGGGACGACAACCAAATAACATAAAGCATCGTAGATATTCTGATAAAATCGACAACTTTCGATTAGTTTGAAACGTATTGTGATGTGTTGTCTGAATAGAGGAGTGCTGCTCCCTTTTAATCCCCAAAGAGAATATATAGGTTATTGTGGTATGTTTTTACAACTGATATATACCACATTTTTTGTCGTAGGCACGTATAGATTTCTATATGCAATAATGTAACATTCTTTTTTGCACATTTAATCAATCTACACACATACACAAATATATATATATATATATGTGTGTGTGTATATATATATATATATATATATATATATATCAGTAATTTAAGTAAAACTCAGCTGATGAGATTCATTTGGAATTTATTTCACCAGACTTTTTGCAAGACTGTATCTTCAGATTGAAATTGCAAAGTCGGCTAAGGCTATAAAATACAACGACTGCTTTTCTGCAGAGGAGTAAGACTCCCCCAACCAGTGTCCTGGATATGACAATAAACAATCTGATGGCGAAGTGATTCTAGAGCTTTGAGGAATGCGGAGTACCCATTCACTGCCATTGCTCCTAGGTCCACTCTGGCCCAGAGAGGTAGCATCTGTTAGATTTCTATCTATGGGTCAAAAAGAAATAAATTATGTACTTATGCTAGACTGGATACCTCGGAAGCAGTGTCTCATAAACCGATAATGACATCAACACGCGACTAGCAAAGGTGTGGACAGCTATCGATATGCTATTGGTCATATGGAAATCAGACCAGACGCAGTTTCTTCCAAGCAGCGATTGTGTGGATACTGCAATATGGATGCACCATATGGAAGATAACAAATCGTATCGAGAGAAAGCCCGACGGCAATTACGTAAGAATGATGCGGGCCATATTGAAGAAGTCCTGGAGGCAACACCCAACAAAACAACAGCTGTACGGTCACCTACCACCAATCACGAAAACTATCAATGTTAGACGAACCAAACAAGTAGGACACTTCTGCAGCAGTAAGGACGACGTCATAAGCGATATACTCTGGTGGACCCTTTCACATAGACGAGCAAATGTTGGACGACCAGCTATAACCTGAAGAAGCCACTGCCCTAAGCCGCAGGATAAAATAATACCAACACTTACTAGCTCAGCAGCCCAGCTAGCGTCCATTTGGCAGACAAAAATATTTCAATGAGCGGGCCAGTAAATATGCACGCTAGCATAGCCACTCCTCGGCCAGCAACCAATCACTGCCCAGGAAATGGACTCGACCATATGCGCATCGTGGAACGCCCCGATGCGCATATAATCTTCCCTTCCTCATGATCAAGGCGTATTTATCTCGACGAGTAATTCGATACGTGTGAACAACATTAAAGTGCAAGTACAATATACAACAGAACTTCGATAGAACCTATATATAAAACTCCGTGTCGATATAGAAATATAGGCTTGAAGACCTCTCGGGAGCGATGAACGATGGAGACTGGTGGCAAAAGTGGGTAAGGGAGATCTGCGCTAGCAGTGCGACATAGTGATGATGATATGTATAAAAAAGATTTGTCAAAAAATAACCTACAATGTTTGATTTGCGATAAAACCAAACTAAAACAAAAAAAAATGAAACTAAGATTCTGTTAGTGTTTTCACCACAAAACTTTGGTATTTCTTTTATATTACATAAGGGATTTAAGTAATCATAATTCAATATAAGAATTCATTTTGCCTACCGAATATATTTATCAAGTAGATTATGCATTGTCAATGTTGTCTCAGATTCTTTTATTTGTAAACAGACTTCACCATTAGTTTTCTTTTAAATATCTATGTATAAGTGAAGATAATTTACCCCGTAGGGCAAAGCGATCACATATATACCTTTTGTGCACAATAAGTGGAGGGCTCGAAAAAAAGGAATATGGGATTCCTAACAAGATCTAAAGCCAAGAGAATTAGACAGAGTAGTTGAGCGAATGCAAATTTTTCTCAAGATCAGCAAAACATGAAACACCACCTGCGAGAGAAACGACAGAGACTGGAGAACATGATACTGCGTAAACGAAGACCTTAGGAAAACGACTACTTCTGTCACTTTCACACAGATATTAAGATTGCCCTGTCGATGGTTTCATCTAAACCTGAAACCTTTTATGTAAAAAAATGCATCCTTTGAGCTAGGAACATTTTATTGATTGTTATTATATCAGCGACCAGGACTTGAATTTTTTTGAGCTTCTTGACTTGGTAATAAATCATTATTAAATAGGTTGCATCTATTCTGAGACAGTTTTAACTGATTTCCTTTTCTCTTAAGTACTGACGCAAAATATTTTCCTTCCTTGTTCAATACATAGTGATCGAGTGTGAATAGTTGTAATAGTATTTTATTTTCAAACTTGAAACAAAAAAAGAACACATCATTATTATTAGTAGAGTTAATAGCAGTCACATGGGCCTCATGTATATTGAGACACCCTATACATATACATTGAAATAAGTATGGATACTCCTATACTAGAGTGGTTGGCGAAACGTTTTCGTGTAGATCAAAAAAGGAATGAACGATAAAACATTCATAATTTTCGATATATTCTTAGCGCAATTTCAAAACATTTTTACCCTTAAGGGGATTATATAAAAGTGTTAAAAACCATAAGTATTGACTGAGTTAAAAGATTTCCCTGTCCCCTCGTTCAATTATGTAAATATTTACTTAGCCTACACTTCACCTTGTGTGCTGTCACTCAATGCAAACTGAAGTTATATGTTTCCTTTCACATTTCAAGTGAAAATCAGATTGATTAAAAATCCGTATATTTTTGATAAACCCAAGTTATGATAGCACAGTTTGCGCAAATATCGTCTACATTTTCTTCATCTTTCTTTTTCTTTTTCAATTGCCAAATCCCATGAATAAAATAAAAGGCGTTAAAGCAAATGCGTTTTCTGATAAATTGAATTCGTCTCCTATGAGACATTCATTCTAAAAGATAATGCAGGTATCTCTTCCTACGCTACCTTGACAATTACGGTGAAGACAAGTGGGTAGTCAGATACATAAGTAAAAGGGAAGGAAGTGCATTTATAAGCCGACAAAATTAGAATAGTTTCTTCATATTTATCTTTTATTTAAATTCAAAATACGTGGAAGATGCACTTTTAAAGGAAGATATATAATGGCCCCGATAAAATAAACGTTATAAAATTCAAGCGTTTGATAGTTTCATGTCTCCTTCTTGGGAAATGTATACTTTTCGGGTGTCTTTATAACATTATGGCGTCATGTAGGCAATGTGAGGTGTTTTGAACGCTTCATGTCACCTTGCTGTGAAATGCGTGATTTTCTGGCATGTTCATGACATATTTGGTTCGTTTCACGCATCTTGTTTGTAAAATTCGTGCGATTAAGATGTTTTGATGTTTGCATGTCGGTTTGTTGTCAACTGTATGCATTTCAGATGCATGTCACTTTATTTCACTTTGTCGTGAAACTTGTGCATTTCATGTACTGGTCGTTTCATGTTATCTTGTAAAATATGATCATTTCACATCCTCTTGTAATATTGTCCGTGACAAATATGACGTTCGTTTCATGTCACCTTGTTGTAAAAATGTCTGTGACAAATATTTTGATAGCTTCATGTCTTCTTGCTATAAGATATGTTCGTGACAAATAAGTTGATCGCTTCATATCGCCTTGTTATAAGAAATGTCCGTGACAAACATGAGGTTCGTTTTATCTTGCCTTTGTTTAGAAAATGTCGCCTTGCTGTAAAAAATGTCCATGACGAATATGTTAATCGATTAATATCGCCTTGTTGTAAAAATATCCGTGACCCTTTATTTCTATCATATATTTACTTTTTAAAAAAAGATGACTTCGATTTTAAATAAAGTATTTCCCGGAATATTAGATGAGCAATAAGTAATAAACTAATCATATTTCAATATCATACAGCATCCTGTTACCAGGTATTATGACTAAAGGGTTATCTTTTACGTTTACTGATCGAAAGCTATGATGCTTGGAGGGGTTGCAGTGAGGGTTATTTATTGAAACAACATGGAAAACCATGCATTTTATACATCAGGAAATACGGTGAACAAAAAAAAGGTTTCTCTGCCATAAAAAATCAAAAAACAAAATCGATTCCATCCCGTAGAATAGTAGAAGGTTAATCCACAGAAATTTATTGCCATAGGTAATCCTTCTATCTTTCTTACTAATTTCTTACAAGTTGATTCACATCTCGGTAGGATATTATCGGCCATTTGGCATGGATTAATAACATTTCTATGTCAACAAGAGAATTGGGATTCGTTTGGTTGTATGATAGAAATTGTGAGAGAAAATTAGTTGTTTTCTGCACTACATACACGCCTCTCATTACTTTACATATCATGGTCACTATATTCCCAACTGAGAAGATCTCCGAGGCATAGTGAGTAACGTGCTGGACTGCGACACCATAAGCAAGTTCGAACTCTAGTCACACTATCATTATCCCTTTTGAATTAATAACCTTTAGTAAAAGTACGAACCCTCTTATTTCCCCAACTATAAGTTTAAAAATACCACTGTCTTTCTACAAGGATCATTTCGGCATTAGATTCCCATGAAAGTTGATATGCCAAAAAATAAAGAAACCTGTCACGTGGTCTACCACTGAGAGGAGAGAAATAAGAAATTTCCCCTATCCTTCTGTGTTTGAATTAACAGGCCTCGAAGATTGACCGTTAAAAGGAGGAATAAGGAATGTAGGTCAACTCCTCTGCCTGCCTGTTGAAGGAAGTAACGAATCGAGGTCAAGCTATCTGAAATCCGTAACCCGAAGTTGGTTGGATGGAGAAGGGAACATAAAGGTGAGTATGGTAGCCCGAATGAATCGCCTGACAGGGCGAGGAAGAAGAAAGAGACCAAGTGATTGGCCAGAACCCTAAAGCGGAAGTAGTTCCCCTTCCGTCAGAGGAAATAGGGATAAAGAATTCAGTTTAAGGACGGAGGTTGCCATGTGAGGACAGGTGATCTCATGCCAAAACTCCGGGCGAAGAAGCAGAACCGCGTTTCAGGACAGCAGTTGGCGTGACAGGTTGTATTGAAACTGTCGCCGAAACTCAAGGGAAAAGCGGAAAGGATCTTGGACAAGAAGATTACAGGTGCCTTTAAGCGGAGCTGTACAGAATCCCGTTAGTCCGTAAAAGAGAAAATGCTCTCAGAAGAAACCCGTCGAAAAGCTAAGTAAACCTTAAAACCGTTTTCTCCCTCCACCCTTCCTAAGTATTGCAATTGTATGCTCTACCTCTCAATTAAAAGAAAGAAGCACAAATAATTATATGCATGAAGAAAAGAATAGAAATAGAATGTGAAGATTAATTTTATGAACACTAAACATCTAAATGGACTTTGCTACCTTCTCAAGGTTCAAGAGAAAAGACAGAAAAGAGAGAAAAGAAAAGGAAAGAAAGACATTGTGTTTAAGTCTTTTCTGCTAGTAATATAGGCGGCGCCTTAATTATTTGCTTGTGTCCACACGTATTAAAACCTTGTTATATTTTAGATGTCCCCTCGTGTCGAAATTTATTCCTTGTATTGTTTGCCTATCGAATTGCCTTCTTTTGCATGTTCCTTTTCAGCTTCATTTTCGCCTCAATTTATTCTTGCTAAATGTCCTATTCGCCTTTAAAAGTATTACACGGGAAATCGGAATTGTCGACTACAATGAATAATAATATTATATCTAAACCTAGTGGCCGATATCTTCCATTATCCTAGGGTTAGGAAGCGAAGTGGTCTGGTGAGTGTGTGTAACGTGAAATTTGGAAACCCCTTGCCAGCGGCGGTCAGTCTAGCCCCAAATTAACCCCCACATTATCTGAAAGTTCCTCAAGTGCCCAAAGAAGGAATCTTAACTGGAACTTATTTTGCGAGGGATCAAGTGCTAGACTGCCCCAACTTCACACGTGCGAAAAATAAACTCCCGTCTTGGTATAAATATTTTATGGCAACGTCACAAACCAAACAAAACCAAACCAAATAAAACCTTTTGTTCCGAACTACGAAGTTGAACAAACAGATAGTTGATATCCCAAACCATAAGAGCAGTATTCCCACGGGCAAAGAATTTTTCGGTTTTAATTAGTCAGGAAGGTATCGAGTAGGGCAAAATATAGCTGATGAAGACCGGAGTGTTTAACGGTCGAAAAGTTGTGTATGTCTCAATCGAAATGTCGGCAAGCCTTTCAGCATGTATAAGTAGGGTAAATAAGAACTCATCTCAGAAATATAAAAAATGAGGCTGTTATAATCGTCAGTCTGTTCGGTTTCACCGGTTTGTCGATGTCACTCTCTCCACCTTGTGTTTGTTTCCAAAAGGAGATTTATCGGCTGTCGAGTTCTGGTCAAAAGCGCGAAAATCACTGATAAACCCCATAAAGAAAAAAAAAAGAAGCAAAACCGAATTACAGAATTCGCATATTTGGACGTTTTTATGGATGACAATTTCTCTAGAACTGGATCTTCACCTCTTTTTGAAGGAATAGGATCTTACCCCTTTGCAAGGGCTACAATCAACTTGTTCCACAAATTGCCGACATGCCAAACCTATTAAGATAAATATCAATTCTTAGCAGAATACAGATACAAATACTAATTACTTTATAATCACAATGGAATAAAATATGCATAAGTGTGATAAAAAAAAAAAAACTACAAGAAAAGAAAACTGAAGAAGATCGGTGAGTTAAGCGATCAAAATATGTGAATATAAAAAAGTTACGATGATAACAACTGTCCGAAACGTGTAGATAAATACAGAATTCGTTTAATGGAAACCCAGATTTATTTTCAGAGTTGAAAATATGCATTTGTTAAAGGAGGCCGATGCCTGGAAACAAATTCGCTGTGTGATTGCATTAAGCTTCACGGCTTTTATCGTACTCATAAAATTAAGTGCAACTGGCTTTTAACGCAATTGTAGAGAAAACACTCAAAAGAATGACAGTTAAAATATAAAGGATGAACAAGAACGGCATGTTGAATCGCAAAGTGCTGACAGCGATCTGGGTGAATGAGAGACTGAGAAAGAGTTTACAGCATCTTTCAGTTATTTTTATTTTTAAATAAATTACTGAAATCCATCTCATAATTATTAGGGAAATTCTCTTTGGCGTAAAGAGTAGCGTGCCTAATCGCGACATCGCAGGAAGCGAGTTCAAAGTCCAGTTGTGCTATTACATTCAGTTGCTTACTAATACCCTTAGGAAACTTATCTCCCCTGTTATGTGTTTAAAAGTACCACCAATATTCATCTACAAGGATGACTTTGGCATTGAAAGCAACATAACATAATCATTGATAAAACTTATAGTCAAAAGTGGTGGAATTATTTACGCAATCGATCGATATTTCTACCTGAAATCAAAGTATTAGGAGATATGAGGCAGTGGATCAAGGATGAAACATTTCACTTCTACTAGGATGACTTTAGCATTGAAGTACCCACTTAGATTTATATATCATTAAGTAAAATAAAATAAGATGACATAACAATGGTGGAATTACTTACGCAATCGATCGCTATTTCTACCTGACATCAAAGGATTAGTATGTATATGGCAGTTAATCAAAGTGCTGATGCCAATCCTGGGATCCATGTGAAATATAAATGTTTTTCTTACTTAGCCGTTAATCTTGCAGTTTCTTGTTTAATTGCATATCAAATATTATGGGTTATTCAATGCCAAAACCAAAGACATACAGTAGTAGTTCTATTTAACCTTTAGCTGGTGGAGTAAGAGAGTTCACATTTTTCCAAGGGCATTAATTCAAAAGTGTATGTAATTATACGACTGAAGTTCGAAACCGCTAGGTAGGATGTCAGATACCAGCATGTTTTCCACTAATTCACGAGGACTCCATCCAGTAGCTTTTTACGAGGGTGGATATGCAGTGATCTAGTGAGGTCATAGTAAGAAATTCCTATCCAAAAACTTCATCAATAACAATTTATAGACCTATAAAAGTCATGCCAAACGATCATGAGTCCTGTTTGCAACACTTCGAATACGATGACTGTATCCACCGCAGAGGGGCAACACTGTCACCCTAAATGAAAGGGTGTCCTGAGTATGACACTTAACTTATATGGGGTTTATGCTTCAGTTCGGGAATTCTGGAGAGTGTGGAATATCACTTTATTGCCATTACTCCCGAGTTCACTTTCACTTAGAATGTTAGTACCTGTTAGGGACCTATCTTTAGTTCAAACTTGAATGCATCTGACTGTAGAGTTTCAGTTCCGTAGCTTGGGATAATGTGGAATATTTCTTCATTGGCATTACTCCCAGGTTCACTCTGACTGGGAGGGTCAGTACCTGCTAGGGTGCCATCTATGGGTCAAATAGACCAGCTTGGAATTTTTTAAGCATTGAATCAGAATATGTGGAGCCATAAATTTTTTTAAATATATTTATAGAATAGAAATTAATACTTGACACCATATAATTAATTATTAGAATGTAATATAAATACTTGGAACTAGAAAATAGTGTACACATTATCTGTATTTGATACGAATATTTAGTATCAATTATCTGTGCGCAAAAACCAATAACACAAAAAATGTGAATATGTCGTAAAAGAACGCGATTTTCTTAGCTTTAAGCATAAAATAATCCTCGATAGGTGGATATGACTTTAAAATCAAGCTTACAAACAAGCAGCAGTTGATAGGGGAGTTATATTTGGTTTACTAAAATTTCGCTGGTCATGAGGCTCCGGTTTTTGGAGTTTTAGAGAGGGAGAGATCGTTTGATTCTTTGAGTCCAAAAATCTGACAAGAATTGCTCTACTCGGACTCGAGTGAAGACCATCAGTTAGAATCGGAGTGAAAACCTCGCAAGAAGTACAGGGACAGAAGCATTTGGAAATAAAAGGACGAGTGGAGACCATCCAAATTACTGCATTGTTAAGATTGGTCAGAATACCACGAAGAATCCTAAAGATTAAAAAAGACTTGTTGTAACATAAATTCCAGTGTAAAACTATCTGAAAGAAATAATGTAATAATTATAATGATAATGATAGCGAAAATAGATAAGACGTGACAAAATAACAAGAATAGGTAATCAGATGATAGAGACGAAAGGATTAAACTTGTAAAAAGCGAATGCTGCAAATTACTGTAAAAAAAAAAGAATATAAGACTAGACACGAATTGATGACAAAGGGGATCCACAAGAAATTTTACAAGAGATTAAAATTTGACCATTGGAACGAATAATATATGCACAAACCAGAATCCGCGCAGGTGTATGAGACACAGAAATAGAAATATCTCAATGATTTTGAGACAGACCAGAAAATCCCGTACGGAAGACCAGATGTTATGATCCTATTTACCAACCCCTCCGCTCGGGCAGGATATGACATAGGGTCAGTTTTTAAGCGGAGTTTAACAGGTTTGAGTTCAGAGTTTTCCTTCTCCTACACTAGTTGCCTCACAAGAATTAGTCTGCCCTACTATTTACCCATTGCTGGAGTAAGAATAATTGGATTCATACATTTCCCAAGGGTATTAGTGCTATGTGAAATGCAATCAGTCTCGTCCAGGATTTGAACTCGTGTCATCGTGTCTATTTCCTGCGACGCTAACCATTACACCACGGGCATCACCAAACACAAGTAAGAAAGCAGACGTTGTGATAGTGAACAAAAAGACAATCTGACGAATAGTGGTCTTTGCCATCCTGCCTGAAGAGAGATTGAAATTTTTAAAAAGAGAAAACAGAAACAAGTACTTAGACATGGCTAGAGAAATAAAAAAGTCATGTAACATGAAAGTGACGGTGATACCAATAATAATATGTTCGCTCGGAACAATCACTAAAGGCTTAATTTCTATAAACATTATCTTTACGAGCAAAAACAGGCAAAATCCGCCGTGCGCAAGTATTTAATTTCTAATTCAATGGAATGTTATCATTTACTCTTTAAGAGTTTTTACCAACAGCGTTAGCTGATGCTTTCTTACTTGTGTTTGGATGACACCAAGTCTCCTCAAGTATCCAGGACTCTACTCAGTATTCTGATCTATCTTAACAATTGCGTGGTCTGGATGGTCTCTTCTTGTCCTCTTATTTCCAAGTATTCCAGTCTTTTTATCAATCTTTCTGGATTATACCAAGTGCATCAACCACGACTGGTTTCAATATCATCATCATCATCATCATGTCGTGCCGTTAGCACGGATATCCCTAACCCTCTCTCGCCAGTCTCCCCATCGTTCATCGCCTCTAGCAGGTCTTCAGGGCTACATCCCGTATCTTCACATAGCTGCTGTATGTATGTTCGAGCTGGTCGTCCTGCTTTTGCTCGGCCATATGTGGGGGTCCATAGGAGTACATCACTTAGGAGTTCGTCCCTGCTTCTCCAGCAGTGTCCTGCGTGTCTGGTTCGTCTAACTTGTATAGTTTTCGTGATGGGAGGCAGGTGGCCGTATAGTTGGTGCCTTGTGGGGTGTTGCCGCCAGGATTTGTTCAATATTGCTCGCAAAATTTCAATGTAAGTAAAGTAAAGTTGTTGACCTTAGTCGAGGATGACCCGAAGGTTCCCTTTTCAATAGCTACTACACTGAGGTGTAGGAGATGGTGCTACTCCATTCTCTGGATTGCTCCTCTTTACCCTTGATCCTCACCTTATAGTGCTGAGTGCTCAGCAAGGCAGCATCAAGTACCATTTTTCAGTCTTTGGTATGACTCGACCTGGGATTGAACCTCGGTCTCCCGGGCCATTACCGAACACTCTCCTTATTAGGCCAATGGCCCGGTTTCAGTGTAATCCAATATTATTATTATTATTATTATTATTATTATTATTATTATTATTATTATCATAATTATTATTATTATACTCTTCTGAGAGTTTATTCCACGAGCGTTAGCTGATGGTTTCTGTAAGTTTGAGTGACAGTCAGTCTCCTCATGTTTGCTGGACTTAATTTCCAAGACTTCCATTCCTTTTACAGTTAATTTGGGGATTTTTTTCCAAGTAATCCAACCACAACTGATATCACTGTCACCATGTTCCATGATTTGTATAGTTTTTTTAGCACGGTCTTAGTACTTATCTCTCCTTTCGCTTTCTTTTATTTTTTCTCTGTAGTCCGCCTGGACAACAAAGTCCACTATTTAAACTTCTTGCACTACTCTAAGTCGATTATCTTTCCCACCCTGTCGTGTCTAGTTTTATATATTTTTTGCGTTAATTTACTGATCACTATTATATGATTGATAGTTTCGTCTATATCACCACATAACCTACACTTACTATTTTGTTTTTTCTTGTCTATTTTTGCTTTACAACAGTTTGTCCTTATGGTGTTGTTTTATGCCTCTATTAGAAGAGATTCGGTTTCTCTCTTTAGGGTTCCGTTTCTTAGACATCTCCAAGTCTTCTCGTGTGAGATTTCGCTTGTTTGTTGGTTGAAATGTTCATACAATTGTTTTTCTTTCCATTTTAGTTTTCTTGTTATTGTTGTTCTGTTGATACTTGTGTTATTTGAGTTGTTGCTTGTCACTGTAACTAGTATTTCTTTGAGAATTTATTTTTTTTATTTTTTAAAATTTATTTATTGCGGAATTTTTGTCCTACCCAAGCCGGCCAGAGGTTTACTTGGTTAAAAAACGTGGTGCGATAGACAACAACTATGGAAGGCTGTAATTACTGGGAATACGCTAACAAGACTCCGAGGTCGCGGTTAAATCACCTGAAGAAGGCCAGAGGTGAAATTTGGCTGAAACGTAGTGAAGAAGAAACAACACAAAAACTACCAAGATGAGGACAAAAAGTCTTCAATAATTAAAAAAAAAAATTAAAGAATTAAAATTAATTCTCAGATTTAGAAGCCTCATCTCAAAATGATTTCAATTAAAGACAATTAGTCTTTCTTTGTTATTTCTTATGTAGTTTTTGAGTCGTCTTATCGCAGTATCGACACTAACTTCAATGCTGGCGAGTCTACTTCCTCACTCTTTCTTTGCACATAGTCTCTCAGTATTATCCCTGAGATAATACTGAGAAACTATATGCATCGTCATGAGTTTTCTTGTTCTCTGTCCATTGTTGAAAATCTTCCTTTGTACACTTTGAGAATGGTCCCGAGTATCTTACGAGGGTAAAGGCCATTGTTAAGATTTCTGCTATCTAGTTTGGTTTCGAGAAATTTTCTCGTTCTCCTGAAGTATTCTTTTAAAAATTTTCTTTCTGTTTGATTGTGTACTCCTTGAGAGTTTTTCATACCTGCGTTAGCTGATGATCTTTCATTAGAGCTTGAGTGACTGCAAGTTTCCTTTAGCCTCCACGACTCTTCTCAGTATCACCATCACTGTTCCATAGTTTTTATTAGTTCTCTAGCAAGCTCTACGATTAATCTCTCTTTTCGCTTTCTTTTAATTTTACTCTGGTTTGCCAATACGGCAAAGTACACTAATAAGCAGTCTCTTTTTATTTCGTTTTTGTTGACTATCACAAGGTTTGGTCGCCTGGCTGAGATTAGGTGATCTGTTTGTATCTCAAAATCCTTAGAGTTTTGTGCGTCTCATCCTTCAGATTATATTACTCATTGTGGATTTCTCACTCCAGCGTTTGATGATGTTCTTCCACAGGAGCCTGTGGGTATACAAGTCTCATCAAGTCCCCAGAAATCTTGTCGATCTTAACAATGTCGTGGTCAGAATGAACTCGATTCTTCCTCCTTTCGCTAATTCCCTCCAGCCTTTATTGACTGTTCCAAGTGTGCTAATCACAACTGGCAATACAGTCACACCTTTTTCTTTCTCTGACAAGGTACAAGTATTTTTCTATCTTTTAGCTTTTTTTCAATTTTCATTTTGTGGTTCACTTGAACGACAAAATCCTCAATATGACTAGTCCTTTTTTATCATTAATTAACATTAGTTATTATCAATTAACGCTGTTAATTAACTCTTAGCCTGGTCTTCGTGCCGCAGACTCATAACCTTAGCAACTGCAGCGTGTGCATGAAAATTTTCGAAGAAATCGTCACACACTAGTCAATAGCCGAAACATTGCGTTTCTCCAGGGTAACAGAAAGCATCATTCATCTCTGACACGCGCAGAAAAATAATGGATTTAGTCTGTTATTCCTCATCTACCATATTCCTCAAACATTTCATCGAAAACTTTCCATCGTTTTTGTTCTCTACAAAATGAGAAAATAATTTTATGAAGATCACATGAAATAAATTGTGAAAAATTGAGCTCGAAACGACGTGAACATTATTAAAGAGAAATCAACAAACTAATGGCAATAGGTTTAGTTTGGTTTGGTTTGGTTCTATGGCATATAAACCATTGTAGGTTATTTATTGCGAATTTTTTTTTTATACATAATAATAGATCTATTTCAAACAATTCAGTTTAGCTTCAGTAGAGTTCATCATCATCGAGTTGAACCATCAGCATGGATATCCCTGACCCTCACTCGCCACCTTTCTCTATTGTTCATTGCTTCCGGCAGTTCTTCGGGGATACATTCCGTATCGGCATAGAGCTGCTGTATGTGAGTTCTAGCTGGTTGTCCTGCCTTTGCTCGTCCATGTAAAGAGGTCTACAGGAGTACATCACTTATGAGTTCGTCCCTATTTCTCCAGCAGTGTCCCGCATGTCTGGTTCGTCTAACTTAGATAATTTCATAATGAGTGGTAGGTGGCCATACAGCTGCTGCTTTGTGGTGTGCTGCCACGTGGACTTGTTCAATATTGCTTGCAGCATTCTTGTGTAGTTGCCGTCAAGCTTTTTCTCCATACGCTTAGTTAGCGTCCATGTAGTGCATTCATATAGCAATATCGACACAACTGCTGCTTGTAAGAAACTGCGTTTTATTTTATCAGTCAAGTCTGACTTCCACATGACCGATAGTCTATCGATAGTTGTGCATGCCTTTTCTAGTCGTGTGTTGATGTCTGTCTCGGTTGATGAGACATTGTTTCCTAGGTAGGTGAACTTGACTACTAGTTTAAGAGAGCTACCGTTTAGTGAGGAGATGTTGCCTCTTTATACATATATTCCGTCTTGTGTGCATTGACCTGGAGGGCTATGCCTGCATGCGCTCGTTCCAGACTATGTAGCAGGCTTGGGCGGGTGCATTTGCCAGAAGCGCAATGTCATCGGCGTAGTCAGCGTCGGTAATTGTTTGTGCGAGGTACCTTCTGCTTCTTTCCTTTCTTAGCTTGAAACCGGTTTCTTTAATTTTATCAATAGTCATTCTAAGCACGTAGTCTAGGTAGATGATAAATAGGTATGGGGCTAATGTGTCACTCTGAAGTACACCTCCGTTACAATGTCAAAAACAGTTCTATTTATAACAATTCAGTTTAGAATAGACAAACAGTGCCATTTCAGACAATTTAGCTTAGCATAAGTACGCAGTTTATATCTCAAAACAGTTCTATCTCAAGCAATTCAATTTAACATAAGAACTCAGTTTACTTCTATTTTACCTAAAGATAAGATCCATTTAGTGCAACCACTCGGAGCCAGAGTGGGCCTGGGAGCGATTGCAATGAGAGGGTACTCTGCATTCTACAAAGCTTTAGTATAACAAGAACCTCGCTATCAGATTGTTGAGTGTTAAACCGAGGAGACTCGTTGGGCGGGGTTTTACGCCACTGCAAAAGTGCAGTCAGTGTATTCTACAGCACTAGTCGACCGGCCAAAGCAATAGGTTATTTTGAAAAATTGCAATCGAAACAATTCATTGTTAATTCAAAAATAAATAAATTAAATTTTACTATAGTAAAAATGGTTAATATTTGTGAGGTCGTAAATCCTTGAAGGTGTACGGGCAAAAAACCTACAAGCAACATTAATATTTGTAAACTTTACCAAGGCCTTCGATTCCATTCGCAGAGGAAAGATGGAACAAATCCTACTAGCAGACGGCCTACCTAAAGAAACCGTAGCAGCAATAACGATTCTCTATAGAAACACCAAAGTAAAAGTACAATCACCAGATGGAGACACAGAATACTTCAACATTGTAGCAGGAGTACTACAAGGGGACACGCTAGCTCCATACCTCTTTATCTTTTGTCTAGACTACGTACTTAGAACATCGATTGACAAAATAAGTGAGAACAGCTTCGAGCTGACAAAGAAAAGAAGCAGAAGGTACCCCGCAAAAACAATTACCGACGCCGATGGCATAGCGATACTGACAAATACACCCGACCAAGCCGAAACACTACTGCATAGTTTGGAACGAACAGCCGCAGGCATAATCCTCTATGTCAATGCAAACAAAACGGAATATATGTGCTATAATCAAACGGGGACATCTCCACTCTAGACGGAACCCCTCTTAAACTAGTAGACAGATTCACGTACCTAGGAAGCAGCGTCGCATCAAACGAAAAGGTCATCGACACGAGGTTAACGAAAGCATGGACAGCTATCAATAGGCTATCGATTATATGGAAATCAGACCTAACTGATATAATAAAACACAGTTTCTTCCAGGCAGCAGTCGCATCGACACTGCTGTACGGATGCACTACATGGACTCTAACAAAACGGCTGGAGAAGAAGCTAGATGGCAATTACACAAGAATGCTGCGAGCAATCTTGAACAAGTCCTAGCGGCAACACCCCACAAAACACCAACTCTACGGCCACCTGCCTCCTATCACGAAGACTTTTCAAATTAGACGAACCTGACATGCAGGACACTGATGGAGAAGCAGGGACGAACTCATAAGTGATGTACTCTAATGGACCCCCACACATGGCCGTGCAAAAGCAGGACGACCAGCACGAACATACATTCAGCAACTATGTTAGGATTAGGGATGTTGTCCAGAAGACCTGCCTGAGGCGATGAACGATAGGGAAAAGTGGCGAGAGAGGGTCAGGGATATCCGTGCTACAAGCACGACATGATGATGATGATGTTGATGATGATGATGACCTATATATATATACAGGATGGAACGATAAAATTGTCATCCTAAAGAAAACAACACTACAGCTTTATTTTGAAACTTTTATTGAAAAAATCAATTCAGGTAATTTTATTATGTAGTAGTAGCTGACATCTATTCAATGTAGCCGCCTACAGCCCTAATCACCGCCTCGATACGGATCCGGAACTGGGAGTAAGCCTTTTCCACAAGCGCCAGCGGAAGCTCGGTGAATACTCGGCGGGTGGTGGCGATCAGACTGGCTTTGGTGTTGTTGGAGGTCATGCTGGTGATGTACTCGACGTATGACCAAACGAAGTGGTCCAGTGGGTTCAGGTCGTTGAGGAGGGGGCCAGTGAGAAAAGGGTACAAAGTCGTAGCACTCCTTCTGAAGCCAAGCCTGTGTCTCTTTGGACTTGCGTACCGGCGCCGAGTCCTTCTGCCACACCCAGGGTCTGCCACCGGCCACCTAATTGCACCTGGGGATCACCATACCGTTCAGCACATCCAGGTACACTTTGGTGTTGACTTTAAATCCGACTTCGAAGATGTGGGTGGCATGATGTGGCCCTCACTTGAAAGTACACCAAAGACCATAACCGTAGCCGGAAAATTAGTTTTCATCACCCTGGGCACGTCCCTATTATTCGTGGTGATCCAGATTTGCATTTTGAGGGTGTTTCAGTGGCCCTGTTTCCATAACTTGGATCGGTAGAGCGCATGAGTTGTATAGCGGCGCATCACCGATCTCGTTCGTTGAATATTGTGTCACTTTCAGACATGATAGAAGGCTCCTATCGTTCTTAGGATTTGTGCACAACTGGCCAACTAGTAGATAGTCTACAACAAACAAAAGAAAACCGGTTTTCATTAAACGGAAATGGAATCATGTCGTCTCCTCTATAGCGTCAATTTTATCGTTCCACCCTGTATATATATATATATATATATATATATATATATAATGACATATATAATCTTTCTTTTTTGCAGTGATTGATTTACCGACCCTTCCTTCATTTTTTCCACATCTTGATAGTCATCTCTCTCTCTCTCTTTCTCTCTCTCTCTCTCCGCACGTACTCAGTTCATTTTTATTTATTCATAAATGTGCTACTTTCCTGCAGTTGCTAACTGTCTTCTCATTCTTTGTCTACGTCTTCCAATTTCCTTGCTGCAATCCTTATTTGGTAATTTTCGGAATAGGCATATCCTGGAAATCGTCACGGGATCCAGGAGGTCTACAACTTGATACATGTCCTGCTGGTCAAGCGTTATCTTCTAGTTAGAATGTCGACGGAGAGGCGGTCGGCGGTTCGAGAGCTCGCGTGGGAGCGTCGTAGATATATAGTATATATATAGTATATATATAGTATATATAACGGTTTATATATTTATGCATATATTATTAACAATGTCTCATAAAATAAGAAAAGCTTACAGAAAGTACTCATAATTATATATATATATATTATTAGTATATATATATATATATATATATATATATATATATAAACCAACATACGTAATATGTCACAAGACACACATAAGTATTGTGTGGCAATGAATGCGTTGAGAACATTTTCAATGTTTTCATAGATATGGAATAAATTTAGTTTTATCAAGCACAATAGTAAATAAAACTACTTGGTGAAGTTGGTGTTACGATAAGAAGATGTGAATGTAGTAGTATATATATATATATATATATATATATTATATATATATATATATATGTGTGTGTGTGTGTGTGTGTGTGGAATAATCTGGATGGGATTTATATTTTTATGTGACATGTTTGGTTGGTTATCTTTTACGGCATATCAACCCTTGGAGATCATCTAAATCCAAATTCTCTTTATACATTATATTAAAAAAAATTTGTAAACAAAGAGTTTGTTGGTAGAAATTTTTAAACGATGGCAGTGCTAATTTGTTTGCTCACAGTTTATTTGTTTCAAGTGTTGCTATAGAATACAAGTAATTATATTCACCCTTACTCATTCGTTTGCACATATTTAGACAATTTCAAGTACAAAAATAATTGATTATTTCTAATTGACCAATAGATGAGACCCTAACAGGTCAGAGTTTACCTAGGAATAATGGCAATGAAGCAGTACTCCCCATTCTAACATAACTTCAAGATATTGTTTCATGTCATATGCAGGGCACGCGATGCTCAGGAGTCCTACCCTTCTGCAGAGATACAAGAATTGTTTAATACAGCTCAAGCCGACAGAGAAGGTGTGTGATAGTTACAACAAATATAAACTGATCATTTTCCGTAAACTTTGACATTAATTAGCTTTCAGTCTGACGAAAGAAAATTGCTGTGTCATCTTTCTGCCTCTATTTTTTCTTCCATTTATGGCATTTCAACTTTTGTGTTTCATTTAATACAAAAACTTTCCTCATAAAAACAAAACAGTAGTGGTAGCTGTAAACCGATAGTGGATGGAATTTTGGGGTTTATATCTATCCCAATGATATTTGACCGAAAGTGATTTGGTTTCTTTATTTAACAGTATATCAACCTCCGTGGGTTATCAAATGCCAAAATTATCCTTGTTGAAAAACACCACCAGTAATATTTAACCCACAGCTGGGAAAGATATGAGGATTCATACATTTCCCAAGCGTATTAGTCAGAAAATGAACATAATTCTTCGACTGGTGTTCGGACTTGATTAGTAGAATATCACAATCCAACACGTTAGCTTCTACACAGTCATTTTATCCTCTTTTATCAATGTTTTTTTTCTTTCAAATAAAAATATGATATTCATGCTGCAACACAATAGATTTAAAAAAAATAAACAATTATATCACTTCTAATGATCTTATTCTAATTTTTGATCGTGTGGTATAAATATGGTGACACTACCTTTTGAACTTTGCTTTGGGATGAGGACAAAATTGTTGGGAGACAAATCCAGAGTGTAGCCTATGAAAGGGACGAATGTCATGATGGTGTGTAACAAAAATAGACAACAAAAAAGGGAAATATTTTTAACCCTTTGATTGCACACTGTCTGATAACCATAGCTAAAGAGTTGGACATATATAAGTAAAGTAAAGTTAGCGACTGTAGTCGAGGGTGACCCAAAGGCTCTCTTTTTGATAGCTACTACATGTAGGGAAGGGCGCTACTCCTTTCCCAGGATTGCTCCATTTTGCCCTTGATCCTTACATTATAATGCTGATTGTTAAGAAGGGTAGCATCAAGTACCATTTTTTGAGTCTTTCGTATGACTCGACCTGGGATTGAACCCAAGCCTCCTGGGCATATATAGTTATTTTTTTCGTTTTCTCCAGGAAAGGCAAATAAAATCGGTGAAATTTCAAGCGGATAGTTTGAATTCACATCCATTTAGAGGATTTACGATAGAAAATTTTTAAAATGATCCGGGAAAAGGCTCCATTCAACAAATAAGATTTATCGATTGCCTTTCAAAAACATTGGAAATACTTTCATAAGGAAAATTGTTTTGAATGCCAGAAGTTTATGCCTGAAGAATTAAGGTTGTTATAAAACCTCGAGGGGTTTTAACAAAGTATTTTTTTTTTGTCAATTACTTCTATAATTTTATTCCTCAATATGGAAATATTCGATAATATTTTTTCCGCATAGCTATAAAAAAAATATTGGATCATTTATTTAAAAAACTAATCTATTTTAAGTTATATCAGTTAAGCCAGAATAAGAAATGTTTCGTATCTTACCTATCATTAATTTACTAGACTACACCCGTCAATAATAACGGCTAAATTTTATATCAAATATCTTTTTTTATAATGCAAATTAAAAAGATTTCAGAATCTAAAAAGAATAAATCAATAGATACAAAGTATCACTTATTTAATTATAATAAAAAAAAAACACCACTTTCACGTAGCAACGTTAGAATTATCCGAAAAATAAAATCTTCTGTGTGGTTAATAAATGGGGACTGTCTAATTTTCTCTCTCTTTCTCTCTCTTTCTTGTTGCTGTCAATGTCGATTCAAAAGATACATATACCAAGTAGATGAACTCAAAAACAGAATAAACCGTTCCGTTGTGACGTCAGCCTGTTTTCCGAACAACTTGTCCGTTCGATGTGGCAAGCAAAAAATCACGTGAGTCTTTCTTTCTTTCTTTCTTTTTCACTTTAATGTTTTCCCGTCTTTAAAGATTACAACAAAATAGCAGAGATCACACTTTCCGTTCTTTCTTTCTTTCCTTTTTCTTTTTTTTTTTTTTTTTAGTTCTCAAGTCAGCTTACTGTGACAACTGTTGGACTCTCAAACCTACACGAGTGAGTTCGAGTCTCATTGGGTGCCCCATTCATTTGGCCTTGTGCTAAATCGAAGTAAAGACCTTCGTAAATTACTACTGTGACGACTGTTGACTCAAAAACTAGTCTGCTTTCTTTTCTTTTCTCTTTCGATGTGGCAAGCTACAAATCACAGTTGTCTTTCTTTCTTTTATTTCGTTTTATCTTTTTCACTTTATTTTTTTCTTTCTTGAAAGATTACACCCAAAACACTTTTCGTTTTTTTTTCTTTCTTTCTTTCTCAATTTATTTATTTTTTCTTTTGTTAAAGATTATAACAAAAAAGTCAGAGATCTCACCTTCCGTTCTTTTTTTCTTTCTTCCTTTCATCCTTTTATTTCCTTCTATTTCAAATATTATGTACACGCAGAACGCTACACTCGTGGTTTTCTTTCTAAGAGATTTCTTTCTAAATAAAACAACGAAATAAACATCTTCTAAGTGTTCTATTTTCCAAAGTTATTTTGGCCAGAGGTCGTAATTATGTAACCCTGGCCAAATAAACTGGTTGGTTCTCACACCGGGGCATAAAGTTAGGCGGCATCCTGATATGAAACTGCCACTTTGTCGATTACGCATGACTGTCCCGTACTTATCTTGTTCACAACAGGGACGATTATAGAAGGTTTTGATCTCATCACGCATACATAATCAAATTACTATGACGTCTAAGCATTGCCAAATAACTCCACTACGGCAACAGTGAGAGTGAGTTTATTGACCAGTCATCGGGTTTGTTTATAGGCAATAAAATAATCTATAACACGTAATGAAAGTTTTGTGTTTGAACCCGACCCATTAAACAAATAATTCTAAAAACAGTGTCAACAGCAGGCAACGACATCCGTGATACCGAGAGAATTAATGATTTAAAGAAAGTATGTAATGACGAGCAGTATGACTTATTTTCAAGTATTAGTTGGAGTAATAATAAAATAATAGCATTCTACCGTTATGTATATATATATATATATATATATATATATATATATTGAGAGAAAGAAAGAGAAAGAGAGAGAGAATTTTTTGTTGGTTCAATGAAAGTAAAAAGTAAATGCATCAAAATAAAAAGGTGTTCAAAGTGATTCGTTTTTAAGAAATTTTCTTCAACACGTATTTCTGACGTTCTATGTCGTCTCCTGGATGTAAATAGTTTGATATTTTCGGGTGCATATGTGTCTGGGAAAATATATTCAATGGATGTATTAAATACAAATGATGTTCCAATGATTGGATGTTTTTTCAACTATTCTTAGTGTGATGTTGTCTCACTTCAAACATTGTTTAGAATTTTTTTGAAAGGAGACATCACAAAAATTATTTTATATTAATTTTTAAGATGAGACAAGAACACAATGAGGATAAAGCGGACCAATGCAAGGAATGTAGTAGAGCCCTCCCCTACACCTCAGTGTCGGGGCTTTTTAAAAGGGACCCTTCCGGTCAACCTCGACTAAAGTCACCAAGTTTCAATATTTAATATATCTTTTAAATACATTGTTCTTTCACACACACCCGGAATTATTAAGCCATTTATTTCCTGAAGACGACGTAAAACGTCAGAAACACGTGCTGAAGAAAAATAAATAGCTTAAAAAGGAATCCCATCGTGGAACTTATTATTCTGAAGTATATATATATATATATATATATATATATATATATATATATATATATATATATCGAGTGGGTAGAGTGTTCGCCAATGGTCCAGATCAAGACATACCTAAGGCTCAAAAAATGATACTTGCTACCTCCTTGTTTCACAATCTACATTATAAGGTACATATTAAGGATAAAGTGAAGCAATCCTGGGAAAGTAGTAAACCCCCCCCTATGCCTTGGTGAAGTAACTATTGAAAGGTAGCCTTTGGGTCACCCTCGACTATTGTCACAATCATTACTTTATATATATATATATATATAATTATCTAATATCTACCAGCATTCACGGTACCAGAAAAAAAACCAAAAAGACCCCGCCAGAAACAAGAGATAAATGTATCTCGAGTCACTACCCGGGGGAAAAAGAAAAAATCATAGGTCAAAAAGAAAGAAAAGGCCAACCTCGTCCGACCCCTTGAAAAAAATCAAGGGATACGCAGTCAGTTGGTCGAAAGAAAACTAAAAACCTTCCGCGAATCCTGCAATGCTACAATTACAAAAGTGCTCAACACAAGTGGAGCCAATTATAAAATTAACTTAAATCGTGAGTTGGAAATCTTCTACCAAAGTTTCACCTTATCGGATCATCAGGAAGCCTAACTCCAATATATATATATATATATATATATGCAACTTTGTTGGCCAGGCCCACAAAACGGGACGAAATTCACTTCGAAATAGTATGATATGTATCATGATTGTAAACTAAATTTCATGAGATGGTGAAGTTCTAGTTCAGTATTGATTGAATAAATGATTCTAAATATATGAACTTTACAAGGTTATTATAATTATTATTATTCCATAAGAGTTTTTCATTGGAGTATGAGTGACAGCAAGTCTCCTCAAGTCTCCAGAACTCTTCTCAGTGTACTGGCCATTCTCAATAATGCTATAGTTTGAATGGTTTCCACTCGTCCGCCAATTTGCAAGTCCTCCAGTCCCTTTAGTAATCCTTTAGATACATTACCAAAATTGTCACCTTCATGTTCCATAGTTTTTTTTTCAATTCTCTTGCAAGGTCGAGATACTTATCCCTCTTTTCACTTTCTTTCAGTTTTCTTCCGTGGTCAGCCGGGACGACAAAGTCGACAATTTTGCTAATTCTCTTTTTTTGTCGATTATTATAAGATCTGATCTTCTGGTAGAGATTAAGTGATCCGTCTGTATGTCAAAGTCATCATTATTATTATTATTATTATTATTATTATTATTATTATTATTTCATCCTTTGAGAGTTTTTCACATCAGCGTTAACTGATGGTCTTTTACTGGAGTGAGAACAAGTCTTTTACCAGAGTGACACCAAGTCACCTCAAGTCTCCAGGACTCTTCTTAGTATTCTGGCCACTCTTAATGATGCTTTGGTTTGATTTGTCCTTACTTGTCATTTGATTTGTATATCTTCTAGTCATGTCGTCAAAACTTTAGTGAGCTTTCTGAGCGCACCAATAATAATTTCTATCACCGTTACCTTCATGTTCAATATTTTTTGCTTTTTTTTTAGTTTTCTAGGAAGTCCAAGGTATTAATCTCTCTTTTCGCTTTCTTTTATTTTTACTCTGTGGTCTGTCGGAAGGTTCTCTTTTTTATCTTAAATGACTATCACAAGGTCTGGTTGTCGAGCTGAGATTAGGTGATCTGTTGTTTTTCAAAATCCCATTGAAGTGTGTTCGTCTCTTTCTCCAGAAAGGATTCTAAATTATTCACAAACCATTAGCTCGCATGGTAAAATTTTAATTTCTTGCACAATACCGAGTGGATCACCTTTACCACCCAGTTGTGTCTAGTCTTATACTCCTTTTTGCGCTAATTTGCTGCATTCGCTTAAAATGTGTTTAATCCTTTCTTTTCTTCTACCAGATAATCTTCATTTGCTATTTTGTCGCATGTAGTGTATTTTTGTTTTGATACAATTGGCCCTTATACAGTTGGTTTGTACTGATATTAAAAGAATTTTAGTGTATCTCTCTTGGTGTTCCTTTCGTAGCCATGTCCAAGTTTTCTCGTATGGGATTTCGCTTGCTTGTCGTATGAAATATTCATACATTTGTTTTTCTTACCCATTTTTCTTGTTATTAATGTTTTGTTGATCATTGTATTGTTTCTGGTCGCTGTGATTCGTCTTTGTTTTCTTTTTCTTTTTTTTTAATGTTATCTTCGAGTTGTTGCATCCATACATCAACACTACATTCAATGCTGGCGAAGTTGTCTTCCACGTCTTGACATCTATATTCTGTCTATGTCATCTCTCGTTTATAAAGTTTTATGCATAGTTTTTCCCACCAGCGTTAGTTGATAGTCTTTTGTAGAAGTCCGAATGATAGCGATTCTCCATAAGTTTACCAAATTCTTCTGGGTATTCTAGCCTATGTTAACGCAATGGTCACGATGATCTCTGTTCTTATTCGGATTTCGAATTCCTTTCAAGCTTTTTGGGATCGTTCCAAATGCAACAACTACAAATGATATCAACATCATCTTCATGTTTCCGAGTGATTTTTGTTCTTCACTAATATCCAAGTATTTTTTCTGAAATCTACAACAGAGGAAGTTTTTTTTTTCTTTTTGATTAGCTCTAAGGCTGGTCCTCTGGTTGGGATTTTGTGATCCGGTTGCATCACAAAATCCCAGAGAATTTTATGCGTTTCGTTCTGTAGGAATGATTCTTTATTGTGCATATACCATTTGGTAGTATGGTCAAATTTTATCCTCTTGGACAGTTCCAAGTGGATCACCTTTCCCACCCATTCATGTCTTGTACTAGTTTGGCTGCATTTTTGTAGTATATTATAAATCTTTCTATCTCTGTCTCTACATGAACTACAATTCTCTGGTGCATGATCGGTTTTCGTTTTAATATATTTTGTCTTTATGATAATGTTTTGCACTACTACTAAAAGAGATTCAGTTTCTTACTTCACGTTGCCTTTTCTGAGCTTGATCAAAGTCTTCTCCTATGCAATAACGGAAGACTTTCGCTTCAACTACCGGCTCATTAGCCTCGTGGGAAGAGTGTTCGCCAGTGGTCCGAGAAATCGTGTCATATCAAAGACTCAAAAAATGGTTCTTGATACCTCCTTGCTTAACACTCAGCATTATAAATTCTATATCAAGAGTAAAGTGGAGCAATCTAGAGGAAGGAGTAGTGCCCTCTCCTACACCTCGATGTAGTAGCAATTGAAAAGGGAGACTTCGGGTCGCCCTAGACTATGGTAGCTTGCTTTACTATTTTACTTCACTTGATGTGTCCATACAGTTATTTCTTTTTCTATGTTAGCTGTCTTTTTTTTTCTTTTTGCGCAATTTTATGTAGCAATTGCTCTTACTAGCGACAATAATTATATCCTCTTTTAACGTATTTCTCCAAACCGTTAATTGATACCTCTGTACAGTTCTTAATACTAAAAAGTCCTCTTTTGCCATTTGTTCTTCTCACATAAAGTCTGTCTATTGCATCTCACGTAGGTAGAGTCACGTGCAATTATTATAATCATCGTTTATAAATTTTTCACACCACTGTTCTATGAATGAAAGCAAGTCTCAATTCTTTTCTATTCCCCAGTTTTGCTATTCTCTTTTTTAGTTTATTTCGAGATGGTTCCAAGTGCTCCGACTATGACTGTCATCACTGTCGCCGTCCTGTCCAATAATTGAATATCCAATGTGGCAGAGTCCAGAATGCTTTTCCGTCCTTTTTCCTTAAATTTTATTTTTTGTTCCGTTGGAAAGGCAATATTCACAAGATGACACGTACTTTTCCTCGAGTAAATTCAAACTAAGTTTGGTCTTCAGGCCAAAATTGGTTCATCCATTCATATCCCAAATAATTTTGAGTGTCTAATATATAAGGATAAACTATTTTTTACCTTTTGCTTTCCGTCAAGAAAGCCAAATTTCAGCATCTAGCATAAATCCCAGGGGATCCCTTTCCTCACCCAGTCGTACCATCTCCGGTGTGTTAGTTGCTTTCACTTTTTATATTATAAAATGTTTCGTCTCTTTCTCTCTCACTGCCTTCCTATTTCTATCTCTGTCTGTCTGTCTCTAGCGCTTGAAAAGTTCTAAGTCTTACTGAGAGGCAGTTTGAAAGTCAAAAGTGTCCTGGCAATGCCAACTTTTTTCAACTTGTGCTTTTATGTCAGGAATTTTGGGACTCATCTCACCGTCTGCAAACTTATTTCCGAGACCTTATTGAATATATTTCTTGGTGAGGCTTAGACGTTTTTGAACAATCTTCCTACATAGAGTAAATTTGATATTCACCTGTGTATTTTAGAGTTGACCTTTCATATACTTTTTTTCTGACTGCGTTATTTTGTACAGCTATTATAAAAATAGGTTTCTCTCTTTAGGTTTTCTTTGCGCGTACATGTCCAAGTCATTTTATACACAATTTCCTTTGTTTGTCTGCTGAAGAAACCATATTCTTTTCTTCTCATTTTTGATTTCTATATTTTATTATGGTCGTTTATTTTTGAATGGTTATTACTGTAATTTATAGTAATTAAACTTCATTTGGTCATTCTTGTATATTTTACATTATCTGAGCATTATTTGAGTCCTTGATTATCCATTTCAAGTAAATCCTCAATCCTTTTAAATTCGTTTCTTCATTCTTTTTTAACGTATATACCGTCTACTTCAGCTTCCAGGAACAAAGGGCTTATGTATTATCATCAATATCTTTGAGGGTGGATAACCACGTGACTTTGTGACTAAGGTGTTGGACTGCGATATCACAGTATGCGAGTTCAAACTCTAGTTGCGCAATTGCATTCAATTTCACACTAATATCCTTGAGAAAGACATAAACCTCCTAATCCCACCACCTATGTATAAATAGTATCACAAATCTTCCCCTACAAAGCTGGCTTCAGCATTAAATAAACCAGGAAGGCTAATATGTCATTAAACAAAGAAACCAAATAAAAGCAAATGTCTTTGCTTTGTGGTCCATACTTCTGGTTTCCTATCTTGTCCAATTTAAAAAGGGTCCAGAGTATTTTACAAGGACACCTGGCCAGTTATTCATTCTATTCCTTTTGATTAGATTTCTAAGTTCTAAATTAAATACATATTAGTTTGTGGAGGTGCTTGTGGTGTAATGGTTATTGTCATAGGAAATGGACACGGCGACACGAGTTCAAATCCTGGACAAGTCTGATTGCATTTCACATAGCACTAATACCCTTGGGGAAAGTTATGAATCCAATTATTCTCCCTCCAGCTATGGGTAAATAGTAAGGTAGACTAGGTTCTTCAGCCTTGGTGAGGCAACTAGTCTAGGAGAAGGAAAACTCTGAATTCAAACCTGTTAAACTCCGCTTTAAAATTGTCCTTGTGTCATATCTTGTCCGAGCGGAGGGGTTTGAAAATAGGATATTTGCTAGTGTCTTCGTGACATTGGGAAGAAACTATTGGACTGCGAGAGTGAAGTAAGCAAGTTCAAACTCCACCCGCGCTATTAAGTTCACTTTAGGTTTGATACCCTTGCCAAATATATCAATTCCTTTATCCAACTTATCCAGTCGGCTAGGGCTGTAGAATACACCGCCTGTTTCTCTGCAGAGGAGTAAAACACCACCAATAAGTGTCCTAGATATGACACTGAAAAATCCCTAGGTCAAATAAAACTAACTTACTCAACTGAATCACTTGAAAAATAATCTTTTTTGACATGCAAACTGCGTACTTATGCTCAACAGAATTGTTTGAAATAGAACTGTTTTGATATTTAACTGTGTTTGGACAAAAACTGTACTAATGTTAATCTGAATTTTTTGAAGTAGAACTGTTTGAATAAACTGAATAACTTGAAAATGAAATGTTTTTGACAAATGACTGTGTACTTATGCTGAATTATTTGAATCGAGCTGTTTGGCATTAAAAATTGATGTGCCGTAAAACCTAAATAAACAATCAAATTTTTTCCATACTCTCTGCGCAAATGGTTAAATAGCACAACTACAGTTATTCTACTTGGATGGCTGTAGAATTAAATATTCCACAAATGTTGATACGACATTAGACAAAGGAAACTAACAAATCCATTCTCGTATATTTATAAAAGGTTTTTTAAGGGTTTCTAATAGCTTTAGCTTCTTGGCAAAACTCATAATATCATTCTTGACTCTGAGATGATTTATCTTTTGTTGCTATATTGTATTGCTTATTGTCTCGACTTTTTCTAGTCTGTATTGCAATTTTTATCTTTATCTATCAAAAGTACATGTATCCATACTGTAATAGATAATGGTTTATGTTTTATTTTAGACTTTTGGTATGGTTTATGGAAAAATTGAGTAATACGTCTAGAGCGTTTTCTTTAATCACGGATATACTACACTTACTTCCAAAATCACATGCCAACATATCAGAGAAAGAAAAATATATCTACAGATATTCTCTCACCTCTCTCTCTCTCTCTCTCTCTCTCTCTCTCTAAATATATATATATGCATATATATATAAGTTTAACCAAATTTGGCATATATATATATATATATATATATATATATATATATATATATATATATATATTGTAACTACGCTCAGTTTGTGTAAACTAAATGCAATATAATTTGGAGAGTGCTCAATATCTGTGATAAAGCTATTACATAATAAAAAGTAAGTAAAGTTTTTTATTAAGTAAAGTTGGAGGTGCCCGTGGTGTAATGGTTATCGTCCTAAGAAATGGACGCAGCAACACGAGTTCAAATCCTGGACGAGACTGGTTGCATTTCACATAGCACTAATACCCTTGGGAAAGGTATGAATCCAATTATTCTCCCTCCAGCTATGGGTAAATAGTGGGGCAGAGTAGGTTCTTCAGCCTTGGTGAGGCAACTAGTCTAAGAGAAGGAAAACTTTGAATTCAAACCTGTTAAACTTCGCTTAAAAAAATGACCTTGTGTCATATCCTGCCCGAGCGGAGGGGTTGGGTAAATATGATGAAAAGTAAGTAAAGTTGGTGACCTTAGTCGAAGGCTCCCTTTTAGATATCTACTACACCGAGGGGCAGGGCAGGCTGCAACTCCTTTCCCTGGATTGCTCCACTTTACCCTTGATCCTTACCTTATTATGCTGAGTGTTAGGCAAGGTAGCATCAAGTACTATTTTTGAGTCTTTGGTATGACTCGACCAATGATTGAATCCCAGCAAGCTTAGTAAAAGTGAAAATAATGAGTGATATATGTAATTTATTTATGAATACATGTGCTCAAATATCTCAAAGTATAAAAACAAAAATAGAATAATTTCATATAGTCACTGTAAATATACGTTCATTTATAAGGTAAATAATCTTTACAGATTAATTCAAGTATACATGTATGAGTATATACGTCCAAGATCATGTGTATCGACATATCTGCCGGAATTTGAATCTATTAAGATTTACATAAGCATCAATATATATATATATATATATATATATACGTTAACGATCCACACAGTCGACATATGAACAGTAATATATATATATATATATATACGCATAATAATATTAGCATACAGCGGCTTTCTTTCGAGGAATGGAAAACATTTCAGATGAATTATTAATTATTAATAATAACTTAATTACAGACTCTAATCGATACAATATATTATAATTCATTTTAGCTGTTACTTGGTATAAATTATCCGTTCATTTCGCAATATTTGATTTTCTCGAAATATTGTCTAATAAATACACACGCAAGCGTGCACACACACACACACACACACACACACACGCACACATATATATATAATAAAATATATAATATAATCATAAAATATATAATAATAATAATAATAATAACAATAATAATAATAATAATAATAATCCTGACCAGAAGACCAGACCCCATAATAAACAACAACAAAAAAAAAGAGAACCTGCAAAATTGTCGACTTTACTGTCCGGGCGGACCACAGAATAACAGTAGGAAAGTGAAAAGAAAGATAAGTACCTCGACCTTGCTAGAGAATAGAAAACGCTGTGGAATATGAAAGTAACGATTGTGCCAATTGTGATTGGTGCCTTAGGCAAAATAACTAAAGGATTATTAAAAGGCCAGGAAGACTTGGAAGTTGGCGGACGGGTAGCAACTATCCAAACGACAGCATTGCTAAGAACGGCCAGAATCCTAAGAAGAGTTCTGGAGACTTGAGGAGACTTGCTGTCACTCAAAATCCAGTAAAAAACAATCAGGTAACACTGATGTGAAAAACTCTAAAGGAGTAAATACTACTACTACTACTACTAATAATAATAATAATAATAATAATAATAATAATATATATATATATATTTTCAGGGGCATATATTCTGAAAATGTCATGTATGCATTTCTTACCGCAGAAAATCCATTCTGTGCCAGAATTGAAGTATAATTCTTCTACAATTTCAACGTAATATTAATTTCATTTGTATCATATAGCACTTTAGGAAAACTTTATTAATTCATATCAATTGTAATGGACAACCTAAAAGCAATTATTCACCTCTGAAAATCTATAGAAATGATACTGAAAATTCAATTGACATAATATATTTCCACAATAAAGTATGACACGCACATCAAAATATGAAGTAAGCTGATATAAAATTTTTAGGAAGATACTCTCTGTCTCTGTTTCTGTGAATGGGGAAATGATATGTTTTGGAAAATCTGACAAGATGATTAAAATATGCGGAATAGTTGATAAAGTCAATGAGCATTCAATAGGTTTCCAGATTTTTTTGTAAAGGCATTTAAATTGTCATAGACTCTTGAAAATTCAGGATGTTGTTGATATACATCTCTTGAGATGACTGACCAATATTTATGATTTCAGATTCAAATGAACAGCTAGTGCAGGAATTGGAATACACCTACTAAAGCCTGATTGTCACAGCTGGTGATTTTCAAAAATTATATCTGGACGCGCGGAAGAACGATATGCAATAAAATTCTTTTTTAAACTTGGAAAAAATGCCACAGAAACGTATGGAATGCTTCACATTGCTTTTTGACCATCTTTCATGAATCGAGCATCAATTTTTGAGTGGCATAACATAATAAAGGAAGGCAGGGAGTCAGTGAGGGATGATGAGAGGTGTGGCAGGAGTAAGGAAGTCAATATACCAGAGTTGATTGGCAAAAAGGTTAGGGTTATGGTTACTATGTTGAGGTTTTAAGGGAGTTCAGAAGAGATTCTGTCGGAACAGAACAGCACTCTTCAAATCGGGTCAGTAGCATTTCCACCAGGACAATGCGCCAGTCCACGACTCCATCCTCGTCACAGACTATTTGACCAAGATGGGCATCAAGACAGTTCCTCAGCCTTCCTATAGTCCAGACCTTGCTCCCTGTGACTTTTGGTTATTCCCTAAGCTCACAGGCTGTCGTTATGAGACGATTGAGGAGATGAAAGAGGCTGTGACGAGGATCATTGACACGTTCATACAAGAGGAATTCCATGGGGCCTTCCAGAAGTTGTTGGAACGGTAAAACAAGTGCATTGTAGCCGGAGGAGATTACTTCGAAGGGAACTAGAGTTTCATGTGTGTACTATTAATAAAAGTGCCCATACGAAAAAAGTCTGAAAACTTATTTAATGATCTTTGTAACACAGACAACGGATTCAGACATGATATTCCGAGCTTTATCTAAAATATCATATATATATATATGTATATATATATAATTAAATTGCGGGTGCAGCAAAATATAGATATTAAAATAAACAAAGATACCATTGGTAATTACCGTTGGGGAACTAAATAAAACAATAAAACAACGAAGGACCTTTTCGTCCGGATCTTTTCAAATATTAAACACCGGAAATTCAATAAAAACGGTGTGTATATATATATAATATATATAATAAGGATGGTCAGATAGAGGGGAAAATAAAAAAAATAAGTAACCCTAAATATATTAAGAATATGATTGTTTAACTATCTGCAAAGAGAGGGGCGATTCGTAAAAATATAAATCGCCTCTAGAAATTTAAGAAGGGATTTATTTCTAGCTCTATGCAGGACTGAAAAACAATCATCTTCATAACGAGTTCTGCAATGTCGAATTCATTGCTTGAGATGTTAATCGGCCTGACAAAAGAGATCTGGGTATATGCTGCCTAAACCTCGCTTCGAGACGTTGACAAGTCATACCTATTTATGTCGAATTGCATCGACAAACAAATTTATAAATTAAATTACTTTGTTTAAAGATAGGCAGCTTGTCCTTGTTCGTAGAATTAAAGGCCGGCTTCGAAGTGAATGTTGGTCTTAGATTAACAGCATGATAGCAACGAGACACAGAAGAGGCAATCTTATTCACAAAAGTCTCGGTAGCAGAACCAACCCAGGGAAGTCTAAAGTATACAGGACATTTCGGAGGACCGAAAACTTTGTTCATGTCCTTGAATTTTGTCACCGCATTCTTAATATTATTGTCAATGACATTTTCTGGGTACCCGTTATCTATGAAGATATCCTTGATAGATTTAAGTTCATTCTCAATCTTGCACGAACTACAAATGTTAAGAGCTCTATAAGAAAGACATCTAATTAGATTAAGCTTCCTAGATTACCGAGAGTATCTTTGTTTATTATAATATATATATATATATATATATATATATATATATATATATATATATATATATATATTCACCAACCCACCCACCTGTGTAGGATGTGACTAGGTATTTTAAGCGGAATTTAACTGGTTGAGAGTCATAGATTTATTTCTGCTTGAATTATTACGATCCCAATTTTAATCAGCCAAGTCAGCTCTACTATCTGGGGGGGGGGAGAATAGTTGGATTCATGCCTTTCTTAAGAGTATTAGCGTAATGTAAGGTACAAAGAGCTGCGACCGGGATTTGAACTTGGGTTGTTGTGTCCATTTCCACCGCTTAAAAACATAGCACCAAAGGTAATAGCATAAGTAATTTCCGTATATATATATATATATATATATATATATATATATATATATATATATATATAAACCAAGTAAATTACAGTCTCAGATTTTTGTGTGATTTAGGACACTCTTTGAGATAGGGTCTTACCGTTCTGCATAGATGCAGTCGGTGAATACTATAGCCCTAGCCGATTAGAACACGTTAGGAAAAGAATGACACTCCCCCATCTATTGATTAAATAGTACCGCGACTCTTCTTCTATAAAGATCAATTAGGCATTTTATACGCCACAAGGGAATGGAGTTCATTGCTTTTCTGATTGGTCTCTTTGTGTAATGGTATATCAACGTTTGTAGATTATTTAATGCCAAAGCAATTCTCCTAGAAGAACAGTAGTGGTACTATTTAACCCATAGCTGGGAGGATAAGCGGGTTCATACATTTCCCAAGGGTATTTGCCCGAAAGTCCATAGCTTTAACCATTACACCACGAGGACACCCTACTGCTTTTCTGAGGGTATTAGTCAAAAAGTAAACATAATATAACGACCTGAGTTCGAATTTACTTACGTATATGCCCCAGTTAGTCTTTTGTAAAATTATTAACCTTAGAATTTGAGTGACGTGTATTCTTGTGGGTACAGTAATTGTCGTTTCTGACGACAGGAAGAGAGTTTGCACTGACGAAGAGGCAAAGACAAAATGCAGAAAAGGAAAATCAGTAATACAATGAAAGCTCATGACTTTTTGTGATATATATATATATATATATATATATATATATATATGGTACAAAATACGAGTGTGTTTTCAATAAACATCTCTTAATAATTTAGGGGTCAGGCATGGTTTTGAGGCCAAAGCATTATTATAACTCACCCAGAGAACCCTAGCATTATATATATATATATATATATATATATATATATATATATATATATATATATTCATTTGAACGCTTGCCAAGATATATATATATATATATATACAAGTATTCATACATATTTATATGCACATGTTTGTTTATGCATATATATATATATATATATATATATATATATATATATATATATATATATATATAGTGTATGTAGAAACAACTCGGCTGTCCTGCCAAAAAGCACATCAAATGATGACTTTGGGGTCAGTTATAGTCTCGAAGCCAAAGCCTCATTAAAACTAACCCTGAGCGACCCAGTAATTCATTACTATATATATATGTATGTATATCACAATGTACATATTTTGATAGGAAACAAAATAACTGTGCTTCCAAAAACCTTTGAAACCTTGATAACCCTGAGGTCAGACATAGGTAGGGGTCGAAAAAACGCTATTTCTAACACAGAAACGCCGTCATATCCTTCTTATTCCATACATACATATAACTGAATTTTTGCAAAATTAGCACATATCCTTTTTTTCCTTCTTTTTTCTGTTTGTATGGTATATGCTACTGATAATCGATTTCTCCAACAGAAACGTACAAAAGAAACAGACAGAAACAGAAATCTAAACTGACTTTCGTACGCACTCACATTATTAAGAAGGTAATCAAGTCCTGTTTTTCTTATCACAGGCCTTCATAAACTATCTACAACTCTATAACAAAATTGATTGATTGTTCACAACTAGTCAATAAGAAACTTTGTTTTCATTAATATATAATCCCTTGCAACTCTTGTAAAAAATATAACTGCAAATGCTGTACTGTGAACAACACCTTCGTTAAATGAATAGTCTCAAGTTTCGGGGTGAAACATCATGAAATATATTGCATTCGTGTCATAAATATAATCTTATATTTAGCATATATAACATGATGATTGATTTATGTGATATTTTTTTAAATAAATTTACTATGGTGATACATTCTGAAGAGAATGTGAACTTCACCTTTTGAGCCGAGATTACTTTCCAAATTTTCCAATTTGAAACGTTATTGCTTCTAAATTGTTATATATATATATATATATATATATATATATATATATATATATATATATATATATATATATGTTTATTCAGTGAATTATTTTCAAATAGGTAAATATATACTTTTTAATTTGACGTGAGATTAAACCTCATGAACATGTAAGCTATCTAGTTAATGGTCACATGAACTGAATACGAGATTTGGAACAGATTATCATTTAATCTTATCCATCAGTCTCTAAATGTGACGATTCAAATTCAACTGAATATCGGCCATGTGTTTTTCTAACAACATTGATGGAAATATAGCGTAATAGATTTGCAAATCCATATATTTCACATTACATTCTACGGAATTCTAAACGGTTTTAGAAATAAACTTTTATTAGAACTATATATATGCATATATATGTTTGTGTGTATGTATGCGTATGTGAGATTGACAATGTGTGTATGTAGGTGTATATGTATGTGTCTGTCTATGTGTTTCTGTATGAGTGTCTCTGTCTCTGAGTGTCTATGTGTGGGACTTCTAATGATGAAAACACTTTCAAGACTCCTTCCACATTAATCTTAGTGTCATTTCTGGCATGTTTCGCCTGCAACACTCTTCATATCTCTTCATGTTTTAGTTTGGTTTAGTTTGGTATTAATACGTAGCATATCAACTTATATGGGTCATTAAACGCAAAGTTCTGTTTCACACACACACACATACACACGCGCGCGCACACACATATATATATAATCATCCACAGACAAATCTGTTTCGTTCTATCAGAACTCATCAGTGTGGCTAGACATACTAGCTTCCCGTAGCTGGGAGCGAAACTCGGTTGACTCAAATGCCAATCCGAGACTCTACACTTCAGCCACGAGAAACCAATAGCAGCGAAGAAAATTTTAAACGGTTATGAATCACAATTACTATTGTTTACATACATCCGGTTAACGGCTACCGAGAGCTCAATTCATATCTGAAGAGCCTTGCAAATAAACGCTAATGGTAACACGATTACTTCATTCGCTAGAGAACTTATATATATATATATATATATAAATTATTGCAATCTAACACTAATAATTTATTCAAAATTATTCATTCGTTTATACACAGTAAATAGTTTTAAGTAATTCTATATAATACTAATAATTCAATTCAACACTTGATAATTTGTTTCCGCACAGTTTAATGATCTTAAGCATATTGTGTAATTAGATAGATTTATTTGGCCCATTGATAGATTGTAAAGGTACAATCTCGCCGGGTGAGAGTGGATCTGGGAGAAATAACTATAAAAGTGATACTCCTGAATCTCAAGATAGTAGCCTTATAATTAGATGCAATTTAATTAGTTACCCAGAAGCAAGAATTGCTTGAAGTACTGCTATCTAACACTAATAATTCTAATCAACGTTATTCATTCATCTGCACAAAGTTCAATGGTTTAAAGAAAAGAAAATTATTAAATAGTTCTTTTTTACCCATATATGGGATTCTGACAATATCGAAGAAAGTGATCTGCATAACTTTCGATATTTGATTTTGTCTTACCTTCTACGGCAACGACTACGTCGGAGACTTCCACGGGGTCGTATTTAAAAAAATCCATCTCACCACAAGTGCTGACTCTACGATGCAATTATTCATCAGTTTAAGGATGCTTGATGATATCCTGACACACCTGCCTATAACACGCCTTCTGATAATCATTTAGCAGTCTTGTCACGATTTTTGCGTAGAATTTCTGCATTCCCAAATCTTCGGTGAATATCTTCCCATCACTGTTTATTTTTGTGTCCGTCTTACGATCTTTGGAACTGTTATCAACACACACAGCCCTCCGCGACGTTTACCTAAGTCTTGCTTACTGAAGACCTCCCGATCTCCGTCAACAAATGACTGATATAAAAGGAATTATTTGTGTCAGATAACAATATTTGAAACGATTTAACTGTGTTCAAATAACCTTTTCTTTTAAATAATCTTAAATTCAATTGTAGATATACTAAAAATACAAACATCTGATTCAGTCTAGAATATTTCGTTTTTTTTTATTTACTGAAAAAAACTTTTTCAAAAGAGAAAAATAGATTTTTTTCTAAAGTTTATCAAAAAGAGGAAATAGATTAAAAAAATCTACGAACACAAACGATCAATTAACTAAAATTAAATGACGACCAAAATGCCTTTTTCTCCCGAATGTAAGATCTAAAATACACTTTCAGTTTTTCCCAAAGCATTTAAATTAAATCCATACATATCAAAGAATCCCACAGATTGTTAGAATCTGCAGTCATTTCCATAATCAACCATATCCCACAAAGACCTGGATTTTACCAGATTTCGCCCAATTAATCCAACATCATCCTGCACGAAAACAATATCAAAATAGAAAATCGATAAAAACCTTTTTAATCAAAAAATGAGATATCTTTTCCTCCAACAGTTCCTCCATATATATTTTTTCTTTTTAGTGCTTCTATATTTTTACTTTTCTTTTTCGATTAGATATTCCACTGTAGTTAAATATTTTTTTAATTAGACAGTATATGCTTGGGACTCCACCCAAGCATGCATGTCAACATTTCCCCTTTTTCTTCAATTCTATTTCTTCCTCTCAAATCCACCCCCCCCACTTCCTCATATTATTTCTCTCTTCTTTTCTGACTGAAATTAAGTCAAAACCAACAACCCTTACCGCCACCACTTAATCCAAGATCAATTCCTCCTTTTCCCTTTTCTGTCTTTTGTCTTGAGTCCCTACCCCCTTTTCATATTCACATTTATACACCTTTATCTATTTTCCTCTTTCTGCTAAACTCTAAAAAGAACTTTTTTTACTCAATTGAGATAGTTCTTTTCCGTAAATAAAGAAAGAAATACTCTGAAATTAATCTGTTTCTTTGTGTTTTTAGTATATCCACTATTTCATTTATTTTTTCTTCATCTTGTCAGATCTACCGAAAATATCTACCTTTTATCCAAATAATCTTTATTACAAACCCACAAGTGTTGAAATACCATACAATCACCTGTACTCCTGAACAAGGACCACGAAACCGGAATCCCCTTTTTTTGATAGTCTTATCACTAAGACAGGAGACAGTTAAATTATTCTAGGCACCTCCGACTGTTTTGTTGCTCAGCGAAATTAATGTGTCCAGTAATTAAGAAAAATAGTGATATGACATTTGTTCACATCTTTCAAAATAATGATTGAGACAAAACATATAATAATTAATACCTTATTATCAATACTACTTGGGAGTCTTTCTTTTTACATCGGCGTTAATTGATGGTCTGAGTGACATCAAGTGGCTTCAGGTCTTCCCGAATCTTCTCAGCATTCTGACTGATAATGCAGTTGTTTACGTGGTCTTTGCTCGTCCACCGATTTCTAACCCCCAGCCCCCTTACCAAGCCTCGGTGGATCGTTTCGAGCGCACTAATTACGATTGTTATCACCGTCGCATTCATGTTCCATGGCTATCTAGCAAGGTCTAAGTACTTATCTCGTTTCGTTTTCGTTAATTTTTACTCGGAACGACCAAATCAACCATTCGGCAGGTTATATTCTTTTAATTTTGTTGTTAACTATCACTAGTTCCTGTCTTCTGGCCAGTGCTAGGTGATCTATTTCTATTTCATAATACTAAAGAATATTTTGCGTCTCATTCTCCAAGACAGATTCTGGTTTATGCATCTTCCAACTGGAAGTATTGACTTAGAGAGAGTTGCATATCAGTGTTAGCTCAGTAGTGGAATTTTTCAGGGGGTCTGTGTAACATTAAGTCTCCTCTGGTCTCCAAAACTCTTCTCATTATTCTTGCCGATATGAATAATACTGTTGTTGGGATAGTCTTGATTCGTTGTCATATTTACAGCTCTTCCAAACGTCTGTCTAGGCTTTTGGAGAGCATTTGTTTGATTAAATATTCGACCCAGAGATGGATTAAATAGATGGGTTTAATGGTTCTGGTACTAGCCTTCAGAGTAAGAATGGACTTGAGATTAATGGCAATGAAGAGCTACTCCACATTCTCGCACTCCGCAGGCCCTCTAGACCATATATGGTTTAGTGTTATATCCAGGACACTCATTAGTGAGGGTTCCTTTCCCGCGGCAGAGATTCATTTGTATTGTAGAATACAAATGCCTCAACTGATGAGACTCGTGAATCTCTGTATGTTTATGTAAGTGATTATAACTCACTAAAACCGGCAAATCATAGAGGTATTTGTGCTTAAGCAATATATTAAAAACCCCACGAACATTAGGATTAATTTTTTGTCCAATTTTCAACCGAACTATAATTTTATATAAATATCATGGTCACTATTTTGAGAGTTTTCACGCCATCGTTAGCCGATAGTTTTTCTCTGCAGTTTGAGTGACAGTAAGTGTTTTCAAGTCTCCAGGACTCTTCTCAGTATTATGGTCAATCTCAATAATGCTGTTGTCTGGATGGTCTCCACTTGCCTACTAATTCCCTTGTCTTCTAGTCCCATTATCAATCCATTGGGAATCAAAATGCTTCAGAATTTTTTGCGTCTCATTCTCTAAGATAAATTATGACTTCTGCATATCCTACTATTTCGTATGGTCAAATTAAAATTTCTTGTAGAATTCCCAAAGCATAACATTCCCTATCAAGTATAGTCTTATACTCTTTTTGCACTAATTTTCTACATTTGCTAACCATATGATTTATGTTTTTATCTCTCTCACCACATTTACTACATTTGCTATTTAGTTCCGGCATCTATTTTGAAATCTTAACAGTCGTCGTTATGGTGTTATTTTGTACTGCTCTTACAAGAAATTCACTTCCTCTACTAAGGTATATTATTATTATCTCCAGTGTTTGAGATCATATTTACCCAACCCCTCCGCCTGGGAAGGATATGACACAAGGTCAATTTTTTAAGCGGAGTTTAACAGGTTTGAATTCAGAGTTTTTCCTTCACCTAGACTAGTTGCCTCACCAAGGCTTAAGAACCTAGTCTGCCCTACTATTTACCCATAGCTGGAGGGAGAATAATTGGATTCATACCTTTCCCAAGGGTTTTAGTGCTATGTGAAATGCAATCAGTCCAGGATTTGAACTCGTGTCGCCGTGTCCAATTCCTGCGACGATATCCATTACACCACGGGCACCTCCAGTGTTTGAGATAGTTGCTTTTTCCATCAGTATCAGGTGAAGGTTACTTAAAACGAGGATTGGAAATAATTGAATACATATTTACAAATCTCTCAATTCATTTCTCTTATATTAGACCAGCTCATAGGCCTAGTGGGTAGAGTGTTCGCCCATGGTCTGGGAGACCCGGGTTCAATCCTAGGTCGCATCATACCAAAGACTTAAAAAATGGTACTTGATACTTCCTTGCTTAACACTCAGCATTAGAAGGTACGTATCAAGGGTAAAGTGGAGCAGGGAAATGAGTAGCGCCCTCCCCTACACCTCGGTGTAGTAGCTATTGAAAAAGGAGCCTTCTTGTCGCCCACGACAACACTCTCCAACTTTACTTATATTAGACAAGTGTGAGGTACTTGTGCTTGTGAGATCAATTTTGAGAAATAAAAATATGTTGTAACTTTTAAAAGGAACAATGGTTAAATAATAGTTTGACGAAATCTTTCTTGGCAAGCAATATAGATAGTTAAAGGTGATGTAAGAGCTTGGTTTTCATAGGGCGAAAAAATCACGTGATCATGTGAAAGGAGAAAGTTAGAAAATTCATAATAACTTAAATTCAGTCTGAGGGAAATCACCGAAGCGAGCGGTTATCCAGCTAACTCCCGACATGTGTCCGTCGATAATGATATGTCTAAAAGTCATGGCCGATAAATAAATTATATGCACAGAAAACTGACTTTGTCATCGATATCACTGGTAAGGACTCGATGAAGACAAACGAGAAATACTTTGGTGACAAGAGGCATGAGCGCTGAGATAGACGAGCATATAGCAAACTCTTCCTTTCTCTCTCTCTTTTTCTCTCTCTCTTTCTCTCTCTCTCTCTCTCTCGCTATCTCTCTTAATCCATCCCTTTCTTTCTGCCTCGTCTTTCTCTCTTCCCCGTCTTTCCCTCGACCTCTGACCTGTCTTTCTCTTTCTCTCTCAGCCCTCATATTCTCGCTATCTGATTCTCTCTCTTTTTTGCTCTCTTTCGCTATGTGTCTTTCTCCCTCCATTCTCTCTCTCTCTGTCTCTCTCAGTCTACATCCGTCTCTCTGTCAGCATCGCTCTGTCTCTGTCGGTCCTATTGTCTGTCTCTTTTTCTATCTCTATGTTTCTCTGTTTTTGTTAATCTGTCGATCGTTCTCGCTGTCTCAGTCTCTGTTTTTCTCTGTCCCTTTGTCTCTCCTGGAAAACAATTAAAATTAGATTGATTTAAAAAAAAAAACATTTGCACATCAAAATGCACCATAAATAATGTTAAAACCATTCAAAGCTTAAGTTAGTTTCGATATTTCAAGAAAACATTGATGAAACTAGCTAACCTACAAAATGACATTGTTTAAACATCGAGATCCAAACCTAATCAGGCAATAACTATTTTATCATTTTCCACCAATAATATTCATTCATTTCTAAGAAATAATTTTTCAAATCATTTGAGTCCCTTTTGCTCCCAAAATAATATCAAAACCATTTAAGTTCTCGTTGTAATCAAAATTTCTAGAATAAATGCAACTCATTATTTTTAAATAGAGCAACCATAAAAGAAAAAACAGGTAAAGAGCATTCGAACCAGAGCCACCTTTGTTTCTAAAAGGAAAAGCAATTCTTAACAAGATGCAACGTTAACAAAAAGACGATTTAACTATTTATTTAAGTCCTGCTTTGAACCCTAACTCACAGGAAACGAAAAGTTTTGTTATCAGTTTCTCAAAATGTTCACTCGATTCCCTAATAAAAAAAATCGTCAATATTCACACTTACGAATATTTATTTAACCGCAAGAGAACGGAAACACTTCGATTTCGTTCAAAAAAAAATTTTAAAAAGAATATTTTCAACCTAACAAGAAATAATTCTTGAACATTTTTCGGGTATAACTTTCTTGAACCTTCCAAGACATTGTTAATTTGTTCTACAATAATTGTTTTTGATCATACTGATGCATAAAGGACGTTTGCTGCTTTTATAATACAAGTAGAGAGAGTGAAAATTATACTCAATCAAATAGAAATACGTCCCATGTTTTTAAAATCAGCACGAAAAGGTCAGTGTTAGAATTTCAGATTAATGAGTCATTAAAAAAACTTTCAAAGGCAAACGAACGTTTTGCCCTGGTATGGTGACACTATTTTAGACAATTTCACACTAGACGGAACCTCTGTGAAACAGGTAGACAAGTTTCCCTACCTAGGAAGCAGTGTCTCATCAACCGAAAAAGACATCGACACGAGGCTAACGAAGGTATGGACAGGTATCGATAAGCTATCGATCATATGGAAGTCAGACCTGACCGATAGAGTTAAACGCAGTTTCTTCCAAGCAGCGGCCGTGCCGATATTGCTAAATGGATGCACTACTAGGACGCTAACAAAACGGCTGGAAACAAAGCTAGACGGCAATTACACAAGAATGCTTTGAGCAATATTGAATAAATCCTGGAGCAATACTCTACGAGACACCTACTATACGGCCACCTACCTCCCATCACGAAAACGATCCAAGTTTGAGGAACCAGGCATACAGGACACAGCTGGAGAAGCAGGGACAAGTTCATAAGGGATGTACTTCTATGGACCCCCACATATGGCCGTGCAAAAGCAGGACGACCAGCTTGAACATACATACAGCAGCTCTGTGAGGATACGGGATGTAGCCCTGAAGACCTGCAAGAGGCGATGAACGATAGGGAGAAGTGGCGAGAGAAGGTCAGGGATATCCATGCTGGCGGCACGACATGATGATTATGATGATGATGATTTTAGTCAATAGTAGCTCCATCTTGCATTTTTTTAAAAATACGGTCATTTACGTCCATGGCTTGATCCGGGGTACAATGTATGTTTGCTTTTAATTTTTTTTTTTTTTTGTGCGACCCAATAATTTGTAATTGTAACATTTCATGTTATGTCGGAATGATGTTGTACCGGATAGAAAATTCTCCTAACTCAGCCAGAGAGAAGAAAGTGAGATTCATCACTTGTGAGTAGAATAGCATTGGCAGGAACTCTATTTACTAATTTCTGATTCACCAATCTCTTAAAAAATCATTTCGAGAGCGAACCTACAGTAGACTCCGATCCAAGCAATGATATTGGTTGCTCGTATCTGTAAAGAAATTATTGGACATTACTGAGATGGAGCTACCATTGGCACTTGCGTAGGTTCATTTGCACCACAGGAAACAGTTTAAAGTGGTGGAGGATACACGACGTTATTGCTATCGAGTCGGGTGCTGGGAAAATGCAAGGGCAACAAGGAGACGTCTTTTGTATTCTTCCTTGCTAGCGGTGATCCACTTTTGAAGCAAGCAGTCAAAAATGCTAAAACCTCCCCTGAGGCCAGAAATTTCTCTACTCTGCCGGGTACTATTTACCAACCCCTCCGCTCGGGCAGGATATGACACAAGGTCAATTTTTAAGCGGAGTTTAACTGGTTTGAATCCAGAGTTTTCCTTCTCCTAGACTACTTGCCTAACCAAGGCTGAAGAACCTCGTCTGTCCTACTATTTACCCATAGCTGGAGGGAGAATAATTGGATTCATACCTTTCCCAAGGGTATTAGTGCAATGTGAAATGCAATCAGTCTCGTCCAAGATTTGAACTCGTATCGCCGTGTTCATTTCCTACGGCGATAACGACTACACCACGGCTACTCTGCCGGGTGAAAGCTACTCTTTCCTCCTTCTGTGAAAGCTCCGTCTTTTATATCCACATTCGGGCAGTACAATTGCCAAGATTCTTCTTGACACTACCACAGCAATCAAGAAACAGGAGGTGCATAGTCATTTCCTGTTTCTTTGTTATCTTTTCAGAGGGTAGCATCATGCTCACTTTGGGTCACAGGATCGTTTCTTTGAACTGTTAAAACCAATATCAATATGGCAAGATACATTACACCAATCTCATCTCTGCTCTGTCTGGGTTTAAACTACTAACGGGTTCCATTTTGATACAACTAGAACATACCAGTATCCATACCAAGAAATGTATTATTTTTTCTTTTCAAACAAAGCACCTCTAATATATGTATAAATATATATATACCTACAGAGACAGAAGTAATCATCTTAACCGGATGTTCAGAAAGATTCTGACTAATGAAGGGTTGGACCAAACTACACTTTAGTGATTAAAAGCAGACAGAAAGAATTAAAAAATAGCATAAAAATGTAGATATAAGGCTGATGATAAATATTGCCAATCATGCATAGAGGGGAAAACTAGCTATAGCTTCAAACTATAATCCTATTGAATTTCTCAGTCAAAGTTTGGTGATATTTATACTTGTAGGCATAAAAACGCTCGGTTACTTGGTAGGTAAAACGAAATTGTTTTTTTTTTGTTGTTGTTTTTGATGCTAATATCTTATTCAAGGAAATATACTTTGATCCAACCATTCTTAAGTCAGAATTATCTTGATAATCCAGTTAGTTGAAACATAGGTAGATAACTTTTGACTTTGTAGGTATTCGCATTCCGCTCTACTTAGTGTATTCAGCATTCTTACGTTTTAGCTTAAGGTATTCTCTAGGTGTTTTTTTTTCTTTTGCCTAGGCATTACGTTAGTGATTAAATATTTTCAATTAGTTCGAATGTTTTTAGTCTTTTCTTATTGTTAGGAACTTTTTCGTAGTTACCAGTTTGTGTAATTTTTCTTCATCTGCAAATCTTATTATCTTTTTTTTACACACCGTCAGAATTATAGAATTGGTATAAAATAAAATAATATATATATATATATATATATGTATATAAGTTTCTAGACTTTTTTGTACAGGCTTTTAAAATTGTCGTTGACTCTTGAAAATTCAGTATGTTATTGCTATACATCTTATGAGATGACTGACCAATTTTTTATGATTTCAGCTTCTAATGAACAGCTACAGCAGCAATTGGAATACACCCTACTAAAGCCTGATTGTCACAGCTGGTGAATTTCAAAAATGCAATCTTGACGTGAGCACATTTTAGAACGAAATGCAATAAAATTCTTTTTTAAACTTGGAAAAAATACTAAATAAATATATGGAATACTTCAGACTGCTTTTGGACCTTCTTGCATGAATCGAGCATCAGTTTTTGAGTGGCAAAAGAGATTCAAAAAAGGCAGGAAGTCTGTGAGGGATAATGAGTGGTGTGGGAGGAGTAAGGAAGTCAGAACACAAGAGTTGATTGGCCAGATAAAGAATGTCATGGATAAGGACCGTCCTGTGACTATAGAGACAATAAGTGCACAGTTTTATGTCAGTGTAGGAACTGTACACGCAATTATTCGCGAGGAACTGAAGATGCGGAAGATTTGCGCGAAGTTTGTCCCAAGGGTCCTCAGAGAAGATCATAAAGAAAGACGTTGTCATGACAGCAGTGAGATGGTCGAGCTGATCAATTAAGATCCCGCAGTTCTTAATGCTCTGGTTTGCAATAAAAGCTGGATCTACTGCTATGACCAAGAGACCAAGAGACCGAGTTCCCAGGGGAAGCATGCTGGTTGTCCCAGACCCAAGAAGGCCAAACAGAGCACACACTTTTGATGATTTTTTTTTACAGCACTGGCATGATTTATATGCACTGGGTTCCCATTGGAGAGACAGTCAACAAGGAATAGTATGTTTAGGTTTTAAGGGAGTTCTGGAAGAGATGCCGCCGGAAGAGGCCAGCACTCTTCAAATCGGATCAGTAGCATTTCCAAAAGGACAATGCATCAGTCCACAACTCCATCCTTGTCACCGACAATTTGAGCAAGGTGGGCATCAAGACAGTTCCTCAGCCGCCCAATAGTCCAGACCTTGCTCCCTGTGACTTTTGGTTATTCCTTAAGCTTAATGAAAAACTTAGAGGCTGTCCTTATGAGACAATTGAGGAGATGAAAGAGACTGTGACGAAGGTCATTGACACGCTCACACAAGAGGATTTCCATGGGGCCTTTCAAAAGTTGTTGAAACGGTACAACAAATGCATTGCAGCCGGAGGGGGCTAGAGTTTCATGTGTGTACCATCAATGAAAGTGCCCATACGAAAAAAGTCTTGAAACTCATTTTGTGCTACTTGTATATTCTCTCTCTCTCTCTCTATATATATATATATATATACATATATATATATATATCCAAAACCCCATTGACGAGTCAGATTGGGCTATGGAATAGTTAGTTTGTTATCTTATTTAATGTCATATCAAACGTTTTGGATTATTTAAAGTCCAATCTTGTTTGCCTTTGTTTTTTGTTTTTTTTTTTGTCTTTTTGGGGTTTTTTGTTTCATATCATTTCATATATATCAATAAACCGGTTGGGATAATTTTCATTAAATATTTCTCTTGACACGGTTGATTTTTAGCACCTAGAATATAAAAATACTCAGGTGCTTTAATCATAGAAGTAATTGTCCTCAATATAACCAGCCGATTGAATGGATTGAACCTCTTGACTGCCTATTTAACACAAGTAAGGGCCGAAAAGGGGAGTCGTTGGTCCCGTCTCGTTGCCACTTAGTACACGGTTCACGGACTGCTTAGCCCCCAGAATCAGATCCCAAGCCATTACAGGTCACCATGCAATAGAGGAAAGGTATTACCCAGCTGCAGGAGTACACTGAGAGTATTCTATGACCCCGTCTTGTCAGGATGGCATTTTTTTGGTGGGGGTTACCGATAACGTATGAAGAAAATGGGTTGGATCTATGAAAAATGTGCCAAAGAAATTTGAACAAAATAGGTTAAAAAAAGTTTACAAGTAATATTACGTGAGACAACTTCAATTTGCCTGATGAAGTTTTTTTTTATAGTTTCTTGGGTGATTTTTCACTGAGAGTGCCGAGCGATAAAATCAGACAATATATTTGTAGTTAATTTTGGTGGGGGTTACCGGTAATGTATGAAGAAAATGGGTTGGATCTATGAAAAATGTGCCAAAGAAATTTGAACAAAATAGGTTAAAAAATACTGTGTTATATAACAAAAGTTTACAAGTAATATTACGTGGGACAACTTCAATTTGCCTGATGAAATTTTTTTTTATAGTTTCTAGGGTGATTTTTCACTGACAGTGGCGAGCGATAAAATCAGACAATATATTTTTGGTTAATTTGGTTTAACCGTTTTAATGGCATATCAACCATCGTGGCTTATTTAATGTCAAAGCTATCCTTGTAGAAAGAGAATATTGGTACTAATTAACCGATAGATGGAGGGATAAGGGGGTTCATAATTTTCCCAAGTCCAAAAGTGGACGTAATTGCATGATTAGAGTTTGATGTAGCTTATGTCACGTCCAGCATGACATCGCGAACTATATGCTTGAATATTTCTTTATTTTTCTGCCATAAGAATTTGGTTTGGTTTTGTTTGGTTTGGTTTGTTGGGTTTTATGGCATATCAACCTTTATAGGTTATTTAACGCCAAATCCATTTTTATGTAAATAATCTGTTCTATTGAAAACAATTCAGTTTAGCATACGTACATATTTTAATTGTCAAAAACATTTTCATTTCAAACTATTCAAGCAGTTATATGTAACAATCCACTTAAGTGTAAATATAGTCTATTTCAAATAATTCAATTTAGCATAAGTAAGCAGTTTAAATGTAAGTTGGGTTTAATTGTCAAAAACATTTTTATTTCAGGCTATTCAGTTTATTCAAACAATTCATTTTAGCATAAGTATGCTGTTAGTTCTATTTAACCTATCAGGTGCTACCACTCCGGGCCAGAGTGGACCTGGGAGCGATGGCAATGAAGGGGTACTCCGCATTTCTCAAAGCTCCAGCATTGCTGGAACCTCACCATCAGATTGTTTAGTATCATATTCAGGACACTCGTTGGGAGGGGATCTTACCCCTCAGCAGAGAAGCAGTCGGTGTATTCTACAGCCCCAGCCGACTGGGCAACCATAAGAATTTCTTTTATTGTATAAAAATCATACATAATACTGAAAGGATACAATCAGGCCTAATAAATGATCAAAGGAAGAATTACTTGTCCCAGTTAATGAACCCCCTTAGCATTCCCTACAACAAGCTATGGTTAAATGGTGTCCCAACTGCCCTCCAACGAGGATGTTTTTGGTAAAAAGTAAATCACGTATTTTGATATGCCATTAAACAAAGAAACCGAACCTTGTATGAATTGGTGAGTTTTCACATTTCCAAAACTCTGCAACAGGCAGAACCCATATTTTTACTGGTGGTTGCAATCAGACAAAAAGTCAGTCTCATCTGGTGAACATGCTTAGGGTAGCACAAAGGATCTGACGAGACGATCAATCAAGGGAATTCAAGAGCTATTCAAAACCTCACACATATTTATCGAGCACATCTCACATTTCTATGCGCCTCGATTGCACAGAAATTGAGAGAGTAACCAGAATTAAATTTTTCAAGTTTTAATCAAAATATCAGTGCATTGCCACAATAAAAACGTTCGAGGTGCTTGTGGTAGCCGTCGTGGACGTAAATTCGGATCCTGGACAACACTGTTTATATTTTTCATAACACTAGTACCCTTGGGAAAGGCAGAAATCTATTCTCCCTTCAACTATGGATAACTAGAATATAGCAGGTTCTTTAAGTTTAGTATGGCGAAGGGAGAAAGGAAATTCTCATTCCAAACACGTTAGACTCCGCTTAAAATGACCTTGTATCTCATCCTGCGAGTGCGGAGGGGCTGGGTAAATATACATAAAATGTTCTGCTTTTGGGATTCTTTCAAAGTGATGCTTATAACTTTTTGAATGACATGTGTAAATCATGTTATGCTTCCATTCAAAACTACATTATGGTACTTTTACCGAATATCCAGATGTATCGAATAATTTCCAGCATTTCCGAAGACTAACCTAAAGATCTCTACAAAGTTCAATTAGCTGTTTACCCCAGTTAAGTATTTTTCATAAATTTTGAGTCCCGTCACGAACATTAAAACTTATTCCAACCTGCTTTCCCACCAGGTAATATATGCTGAGTACATCGCATGGCGTCTAAGGCGCCTCAAATCTGTGAAATGCAGAAGTGATCAATTATTTTTGTAACGTGTGCGCATGAATCTCGATTCGGGCGCCCCCCGCCACCGCCTAAATAAAATGACCTGATGTCAAATCCGGCCAGGTGGGAGATTGAATAAGTATCTAACTCCTATTACAACTGAACCTTTTTTCATTAGTTTTATTGCACATTTGCTATTTTCAACGCATATTACTTTGATCTGTCAATCTTGATCTATCAGTATATTTTACAATTTTTAACCACACTATTTCTTTTATATTTGCTACAGTGTCTGGAGCCAGTTAAGTAGCAACAATGCCAGTTTGGATTAACTTCTTCAATGAATTTCATAAACCTTTCAAAAAACTATCTTTTAGCGTAGACCTATAAGCATCACAACGTTTCTACTAGTATTTTTATGAATGCCGATTACCTGATAATTCTATAATATCTCTCTCAATGTTGTGCTATTCCACAGTAGTTTCTCAATATAGCTTTAAAAAATATAAACCGTTAATCTCGATATTTAATCTCTTTTGTTTAAATCATATTTAATGAAGCCAGAATGTTCAGCGATTAAAGAAACATGGTTTGGGCCTTATCTTTTTCAAGTTATTTACTGTACAGCTAAAAAAAATAAATAAGTACGCAATATATAAGTTTTCAAATTCCACCAATATGTCATATTAACATACATGTAAAGTGATAGGTAGGCGTGACACATTTAAACATCTTTACACACAAACGCGCGCGCATGTATTTATTGTATTACCATGACTAAAAAATCCGACAAACATCTACAGCGGTCTCGACCTTACTGGGTCTCATCAGCAGTACATACCGTGATCTATGGAGAACGAGCCAACACACTCAGAATGCAGAAGCCGAAACTCTACCACTGGGCCACCGGTCCATATCAGTCATAAGTGATGCTAAATTAACTACTCATGGTAAAATGCGCCATCACTTAACCTAATGTGTCTTGAAGGTACGTATTCCCTTCAGAGAACACTGTCACCTCTGAGGCTAACGTCTTCCCGAGTCGGTGTTATGAATCCACAGAACGTTAATCTCATGGGCTGGAAATAGAATTATATTTTTTAAAATGTTCAATTTTTCAAATTATATATATATATATATATATATATATATATATATATATATATATATATTTATATATATATATATATATATATACTCTTCTGAAAAAGGAAGTAACTAACATTGTGTAAGTTTGCAGAATCCACTATTTTGCCGTATAAACACATATGAGAAGTGATATGTAGCTTGACAAATCTAAACATCTCTACACACATACGAACACACACACACACACACACACACACACACACACACACACACACACACACACACACACACACACAAATATATATATATATATATATATATATATATATACTCTTCTGAAAAAGGAAGTAACTAACATTGTGTAAGTTTGCAGAATCCACTTTTTTGCCGTATAAACACATGAGAAGTGATATGTAGCTTGACAAATCTAAACATCTCTACACACATACGAACACACACACACACACACACACACACACACAAATATATATATATATATTTATATATATATATATATATATATATATATATATATATATATATATATATTGCCACACATTTTCTCTACTACTTGCGGCATTGTAATTTCGTCTCTTATTTCAATAAGATGGCTCACTGCTGCATTAGACCTCGTTCGACTGAACGTCTGTCCATGTAAAAGTCTCAAACAGCCGGATTTGCCTTGGAGGTACAATTGATTAATGACGAAAATTCTTCGACACCACATTCTATAATTCCTTTATTTGGGAATTCGTTTAGTATTGTGTTTCTAACCCTCGGGTGACGGTTTTTGATGATCTGAAGTAAAAAATCCCAGCTGCTACCACTGAAGTAACCGAGTCCGACATGCTTGTGAAAGGCATTTGAATGATCGCCTCGAATAGAGAATGAATGTCACCAGGTTTTGAGCTCTCGGAGTATATCTCTTTAGACCTGCTCGTCGAATTGGCTATGTTTTCTCACTAATACAGTGTTCGTCTAGAACAGGGCTTCTAAAATCTTTTACTTGATGCACCTCAATTTATAAAATTTAATTATCCCTGACACCAAAAGTAAATAAATTGAATTTGTTGATTTTGTTCTTAGTCTCATTGTATGCCATGATAAGAGGGGTTTATTTTTGAGAATGCTTTCGGTTTTAAGTTAATATTTTTTTTTACAAGGAAACAGAAAAGAAGTAAACAATGGAAAGGAATCTGATAGCATGGAGAAAATAGAAAAAAACAAAGTAATCCAAAAGTGATGAATTTATTACGAAGGAAAGTTAATGTTAAAACGTTTCGGTTTAAATGGACCTCCGTCAGAAATTTAAGATGATGAAACAAGTCTCAAAGAACAGCAATTAATGTTTAATGAACATGCTTTATTAAACGACCATCATTTTTCTCTCAACAGTTGTTTCACTATAATAAACTTCTAGTGAAGATTCATTAAAAATGTTTTAATGTTGACTTTCCTGCATAATAAATTCATTAATTTTAATTATTTTGTATCTCTATTTTCTAAAAAAAAAAAAAAAAAAAAAAGCAACAGAAAACAACCTGTCAGCAGGGCATAGAATACATTGACTGTATCCCTTGGAGGGGGTATCCTCGTGGTGTAATGGTTAAAGCGATGGGCTGCGGAATCGTAGTAAGCGAGTTCGTACTCCAGTCGCGTATTACTTTCGGGCAAATACCCTTGGGAAAGATATGAACCCCTTATCCCCCAAGGTATGGGTCAAATAGTACACTACTGTTCTTCTAGGAGAATATTTTTGGCATTAAAAAACCTACAAAGATTGATATCCCATTAAAACAAAGAAACCAAACAAAACCAGAACTATCGCTTAGTAAAAAAAATAAATAAATAAAAGATGTTTCCTAGCTTTGACACTAAACGTTATCAAGTACTTGGGCTCCAATCCCGGAGTCCTTAGGAGTAATCTATGATTCCATTAATCCCAGGTCTACTCATACCCTGAGTAATATAACCCGCAATAGTCTCAATTTTTGGTCAAATTTTGATGTTTAAAAACATTCATTTTCAATCGAAGCATGAATAGAAAAAAAATCTCGCTCATTCGTCCGGGGCTGTAGAATACACCGATTGCATCTCTGCAGAGAAGTAAGACCTCCGCCCAAATGAGTGTCCAGGATATGACACTAAACAATCTGTCCGTGGGGTTCCAGTAATAATGAAAGTTTGGATAATGCAGGGTACCCCTTCATTGCCATCGCTCCCAGATCCACTAAAGCCCGGAGTGGTAGCACCTGATGGGGTGTTATCTATGCGTCAAATTGGACTGATATTTAGACAAATGACTTACAATAAATTTAATAGTTTGAAATAGAACTATTTGATCTTTAAACTGTCTGAAAACAAATAGTTGATATTAATTGAATTTTTTTATGATTCAAAGCAAAACTTCGAACCACTTAACTTTGTTGATTTATACCAAATTGCATTGTTAGAATTAAAACTGCCTAATAATTTTATTGTGTGTAAAAAAATGAATGATGTTTGATTGAATTGTTAGTGATACTTAGCAATACTTGGAACCGTTTACTTTGTAGAGTCATTTTTAATTGTTTTTTTTTTTTTAAATAGAATCATTTGAACATTTAACTTTGTGTAAACAAATTACTGATGTTTCATTAAACTGTTAATAATACATAGCCATTTTTGGAACAGTTTAAATTGTTGACTCATGTTTACAAACCATATATATTTAAAATACACACACACACACACACACACACACACACACACACACACACACATATATATATATATATATAGTCATCCACAGACAGATCTGTTTCGTTCTATCAGAACTCATCAGTGTGGCTAGACAGTATCTTCCAGTAGCTGGGATCGAAACTTTAGCTATAATCCTTAGCAAAAAATAACACATTATCTTAAGAATTATATTTTAAGAATACATTTGCAATGCTATAACTTAGGCAATAGATCTATTTCTAGTTCATTGCCCAGTCGGCTGGGTCTGTAGAATACACTGACTGATTTTCTACAGTGAGGTAAGACCTCCCTCAACGAATGACCTGTTTATGACGCTAAACAATCTGATGGTGAGGTTCCAGCAATGCTGGAGCGTTGGGGAATGCGGAGTACGCCTTTATTGCCATCGCACCCAGGTCCATTCTGGCCCGGAGTGGTAGCACCTGATAGGGCCCTATCTATGGGTTAAATAGAACTAACAGCATACTTATGCTAAACTGAATAGCTTGAAATAGAAATGTTTTTGACAATTAAACCGTACTTACATTTAAACTGCGTGCTTATGCTTAACTGAATTATTTGAAATAGAACTGTTTTTCGACATTAAAACTGTATTTATGCTTAACTGAATTGTTACATATAACTGCTTGAATAGTTTGAAATAGAAATGTTTTTTGACAAATAAAATGTGTACAGATTATTTATATAAAAATTGATTATGCGTTAAATAACCTACAAAGGTTGATATACCATAAAACCCAACAAATCAAACCAAAACTATTTCTAGTTCAATTTGCCACTGAATTACAATTTTGTGCGGGCAGTAAGTGTACTGAATGTCAGTTTTGAATCCTTTAGATCAGCAATTCTTGAACGTCTTACTTGATGCTCTATTTGTAACCAAATTTAATTTTCATACACCTTCAAATATGTTAACTAAATATTGATGACGTGTTTCTAAGGAAATTGGTACTGAGAGGAATGATTTATTAGATATTTTCGGTTTCAAGATTACTTCTTGACGGAATCGAGAAAAAATAATTAGAAATTGAATATGATATTAAATGATAACATGCACACCAAGAAATTTCTGACAATAACGATAATTACTTAAGTGAATATCAGTATCTTTCGGTCATAGCTGGATTTTAATAATTTTATTTCAATCTTATTCATAAAAAAATCCCTTACCATGGATAAGGATTAACATTTCAGGCATTACATTTTAATATTATATTTTCATTCTTTATTTTTTAATTATACATTCATTCTTCAGATTAAATAATCTACTTTACATAACCTATTATAAAAAAGGATATTTTAGAATTCACTATTTTTTTTTAAACTAATTACTTTTAAAATGATTTCTTTTAAATGTTTTCTTTAGTGAAAACGTGATCATATGTTTTTATTTTATCAACGCTGAAAGGATGGGTGTCCAATGTGACATTCTGATTGTCACAATTTAAATATTGCCTTCATAAGCACATGCATACATATGCATATACAATTCATCCACAGACTGTTTCGTTGTATAACAATTCTGCAATAAGGCGAGACACGCAAGATCTTCCTAGCTGAGATTGAAACACGGCTGATTTTACGTTATGAAGACGTCTTAAACCAAAACTATCGTCAAGCTCAGCGTAAGCGACGGGATTTTTAGATATACATTCCGATTTATGCTTTCATCTACCGGAGTGCTCAGTTCGTGAAAAGAGCTTTACATTTACACATATGTCGCAGCCGACAAAACATCGCTCGAGTGCTCAACCTACGGGTCGGGAGCATATATATATATATATATATATATATATATATATATATATATGTGTGTGTGTGTGTGTGTGTGTGTGTGTGTGTGTGTGTGTGTGTGCCCGTACACAGGCATATATTTACACATAAATATATTATAAATTTGATTATTAGGATTGCACATATAATAAATCATAACAGTGTATTTTCATATTGTCAGTGTATTTTCATATATATATATATATATAATGACATTTTTGGGATACGCCAGTATGCATATGTACATACACATACACATATATAGACATGCACATACAAACACACATATATAAATGAGGTTTTAATTCTGTTATGTATTCTCTATCATGTTTTTAAGGAGACAATAACCAGTACACTTACATATATTGATAACACATAAAAGATTGACTGTGAAGAGATTCTCGTAAGATATATATATATATATATATATATATATATATATATATATATATATATATAATTTTCAATCCTTGGTGATGAAAAAATATGCAAAATAATTACCTCATCCTCTGGAGACATTTTATCCCGCTAAAAATCCCATCTCATTTGCAAATATTTAATGGCTCTGCAGATTTTCTTTATCGATCTATATCTCTGGATAAATTGGCGGATGTTGCCGTTATTTCTTATAATGTAATAATACCTAAAGAAAAAAAAATACGTTGAACATCCTTTCACTTGTAAGTTCATGTTCTTTTTTTGTTTTGTTTTGTTTTGTAACTTCTCCGCCTCAATCACACACATTGTACACAACACCAACATACTTATAAAAGTGTGAATAAATAATCGATGGACCAGTTTAAATATTTTTCCATAATCATCATCGTCGTTATCTTCATCATCAAGGTTTGCAATCAGCACTGATTCTCTTGAGTCTCACACTCTCTCCCTCTGTCTCTCCCTCTGTCTCTCTGTCTCTCATAAACACACACACACACACACACACTCTCTCTCTCTCTCTCTCTCTCTCTCTCTTTCTTTCTTTCTTTTTCTCTCTCTTTCTATCTGTCTACCGTCATCAATACAAATCGCCCATCGATCTTTGTAAATTCTCCTGACAGTATGCAGTGTCCGCACAGAGGTGATTCATTTATTTTTCCTGGTCGGCCTACACTGGTAAATAGGCGTCTATCAGAAAATGTTGCTTATAAATTTGTCCCTATATCACCTGCAATGCTCACCATGTCTCGCTCATCTTATTTTGATTGCTTGTGAGATGGGGGTAAGTGGCCGCACAGCTGCTGTTTTCGCAGGATTTTTCAAGGCAGATCGTAGCATGACTGAGCGGTTCATACCTCGCTCTTTCTACAAGAGTTTGGCAAGAGCCCAAGTAGTGCAACCATACAGTAGTACAGACATGGCTACACCTTGGGAGAAAGGTTTTTAGAATATTTTTTCGAAGACATCTCATTTCCATATGGCTGATTATCTGTTAATATCAAACAATTCTTCAGCTATGCATATGTTGACATCACCTTCAGTAAATGAGATATTGCTACCGGGGCATACAAACAGTTCTACAAATTTCAGTGTATTGTCATGGATCCATAATCATTAAAACATATGTAGTCTGTTTTATCTGCTTTCTAGTTGAGACCAATGCCTCTTGCTGTTTTCTCCGGGCTATGCAACAGAGATTAGGTGAAAGAATAATATTCACCATTACGCATTGGCCTAATGAGTAGAGTGTTCACCAATGGTCCGGGAGACCAGGGTTCAATTCCAAGTTGAGTCATACCAAAGACTCAAAAAATAGTAATTGATGCCGCATTGTTTAGCTCTCAGTACTATAAGGTAAGGATCGAATGTAAAGTGGAATCATCCAGGGAAAGGAGTAGCGCCCTTCCCTACACCTCAGTGTAGTAGCTATTGAAAAGGGAACCTTCGGGTCACCCTCGACTAAGGTCCCCAACTTTACTTTTACTTTTATATTAAAAATATCTGTTTCATAAAAAAAATTTTTCTTGCATCATTATGTATCAGGATTAATTTATTTCCAAGCGTAAATGAAGGTGCTGACTTTATTAGTTCCGTCAAAAGTGGATTTTGACAGAACGAATAAAGTCAGCACCTTCATTTACGCTAGGAAATAAATATTGCATAAAAAATATTGTGTTGTGCCAATGAATTTTTCCTGTTAATAAAACCTGCGTTGAAAATAAACTGTCACTTTCAAATAAAATGGATCACTATCTACGAACCAAAAAAAATGCTTTAAACACACATAATTGCTCTATAAACACATACACATACATATATATATAGCGACATGGTTATTATCTTATGAGAGTGGAATTGGATATCAGAGGCCGGTTGTTCTTTACTATCTTTTAATACTTATGGGAAAGGTATGAATCCTTATAAACCCACTCCAGGGAATGGATTGGAAAAACCTGTTTTTTTTAGCTTTGGTCAGCGAAAGGACAACTTAAATTTGACTCCATTTGAAATCGTAGAGGTCTGGTAACAGAAACACACGCACACACTTATACATATACATAATTAGCGTCACTATTAGTCACAAAAGAAACTGAATTGGTGATTCGAGTTCGAACCCTGGATGATGATGTTTGCTTTTTACTTCAAATCATTGCCCTTAGAAAAGCCGTAAATCAAAATCTTTTCCTTCTATCGACAGGTAAATAGTAGTGTAGAATGGGTTCTTTATCTTTGGTCAGGGAACCAGTGAAAGGAAGAAAAAAAAAATCCACTTAATAATTGACTTTTTGTCACATCCTTACATGGTGGCGTTGTTGGTTAAATATAAAGCAAAAGTTCTAAGTAAACAGTGCAGTTTGCTCATAAAACGCAATAGAAATAAATCTGCTATGTTTGATTTGCAAACATTTAAAGCAGAAAATGTTGAAATTCTCAAAAAAATACTGAATGGAAAATCTTAAACCAAACTAAAAGGAAGGAAACCTGAATCTACCAGCGAGAAAATCGACTGGATTTTTGGTTTCGTTGGTTATTTTTGGTTTTATGGTATATCACCCATTGTATGTTATAAAATGTCAAATCATGTTTATTCATATATATTAGATATATATGATTTATAAACACAACTCAACAATGTTAAATGGTTCCAAGTATTGCTATGTATCACTAACATTTGTTAACAAATAGTTAAATCATCAAACAGTTTTAATTTCAAAGAATTCAGTTTTGCATAAGTCAACGTTAATTGTTCCAAGTAATGTTATTTATCAGTAGTGATTCAATTAACCATCAGTCATTTATTTACACACAGTTTAATGCTAAAACTATTCTTTTTCACACGATTCTATTAAGCATCAGTCATTTATTTACACACAGTTTAATGTTCAAACTATACTTTTTCACACAATTCAATTAACCATCAGTCATTCGTTTGCATAGAATTTAAATGTTAAACAGTTCAATTTGACCCATTGATTGGACCGTATTATGTGCTTGCAGTCCACGCCAGAGTGGATATGAGAGGGAGAGACACGAAGGGTTACGCACTCCCCAAGGATCCTGTATTACTGGAGCCTCACCATGGGGGGTCTTACCTCTGCAGAGATTTAGCCAACTGTGCTGCATTGCAGAGGTCTTTGATATATATATATATATATATAGTCATCCACAGACAGATCTGTTTTGTTCTATCAGAACTCATCAGTGTGGCTAGACAGTATCTTCCTGTAGCTGGGATCGAAACCCGGTTGACTAAGTTTTCGGTGTCTATTTGTTAGTGCTTAAAAATCCAGTTGTGTTTAAAAAAGTTCAATCTAAAAATTTCACATACAGCAAGCGGATTTCCCTATCAATCAATACCACATCCTGACCGTCTATATTCAAATGGTCTCGCCCTCCCCCATATATATATATATATATATATATATATATATGCATATATATATAAACAGAGGTGCTCTTAGTATAATGGATATCATCGTAGGAAGTGTACCCTAAAACCCGATTTTAAATCCTGATGAGATTGTTTTTATTTCACATGGCGCTAATACTCTTTAGAAAGGTGTGCGTCCACCATTTCTATAGATAATATTTGGGCAGAAGGAAATTTCTAACCCTGGTAGGGCAATCAGTCAATGAGAATGCAGACTCAATATTAAAACCAATTAAATTCTGTTTTAAAAATTACCATTATCCTCGCCGGCACGTGCAGATATGTTAGTAAATATATACAGTCAGAGAGAGAGAGAGTGAGAGAGACCGACCGACAGACCAACAGACATAGAAACAGAGAGAGAAAGGATTCGAGAAAAAACAGCTTTTTAAAAACATTTGATAAATCGATCATCATTCTACAAGTTTCATAACTAGAAGTTGCATGCATTAACAATCGAAAAGAAAAGACATTCATCAGATTTAATGCATATATATAAACATACATAATT
>OY757930.1:42461420-42536420 GCA_963585895.1 Sepioteuthis lessoniana
TTTCTTCCAAATCACTCTACATTGAAAAATCCCGCAGCCTATTTGAAGCTGCGGTCATTTCTCCAACAAACAATATAAGACAACGTCCAAGGATCTTATCAAATCTCACCATACCCGGCGAACATCATCGAACACGAAAACAGTATCAAAATAGAAAACGGATAAAAAACATATTTCTTCACTCTGTACCCCAACACTTTTGAAAAATTTTTCCTTATTACTTTCCCTTCCCCATTTCCGGTCTCCTTGCCTCCTAGACATCACATTATAGTCAAAGTTCTAGGACATCACATAGTCAATATCTTTCGACAAAACAAGACATGCCGAAACCTCTTTCCCTTACACCTTTCCCTATTTCTTTGCGATCAACTCACTAAAACTATTTCCTCTTCTCCATCATCTTATCATTTTCCTCATTTGCTTATAGAAAAACACACACACACACACACACATATATATATATATATATATATGTATATATACATATTTACCAACCCCTCCGCTCGAGCAGGATATGACACAAGGTCAATTTTTAAGCGGAGTTTAACAGATTGAAATTCCAAGTTTTCCTTCTCCTCGACAAGTTGCCTCATCAAAGCTGAAGAACCTAGTCTGCCCTACTATTTACCCATAGCTGGAGGGAGAATAATTGGATTCATACTTTTCCCAAGGGTATTAGTGCTATGTAAAATGCAATCAGTCTCGTCCAGGATTTGAACTCGTGTCCATATATATATATATATATATACAAACTGGAATCAATCCTCAACTCCATTGCTTCTTAATAACTTTCCCGAACCATCAGAAGAAAACACCATTACGCGTACTAACTCTTTTTGCTCTTTGTAATTTTTTCTTGACCCCTCCAGTATTTTCCTATGATTACAATCCCATAATTACTTTCTCTTGTACAAAATCGATTGTCACTGGCAACTCCCTGAAAAAGAAGTGATCGAAAGAAAGGGTCTCCTTTTTTAAGATTTTGATCCGTATTTATATTTTTAAAATGTTCTTAATATCATGCAGTCACTTTATAAAGCAATATTTATATTCTGTGCGTACTATATATATATATATATAGTACGCAGGTGATTATACTTTAACGATTATCCTCGTTTGAAATGTACACGGTGATCCCAAAGAATCCATTTGCTTTTCTTATAACGTTAATACACTTAAGAAAGTTACTCATTGAACTATTTTCTCTCCAGCTATGAGTAAATAGTCGGGCAGATTGGGTTCTTTAACCTTAGGATAGCAAATAGTCTTGGCAAAGAAAAACTCAAAAATCAAACCAGTTAAAGACTGCATAAAAATTGACCTTGGTATGGAGTTGTTGGTGCTACCAACCCGGAACAGAGTGTATCAAGGAGCGATTGCAATGAAGGGGTACTCCGCATTCTCCAAAGTTCCAGCATTACTGGAACCTCATCATCAGATTGTTTAGTGTCATGTCCAGGAGACTCGTCGGGGGTTTCTTAACAATCGGCAGAGGTGCAGTCAGTGTATTCTAAAGCTACAGTCAATTGGGTATATATATATATATATATATATATAAGTTATTGGTACATATAGATTTATACTGACAAATGCTAAGAGACATATGTAATAAGGAGATAGCAATAAATGGAGAGAAAAAATAAATTTTATTGGAATCGCATCCGATATTAATTAAACAGCCCAATCGGAAGTTGTTTAAAATAATGTAAACAGATTAATTGATTAAAAAGGGGTGAACATGAAAATGGTCGCAATACCAAAGGGGGAAGAAACGAACATTAATTAAAACCACCCCAAGTCAAATATCAATCATCTCCTATTAAATTTAAGGAGTGCTATGGATTTTGCTTTCACTGAGTTTGCCTATGAAATGTTCTTTTGTCCTACCTCTATGCAAGACACCAAAGCACTCATCATTACAATTAACCGCTCATGTATTTATAGCATTCAAATGCTCGCAGATGGCTGAATCGAGCAATTTTGGATGCCCGGATGTTGTGCAGTACGGATTTCTCTGGGGCCATGCTGCTCAATCTTAACCTCAAGGCGTTGGGAGGTGCACCCAATATAAGTAGCAATACAGCAACATTGAAATTCATGAGTTAAATTACTTTTTTGAAAGATAGGGAGCACATCCTTATGAATAGAGCGAAATCCAGTTCGAGTAGTAAAGATGGTTTTAACTATAGACGCATTATAACAGCGTGTAACAGACGAAAAAAACCTTATCGGCAATCAGCTGACGAGGAGATCCGATCTAAGGAAGTCTAACATAAACAGGACATTTAGGAGGGCCAAATGGCACGATTTTTTCCTTAACTTAGCAACAGTTTTGTTCATGGTGTCAACAATAACTTCCTCAGGATACCGTTACCCAAGAACACATTTTTAATCTGTTCAAATTCACTTTTAATCCTGTTATGTGAACAAATCTTAAGAGCCCTGAATGTAAGACACTTGATCAGTTTAACCTTTCTAGACTCAGGGGCAAAGGCATCCCAAGTAAAATCCAAGCCAGTGAACATAGGCTTTCTATATATACTAGTTATAAAAGCAAACGAACGTCGTTCAACCAATACATCCAAGAATGGTAATTGATTATCCACATCATCATCCATAGTAAAGGTTAGAGAAGGATGTATATCATTCAACCGCTGGAAGAATGACAAAACTTCATTACATGAACTAAAACAGGCAAAAGTGTCGTCCACATAACGTAAATGAATTTAAGGCTTAGAAAACCTGTCAAAGAGTAGTGTTTAATAGAACCCAACAAAATATTTTCAAGAATAGGGCCCAGTGGAGAACCCATCGAAATTCCGTCTACTTGACGGTATATGGTGTCATTAAAACGAAAAGACACTGACTTGGTTGCCAATTCCATCAATTCCACGAAAACACTTTCAGGAAAAGAAGGGACAGAGGTTAATGGACTTCGATATAAAGAAATTACTTCATCTATTGGAACATTAGTGAACAGTGAAGTAATATCAAAGGAAACCATGAATTGAGAGTCAACACAAGGAAGGAGTTAACGGATCATGGTAGAAAAAGTAAATGAATCATCCACACAAAATCCTGCATAAAAGGCTAAAACAAGATTAAGTACTTGAATCAACCATTTCGCCAATGAATGTTGAACAGAATGACACATGGACAAAATAGGTCGCAAAGGGATTTCAGAGTTTTGGATTTTAGGCAAACCATACATTCTAGGTCATTGCGAACCTATTGGAACGAATTAACTCATGGACTTCTCTGGAGATAATTTCTTTCTTGAACAATTTAGAAACCATTAATCATCATCATGTCGTGTCGCCAGCACGGATATCCCTGACCTTCTCTCGCCATTTCTCCCTATCGTTCATCGCCTCCGGCAGGTCTCAGGGTTACATCCTACATATGTAGGGGTCCATAGGAGTCAACACTTACGAGCTCGTCCTTGCTTCTCCAGCAGTGTCCTACGTGTCTGATTCGTCTAACTTGTATAGTTTTCGTGATGGGAGGCAAGTGGCCGTATAGTTGGTGTCTCGTGGGGTGTTGTCACCAGGTCTTGTTCAATAATCCTCTCAGCATTCTTGAGTAGTTGCCGTCTAGCTTCTTCTCCAGCCGTTTAGTTAGCGTCCATGTAGTGCATCCATATAGCAGTATCGATACAACCGCTGCCTGGAAGAAACTGCGTTTCATTTTATCGGTCAGGTCTGATTTCCATATGATCGAGAGCCTATCGATAGCCGTCCATGCTTTCGTCAGTCGTGTGTCGATGTCGTTTTCGGTTGATGAGACGCTACTTCCTAGGTAGGTGACTTTGTCTACTAGTTTCAGAGAGGCTCCGTCTAGTGTGGTGATGTTGCCCGTTTGGTTTTAACACATATATTCAATTTTGTGTGCATTGACATGGAGGCCAATGCCTGCTGCGGCTCGTTCCAAACTATGCAATAGTGTCTCTGCTTGATTAGGCGTATTTGCCAGTAACGCCTAGTCATCAGCGTAGTCGGCGTCTGTGATTGTTTTTGCGGGGTACCGTGTCATCAAAAGATAAATCACCAGTTTTTTCAAATTCAGTTGTATCGTCCAAAGTATTGACCATTTTGGTAATATAATCCGTACAATTTAAGATCACAATGACTTACGATAAGGTCGCTTAAAAAATATCGGATAAAAGGGCCCTTGAGATTTCAGTAATTTTTTCTCTCCATTTATTGCTATCTCCTTATTGCATATTCTCTTAGCATTTGTCAGTGTATCTATCTATCTATCTATCTGCCTGCTGAATTAGAAAAAAATCTTCTTAGGATTCACTTAAACGGTTCTTCCGGACATTTCCAATCTAAGTAGAATTGAACCAAACAATTTTATATTGATTAAAACAATCGCTTGAAAGAATGAATTTATCCTTAAAAAGAGAATAGTTTATGAAAAAAAATAACTGCATATATATATATATATATATACATTTCGATCCCGGCTTCGAGCGTCCTGCGTGTCTAGCCACACTGAAGAGTTCTGATAGAACGAAACAGTCTGTCTGTGGATGACAATATATACGCTCCCCCATGGGGGTTGAGCATTCTGGCGAAGGAATTGTCGGCCGCCCCTAGCATAATGCAAAGGTTTTCGAAAGAATTGAGCACTCTGGTAGCCGATAGGGTATAAAAATGTAAACAAAGACTGCTGCTGCTGCTGTTGCTAAAATAAATACCTTAAAATTCCCTTAGCCAACGTGGTCCGCTTAGTCTAACGTAAAGTTGGACGGGTTTCGATCCCGGCTTCGAGCGTCCTGCGTGTCTAGCGAAACTGAAGAGTTCTGATAGAACGAAACAGTCTGTCTGTGGATGTCAATATATATACATATATATATGTAAGTAGTAAAAGTAAAGTTGGCGATCGTTGTCAAGGGCGACTAGGAGCCTCCCTTTTCAATAGCTACTACACCAAGGTGTAAGGGAGGGAGCTACTCTTTCCTTGATACGTACATTATATTGCTGAGTACCATTTTAAAAATATTTCGTATGACGCGTCCTGGAAGTGAACCCAGGTCTTCCGGACCATTGGCGAACATTCTACCCACTAGACCAATCAAAGAAAATGAATTATCGAAGCAAGAATGTGATAAAAACGGAGATAAACAATTCATAATACTGACTTCGTAGGAAAAAGGAATAATAAAACCGAGGTAGCTGGAAAGCAATAAATCCTGAGAAAGTGCTCAATACGGTTTATAGGACGGAATAAGTAGCGAAAGTTTACTACTTAGCTTTCATGGATCTTGAGGAAAATTTCGTTTGGAAGTGATTGATACAAACGGATAAGATATAAACATAAATGCCAAAATTCGAAAAGGACAAGAACGGAAAGAAAGATAAACTGTAGGAGAACAGAAATGCATGAATGGCCAGTTAACAATCGAGCAGCCATTTACCACTTTGCCTACATCCATTCAATATCTCAGATAATTCATTCAACTATTCTTCAGAATTATGATTTCTTACAGCAGCCTGATTTTCTTTCAGACCAAAAACTCAAAACTGATCTCTCGCTTTGTAATAAGAATATCTTTTAGCAATTCCCCGCATGAAGATTGGGTGTACGTGGTATCTTTTTTTAATATCCCGGAAATTTTAAGAAATTATAGTAATATGTCCGAATTAGGTATTTACAAAGCTGGTTTTATGATGGCAAATCCTTTTCTGGAAAGTATCTTGAGAACAAAAGTATATATATATATATATATATATATATATATATATATATATACCAGTGTAGTTTATCACTAAATCACTTTGTGGGTTTGTGGCGAACCAAGTGCAATATAATATGGAGAGTGCTAAAAATCTAGGATAGAGATATTATATAAAAATAATTATAAATGAATATATAATAGACCTATATATCCAATGCTGTGAAATCCAATCCGCGACCCCCGGACCTCATGGAGCCCCTGATCTAACGTCGATTCATCAGGGTAAAGAAATGAGACCCGGTGGTCACGGACTGGATTCCATGGCATTGGATATATATATATATATATATATATATATATATATATATATATATTAACCGTCAATTTGTATATTGTCCAGTCGAATACACCGACTGCTTCTCTGCAGAGGGCTAAGACCCCTCCACCGAATGGCCTGGATATGGCACGCTAAAGAATCTGATGATGAGGTTCCAGTAATGCTTGAGCTTTGGGGAGTGCGAAGTACCCCATATTTGCCATTGCTCCCAGGTCCACTCTTGCCCGGATTGGTTGCACCTTATAGGGTCTTATCTATGGGTCAAAGAGAAGTAAACTGTATACTCATACCAAACCAAATTGCTTTAAAAAGGATTGTTTTAACATTTAAAGTGCATACTTATGCTAAACCGAATTGCTTGTAATGGAACTGTTTTGTATGCTGAACTGAATTGTTTGAAATAGAACTGTTTGACTAAATAGCTTCAAATAGAAATGTTCATGACAATTAAACTGTGTACTTATGCTATACTGAAATGTTTGAAATAGAAATGTTTATTTGTATGAAAATAGATTTGGCATTAAATAACTTACAAAGGTTGATATGCCATAAAATCCAAACAAACAAACAAACGAACTGACAAACAAACAAACCAACCAATTTGTATACAAACCTTGAATACGATATATTAAACTTGACATTTTTCCTTCAAGTTGATATTCAGTTATTTGATTACAATGGCAAAGAAAGATGTTTGATTTTTTAAATTCATTTACCCTTGTTAATATTGTTGATGTTGTTTGCAACATTAGGCATACAGCTATAGCCAAACTTATATATATATATATATATATATATATATATATATATATATATATATATATATATATCAAGTCGCACTGATAGCACGAAGTTCCATGACTCTCATTCACCATTCAAACACATCGTCCATCGCTTCAGGCACGTCTTCGATTGTATAAGTTTCCGCAGAGACCTGACGTATGTATATCCTGGCTGATCGCTTATCACTGGCAAATCCATATGTAGAGGTCCATAAGAGTTCATCCTTACTTTATCAATAGTGTTCAGCATATCTTGTTCGTCTTGGAAGGATTCTAAGATGGGAGGTCAATGGCTGTATACCCTGCTATATGTAATTACTCATCGTTAGCAGTTGATCGACCTTTACTAAATTAGAGCTAAGAAACTATTTCTCCCCGATTTAAACTGGTAAAAAATTTGTTTCCGCTATCAAATGTGTCTTGGAGTAACGTCGACACTACTTTGAGTAAATTTCGTGACGCATATCAAATATGTTTATATTGAAAGTCACGAATGATTTATGTCTGAGATAAAACTAATCAATCTTCAGCAAGTAATACATGGCGTTTAGAAGGTAACAGTAAAAGTCGAAGAAAATAAAATCAGTGATCCGGGTTCAACCCTGAACGAGCATGATTTCATTTCCTTTCTCACTTCGACGTTTGAGTTAACATCAATCCCTCTGCCCTTCCAACACACACCTCCAGTAATTAGTAGGGCAGACTTTTTTTTCTTTTATTAAGGCAACCAGTATAATCTAGAAGAAGGAACAAATCTTAATTCAAACTAGTTTAACTCTGCATGAAAAGTGACCTTGTGTCACATCTTACCAATGTCGTACAAGTTAGACTGCTCGCTCGATCTTTATATGAGTCAGAGTTGATACTTGACAATTATTTTTGTCAGCCCTTTTAATACACAGATTTTAGCAAAACACAGGATTAACTGTGTGCAAACAAATGACTGATATTAAATTAAATTGTTATTGTTACATGTCTATACTTAAAACAATTTAACATTGTTTAAATACTCAATTGTGAATAGAATTATTCGTGTTTTTTATAGTAATACTAGAAACCATTGAACTATGTGCAAACAAATGAGCTCTGGCTAACTTACAAATGTTCTAAACAAAATGTATTAACAAATCATATATATTCAATATATCTGTATGAACAGGATTTGGAATTAAAATACAAGTAATGATATGACAGAAAACCCAACCAGACCAAACAGAACACAGCATTTTAAGAGCAGTACTTATTAGAACGTTTTTCGTCTTCCCAACCGGGAAAATTAATATCAAGGATGAACCTTGAAAACCAAAAGGAAATCAAAGGAAATAAGACGGTTAATCATCTTATCAGATCCAAAGAGAAGTTTTATTGGTACTTTGACCAATGGAATACTCGCTGGAATACGTGTGCTGTCGTCAAAGAGAGGTATTTTGAAATCAATTAACTCGTTATTCATTCTTTATTTCTGTCTTTTTAAATAGTTTCAGTCTCGGTCCTCTTTGAGAAAACAAACTGCTCGTGCGTTTGAACGAACCAAATCATTAATCAAATGTCCTGGGAGTTAATTTCACTAAAGGAAAAACGAGATAACATTTCAAAACTATTCTTATTAAAAGTAACCCCACAAATGCCAATGCGCTTGAACTAAAGAAAGTTGAGACCTAACACAATCCAAAAAGAACAACTTGACCAAATCAATGAAAACAGAAATTCGGTTGAAGATATAAAATCCCGATTAGAATATCATCAAGTAAATAAAACAAGCGGAAAGAAAAACGCACCGCGAGAAAATATGAAAGCTGCCAGACTAGACGAAGTACGTCAGAAGTAGAAATAATATTTGTGCAATCTGCTCAGAAATCTTCATGAAATCTCTGAAAAAATATACCGATAGAATTATTGATAGCCAATTAAACACCAAACTAAGACAGTTTATGGAAGAAGAAATACTGACAACATTTTTAAAAGAAAGGCATCGAACTATTTCCTGAATTATGTTAGTCATGGAAATTTGACGACATACATCTTCGATTATGCAGCGTTATGTATAAACAAAGAACAATAGATGAATGAATGAAAGACTATAACTAATCTATCTATCAGTGCTATCACATAGAACTAATACCCTTGGGAAAGGTATCAATCCAATTATTCTCCCTCCAGCTATGGGTAAATAGTAGGACAGATTAGGTTCTTCAGCCTTGGTGAGGCAACTAGTCTAGGAGAAGGAAAACTCTCAATTCAAACCTGTTAAACTCCGCTTGAAAATTGACCTTGTGTCATATCCTGCCCGAGCGGAGGGTTGGTAAATATGATAACTAACCTATCTCAAAGAAAGGTGACCTCGGAATCATAAAGAACTAGAGGTATAACTCTAGTTGTTTCAGTTGCTGAGGTTTATAGTACTCTGCTTCTCAATTCATCCCGAAGTAAAACTATTTCTTTGGAAAAAGCAGAAAGGCTTCCATAGAAACCGTTTACCATAACGGTACCAAATAGACATTTGTACGTCCACACCCTAGAACATGTTATGGCTGTATCGCTACGTCTATAGAAGTAATCGAACCTGTTGTAACCTCCACCGTTGCAAAAGCTAACAAACACAATAAAATATGTCTTAGTTCACTACACAAAGGTTTATTCACTTCTACCATTTGTCAGTGGTCGTCGGGAAAAAGAAAAAGAGAATGAAGTTGAGTCGATCGTATTAACTCGAGAAAGAGAAACAACATATCATGAGGAGAAAGATAGAGCAGACACCGACCCTGAATTTTCTTCCTGGGTGTCTGTTGTATTTCTAACTTGCTTCTCCGCTTGCTTTGTGTTCACAAGGTCGCGTCAAATGTAAGGCCCCTATACGGAGCTCACCCTTAAAATGAAACTCGTAAATTTTCGTCCCCTTACATCTTCGTGGTTCGTGTTCAACTGATTGTCTTTATCTTTTCACGTCTTCTACCCAACTCTTTCAAACCAAGTCGTCCCTTTCCTTCCGTCTGGTGTCAGTGGGAGAAATAAGCGTTCAGCTGGTTCCACACCTTAGCAGAAAATTTAGGACTTACGCGTTTTTTAGTCATCCACAAATAACGAAGACGTTCACCCTCGACTGACCCACAACCAACGATTTAACCTGGGTCATTCAGATGTCCGCATTCTGCTACCGTAGAATCGCCGTCTGTTTTTTCGTCCTATCATTTTTGTTCTTCTCTTTCTCTACCTTCCCTGAAGCTAGCCTCTCGTTCTCTTGGACCCACCATATCATGTTGCAATCGATCCACAACATAACAGATACTGACAATCTGTTGAATCTTCGAATATGTATGAACAAAAAATCTCGTGGTCATATTATTGTTTGGAGATTCCTCTAAAGCATTTGATTCAATACACAAAGGAAAGACTTAGCAAATACTAATAGCTTATGGTATCTCCAAAGAAACTGCTGCTGCTGCTGCTGCTATCATGATGCCTTAAAAAGCACAATGATCATTGTTTTGGTCTCATGATCATGATACTGAATTATTCAAGATTGTCACTGGAGTCTTACTCGGAGATGCATTAGCAACGTGTATGTCTATATTATGCCTGGACAACCTATTTCGAATGTCAATAGATCTAATAAAAGAAAATAGTTTCACATTAAAAAGACCAGAGGCAGACAATATCGCGTAAAAACTACAATAAATGTACACTACGCAGATACTTCTTACAAACACATGAGCCTGAGCCAAATGACAACTGAAAAACCTGGAACGGTCAGGAAAAAAACATTGGCTTCGACTCGAACGCAGATAAAACAGAGTTTATGGGTTTTAAAGCTGCCATGTCTCGTTTATGCGGCAAGCCTCTAAAATAAGTAAATAAGTTTTATTTTCCTTGGTAGCAACATCTCATCTACTGAAAATGGTGTTATCGTACTCTTAGCGAAGGTGTGGAGTGCTATTGACTGGTTAACGATCATACGCAAATCTGATCTCACTTGTTATATAAACTAAGATTCTTTCAATGGTGTAGCTGGACCTGATGACTAACGAAGTGTACGAAGAAAAGGATTGATGGGAAGTACACGGGAAAGCTTTAAATGTATTACATTTAAATTAAAATACACACACATACACACTGCCAAATACAAACATGAACACACAAAAATTTAACTCAAAACTATCCTAGGCTGAGTTAGTGTACAACATATCTTGAATGAAAACTCACAGATTTGTACGTGCGATTTTTTTCTTCTTTTTCCATGTATATTTTATGCTAGAAAGATACAATAATATTGTGATATGCATTTTCGTGCAATGTAAGATGTTACATATTAAAATCGCGTTTAACATCAAAATTACATCATAATTATATATATATATATATATATATATATATGTGTGTGTGTGTGTGTGTGTGTGTGTGTGAAAATTCTTTTGCTTAAAGACAAAGAAACATAGTTCCTGATCAAATGGCAAAAAATTTCACCAAAGATTTTGGTTTTCAAGCGCGTCCGTCTGTACATGCAAGCAGAACGTGCCACTGGTGGTGTAATTGTTGCAAGTTAGACCTTCACGAATGAGTTCAAGTCTCATTTCATATGGCCTTGTGCCACATCTAAGCAATTAGCTTAGAAAACTTTTAGGAATGGTAGTTTGTCTTGTTTATGTAAACTTTCTAAACGATCATGCAAAAAAAAATATACTGCCCAAATCCACAAATATATTTCTGCATACATCCATTTTTTACATTGAATAACTATCTCTATTGCTTAGACAAGTTTGGTACAAGAGGAATTATTTAACGATGTGACTGAAAAGCCAAGTCAACAGAATGACAATGGTTACCAGCCGTGTACGTTGGCCTGAATATTCTAAATAAGAATCGGTACTCGAAAGAGAAATTCTTCCTCATGCAAAAATAACATTTTAAAAAGCCCATCCACAGTTAGAGGAAGAGGTAAATAAAAGTAGAATGCGGCTTTCTTTAATTTACGAATACCATTGAATCCATTTATTTCAGATATATTGGGCACAACTGTGGGCAACATATGCAAGCAAGCATCCGTGTCTCTCGAAGTAAAACAGGAAAAATCCATTTATTTATTTGTAAAACGACATTGATTTTCTTTAAATTTCTATCATGGGTGTTTTTTTGTTTCCTTTGTGTCTTTTTTTACTTACATCTGTACATGAATTCACTGCGTGTAAGTTATCGAGTACAACTAAAAACATTGATGGCATCTGGTTGATGCAAAATATTAAACATTTTTGCAATGCTTCACGTTTTGAATTTATAGTATCTGTCATGGAGTTTGGAAACCTGATTCTAGCATATTTGTCGTTCGTGGACATACATGAGTTTAGTAAGTTATAAAATTCAAAAACTGACACTGAATGGAAAATTTAATGATTAAGCAATTTAGTTTTGGGGCTATGAATGAATGTAAAGAAGTATATTAAAAAAATGTGGGTTTGAGTTGAATAAAAATGTATACATTTTATTCGGAATACAGGAGACTGCACTTCTTTTCTTTCATTTTCTGGTTCATTTCAAAGGTTTAAGATATATGCATATATTTCCCATGAAGGAAGATCTGTATCAATTAACAACCAACCCTTTAATGGTAGGGGGTGTCCTCGAAGTGTAATGGTTAAAATAAGGGACTGCAGAATGATAGTTAGTGAGTTCGTATTCCAGTCGCGCTATTACATTCACTTTCGGGCAAATACTCTTGGGAAAGGTATGACCCCGCCCCTTATCCTCCCAGCTATGGGTTAAATAGTACCACTACTCTTCTTCTAGGAGAATGGCTTTCGCATTAAATAACCTACAAAGGTTGATATGCCATTAAACAAAGAAACCAAACTAAACCGACCCCTTAATGGTAAAAATAAAAACAAGTCATAAAATGTTATGTACAATTAAAAATAAGAAGACTATGAAGTAATACTCGTAAGTTATAAAATGAAAAACTGATATCGAATCTTAAAATATACATATTTTTTTCCTGGCACATTCTCAAAGGTTTAAGATTCGTCAATACATTTCCCATGAAAGAAGAGCAAGTATAAATAAACAACGAATTACTCCTTCAAGGTAAAACCCAAAAAGTGTTTTGAATATAACAGGACACTGAAAAACAAGAAGTCGTGATATTGTTTGTAAGTGTCATAAAAAATAAAAAAGTAATATTGAATCTTAAACTGTATATATTTTCTTATTATTTTCCTGACACATGCATAAAGGTTTTCGATACATCATTATATTTCTTATATATTAGGTAAAATGCAATTTTACCTAATGCAGAATTTAACAATTTTTATTTTGTAAACGGGCAACCTCCCCGGTGATAATTTAAATTCCTCTGATTTCGATAAAAATAAAAACACAACTAATAGGCACTACGTAAAGTCGATATATAAAAGTTCTCCATCTTACGATTATATTTAACCCCCACCACTGGGGATTATAACAAGGCGCTGAGCCCCTTTGAAAGCGCAAATACATCCAGTTTGTTTGAAAGATACATAAAACAAAGCATATATTCTTAAATAAAATTTTACGAGAAAGACAATGAACCCAAGAAATTCACTTTCCTGTGCTTAAGCTGGGTAAACGGCCCCGGTAAAAATCAAATACCTCTGATTTATATATATATATATATATATATATATATATATATATATATATATATATATATATATGAGTGTGTGTGTGTGTGTGTGTGTATACATGCATATATATGTATATATATATGTGTATACATGCGTATGAGCGTACACATACATACATTTATATATATATATATATATATATATATATATACGTGGTGAAATCAATAAGTTTCCATACTTTTTTTGTACAGGCAATGAAAATTGTCGTAGACTCTTGAAAGTTCAGTTTGTTATTACTATACATCTTATGAGATGACAGATTAATTTTTATGATATCACGTTCAAATGAACAGCTACAGCAGTGATTGGAATACACCCTACTAAACCCTGATTGCCACAGCTGGTGAATTTCAAAAATGTAATCTGGACGTCAGGACGCTTTAGAAGAACGATGTGCAATAAAATTATGTTTTAAACTTGGCAAAAATACCACAAAAACGTATGGAATACTTCAGACTGCTTTTCGACCATCTTGCATAAATCGAGCATGAGTTTTTGCAGAGCATAAGAGATTCAAGGAAAGCAGGGAGTCTGTGATGGATGATGAGAGGTGTGGGAGGAGTAATGGAATACACAACAGTTGATTGGCCAAAGGGTTAGGGTTAGGGTTACTATGTTAAGGTTTTAAGGGAGTTCAGAAAAAGATTCCTTGGGAAGAGACCAGGACAATGCACCAGTCCACAACTCCATCCTTGTCACGGAGTATTTGACCAAGATGGACATCAAGACAGTTCCTCAAACTCCGTATAGTCCAGACCTTGCTCCCTGTGACTTTTGGTTTTTCCCTTAGCTCAGAGGCAGGTTGTTATGAGACAATTGAGGAGATGAAAAAGTCTGTGATGAAGGTCACTGACACGTTCAGACAAGAGGACTTCCAGGGCCTTCCAGAAGTTGTTGGAATGGTACAACAAGTGCATTGCAGCCGGAGGAGATTACTTCGAAGGGGTCTAGAGTTTCATGTGTGTACTATTAATAAAAGTATTGTGCCCATACAAAAAAGTCTGGAAACATATTTAATGATCCTCGAATGTTTAAATATGTATGAGTATCTACCTATCTATATATTATAGGGGTGTCCTCGAGGTGTAATGGTTAAAGCGATGAACTGCGGAATCGTAGTACGCGAGTTCGTATTCCAGTCGCGCTATTACGTTCACTTTCGGGCAAATACCCTTGGGAAAGGTATGAATCCCTTTATTCTCCCTCCAACTATGGGTAAATAGTAGGACGGACTAGGTTCTTCAGCCTTGGTGAGGCAACTAGTCTAGGAGAAGGAAAACTCTCAATTCAAAACCTGTTAAACTCCGCTTAAAATTGACCTTGTGTCATATCCTGCCCGAGCGGAGGGGTTGGTAAATAGTACCTATCTATATAATGAAGCTCAAAGTCTATCTGTATGTCTGTACATATATAGCATGAAGAGGAATATACGATACATAAAAAAATATATTTATTCTTATGCAAAATCTTACGAGAAAAAGAATGAGCGACATGAAATTTACTTTTCAGTTCGATTGGGGCCAGGTTTTAAAAAAAGCAATCGCCTGCAGTGAAAATTCCGACTCCTCTAATTTTAACTAAATTAAAATCATATTGTTGATGTTTACAGAGAGTCAGGATCTTTATTTGGGAGTGTATACCAATTTCATTATTAGCAACTGAGAAAAATGCCGATTCATATACTTCAAGCGTTAACTTGCTAATTGGAAAAGGGGAAAAAGTGCTGAATCACATATTTCAAATATTAATATTTGATTAATAATTATCTTTCTGGGTTTTAATTATTCCCGATTTTTCTTTTCAATTCTAATTCTTTTCAGTATTTTTACAAACATATATATATATATATATATATATATATCTTTATGCAGCCATGTCCTTTATATATATTTGGTGAGTATCACACTTGATTTGTTAAGTATCGTAAATAGTTATTATTAAATATTACATTACAATAATAATAAATCTTTAATTGTTAGTGTTTGTTGTGATTATCGAATAAATATTGCATAATTTTTCTGAAGCTTTTATTTACTCTTATATTACATGAAAAAAAAACCGCTATGTGAGGGTTGCTTCAATATATAAACCCAAATATTGAGATAGATATTAATATTATTACTGGAATAAACAAAGCACTTCTTTTTCATAAAACTGGCATTCCTTTCATTTGAGTTCCAAGAAAGGATATAGTTTTATAATGAACATGATAGTTAACATTATATTCATAAAGATAAATGAGTATTGAATTCAACAGTATAGTGTAGATTTTTGACCGAAGCCTGACAATAAAGGGGATGTGGTATTCTGCTCCAAAACATTCAATAATATCGAAGCAGTAACTTTCGTAAATTAGAGTATAATATTTGAAGGCTCTTTCGGAACCCGGTCAACGACGGGTAAATTCTGCTATTATATATATATATATAATTTAACTTCGATGAATCATACAATGCTGCACTTTGCCAAGCCCTTATATATATATATATATATATATATATATAATTATTATATCTATCTATCTATCTATATATATATATATATATATATATATATATATAATTTTACCCTGTGCGTAATATATATTCATAATTTCATCCTACCTGAAAGACATACACACAGACACACACACATATATATATATATATGTATATATATGTGTAGTTTTCCCCAATGTTAATTATATGTACAAGTTTAGCCTATTTTAATGATTTTAGAAACACGTCTAGGGAGTTTTATTCCTTGAGATTTGGGAATCATGTTCATTGTACATTTATATTTAGGTTTTTGGACATTAATTTCTTGAGAGTTTTTCTACTTTAGCTGTTCTGAGGTTTTCTTTGGTTTCTTCTTGTTTGTTTGTTTAAGGGCATATCAACATTCATGGGTTTTTTAATGCTAATTCCATCCTAGCCGAACATCAGTCGTACGAATTAAACATAATATTCAACGCTAGGGAAAAAAAAATATTTTCAATAAAATTAATTTTCATGCAGTTATATGGTCTAAAGTATTCCTATGTAAATTAATCAATTTACTAACAACAGTATGGTTTTAAGTCTCCCCATCCCAGCGTAAAAGTAAAAATCTTACAAAAAGAGGTGTCTTCATAATATTAAAAAACTCCATAATGTTGTGAGGTTTCAGTTGAAAAGATCTGAATATTGCTATTTTTATTGCTTTTACTCCTAGATCAACTCTGGTCCGTGGCGTCACATCTATGGAACAAATAGATCTGTGTGAAAATTATTCATATTCGACAAGAATACTTGATGCCTGATAGCTGTAAATAATTCATACTAAGAATAGGTCCTAAAAGATATAATCTAAAAGGATTATAATGTGTTACTTGAAATCATATAAGCTTGTTCACAAAATGACTATTATTAAAAAGAGAAAATTCTTGAACTGATAAATATTATTATCAAATAGAAATTCTTGAAGCCATAAACCAATTTTCAAATTATTTGGATTAGATTAGAATACTTGAAACCATACAACTACTTGCAAATAATTAGGTTTTAATAAGAATATTTGTAAACTTACAACTGTCTGCAAATTATTAGGATTTGATAGAAATACTTAAAAACATACAACTGTCAGCAAATAAATTTGATTTGATAAGAATAATTGTAACTATACAACTGGCTGCAATATATTAGGATTTGATGGAAATATTTGAACCATACAGCTGTCTGCAACATATTGGAATTTAATAGAAATACATGAAACCATACCAGAGTCTGCCTCATCTTAGGACTTGACAGAAATATTTGAAACCATACAACTATCTGCAACATATTGGGATTTGATAAGAATATTTGAAACCATAGAACGGTCTGAAAAATATTAGGATTCGATAAGAATACTTGAAACTATAAAACTGTGTGCAAAATATTTGAATTTGATAGAAATACTTGAAACCATCCAACTGTGTGAAAATTATTAGGATTACATATAATTAATTAATACCATATATGTGTGTGCAAAATACTAACAAAAATAGATAAAAAACTATAAATGTATAATGATCACATTTCCCTAACTTCAAGACATGCTATAACCCTAGATGGTTTGACGTGAGGTAAAAATAATCACTCAATATTAAAACGAAATTTGAAAATCTGAATAATATCGTCTTTCCCTTTTAATATCGCTTAGTCAGTTGATCGTACTCCTGGCAGAAACGCAAATTTCACAAATTAACCGAGAAACAGTGAAAGTCTGGTACACCATTTGTCAACCTCAAAAGGGGAAAAAACAGACATTTTTTTCAAATCAATATGGCCGCAATTATAACTTAACGGGTAGTATGTTCATTTTATTGATTCTGACGGGGACTGTTCTATTGCATCACAGAAAAAAAAAAATCGGCGAACAATTCGCAGGCCCAGAAAATTTCGACTTGGCGCGTTTTATTGGAAATAAATTACAGTGGGAGCTATTTATATTTTTTCTTACTGTCTCTTCTTAGATCCATGACGGAAATACCATAATGTCAAGTTCCAACTCGTTAACCACAACGCCATAGATACTTCCCCGTTATGATAAGTGTTCACGAAACTCAGTCTGGTACAAGATGGTTATATCTGTTATTGGCGGCGGCATTTTTCATAAAATTAAAAAAAAAACAAACACCCTCACTAATAAATTAAGAGCCGGTCTTCTCTAACCAATAATTCATTATTTCAAGTACCACACACACACACCCAGACATATATATATATATATATATATATATATATATATATATATATATATATATTCCTTTGAGAGTTTTTCACTCCAGCGTTTTCATTATTTCAAATATTATATATATATATATATATATAGTACTTAAGATTTTTTTCACATCAGAGATATCTGATGGACTTTCACTGGAATTTAAGTGACAGCAAGTCTCCTCAAGTCTCCAGGACTCTTCTAGGTATTCAGGCTGTTCTCTACAATGTTGTAGTTTGGATGGTCTCCACTCGTCCTCCAACTTCCAAGTCCTCCAGTCCCTTCAATAGTCCTTTAGTTACTGGACCGAATGCACCAGTCACGATTAGGATAATCGTCACCTTCATATTCCATAGTCTTTTTAATTCCCTGACCAGGTCGACATACTAATCCTTCTTTTCACTTTCTTTCAGTTTTATTCTCTTGTTAGCGAGTACAGCAAGTCTACAATTTTGCTAGTTCTCTTTTTTCTTGTTGATTGCTATAAGGTCTGGTCTTTTGACTGATATTAGGGGATTCATTTGTATGTCATTCCACTGAGCGTTTTTCACTCCGGAGTGAGCTGATGGTCTCCCACGGGAGTTTGAGTGACAGCAAGTCTCCTCAAGTCTCCAGGACTCTTTTCAGTATTCTGGCCGATCTTAATAATGCTGCATTCTGGATAGTCTCAAGTTTTTTCTCTGATTTCCCAGTCTTCCACTCGTTTTATCAAGCATCTGGTGATTGTTCCAAGCGCACACTTATTTTTATTATTGTACGTGGGAGTGTTGAACAACTTAATCTTTATTCAACAAGGAGGACAACTCTGATATAACACATGTGGTTGACATATTTGCTGGTTATCCGATATCAGCTGGTTAATAATCATGAAGACTTAGGGAGGAGCATACGTGTTGTACAAGCGTTAACCACTGTACACATGTTCCCTTAAGATCTTTTCATATACTAAACTTTGTCTCGAAAAAAATTCCCGTGGTAATGAAGATGTACACTTGATCAGATGGCAGTATGTAGCGACATATCTACAAATGGGTGGAATAGGTCTTATCTTCAAATCGTTGTTGTGTCCTCCTGTGACATGGACTGAACCCAGAGGATACTTTTGCGTTCTGAGCAACCTTATTCAGGAGAGCTCTGCTAATCCAGACGGAAAAATGCTAATGGTGGAAGACTGAGACTATGAGAAACCGCCGATATCTATAAAATATTATAAGTTGCCACGCACACACACACATGCACACACGCACACACACACACACACACACACATATATATATATATATATATATATATGCGTGTGTTTGTGTGTGTGGTTAATGGTTATAGTCGAAGGAAATGGACACAGCGAGACGAGTTCAAATCCTGAACGAGGTTGATTGCATTTTGCAATGTCACTAATAAGCTTGGAACAGATATGAATTCATTTATTCAAATTATCATAGTAAGGTATATTGGGTACTTTCCCTATCGCTTTGGCGAAACTCTAATTCTAACCTGTTAAACTCACTTAAAAATTGACCTGGTGTCACATTCTGCCCGTGCAGAGGAAGTCGGTAGATGCACACACACACACACACACACACACACACACACACACACACATATATATATATATATATATATATATATATACATTAAATGATTTCATTATATATCCAGTGTGAGTAGCGCCCTTCACTACACCTCGGTGTTGTAGCTATTGAAAAGGGAACCTTCAGGTCTCCCTCGACTACGGTCGCCAATTAACACGAGTGTCATTTTCAGTATCCAATGCTTAGGAACATATACATTTGCAGAAATTATTTATCTTTAACTTGTTTTATATTCCATAATTTTGAAAAATGATTTTAACTAAAATAAATAGACTGCGGCAAAATAAACACCGCTCAGAAGATAGCAGTACATGCGCCATCTATAGGCAAAATAGTGAATAACCAAAAAGCTATGCTAAACAGTGGCAATCAATATAATATGGTAATAAAATATAATTTGTTAACTCTATCCTAATTACAATACTTCGTAATTATTAGCTAATTAGAAAAGACCTTTTTGATATTTTTTGTAAGTTGCCTCACAGTTGTCAGCTTGTTAGATTTACAGTAGACCTTCACTGTAACTTCCGCTAGCCAAAGATAACGAAAACTAATTTCTAATTAACTCACTCCCTATGGAAAAGATTGATTAGTTTACGCCGATAGCCTTTTGAAACCATCATATTCTTACAATATTATAATTGGATAATGAGAAAATAAAATAACCATGTATTGAGATACAGTAAAATATTTGGAACAAAATTATCTTTATTGTACATGAAAAGGAAAATTTTTGTCGATTTTTGCAGCTGGAAAAGCAATTAGTAACATACCAATTGGCCGAAAACTACCCTTGTCCATGTATATAACCTCAAAAAGTTCTAAACTAGCATGTAGTGCAACCCCCTAATATTAGAAAAAAATTAGCTCTCAGAGACACACACACACACACACACACATATATATATATATATTGCTGTATGTACTCACGAATCAAGCATGTCTCAGGGAGCTAAATTTTTTTCTAATATTTGGGGGTCGCACTATATGCGAGCTAAGAACTTTGTGAGGTTAGTTTCTTCCAGGCAGCGGTCACATCGATACTGCTATATGGATGCGCTACATGGACGCTGACAAAACGGCTGGAGAAGAAGCTAGATGACAATTACACAAGAATGCTGCGTGCAATCCTGAACAAGTCCTGGCACCAACACCCCACAAGACACCAACTGTACGGCCACCTGCCCCCTATCACGAAAACTATTCAAGTTAGACGAGCCAGACATGCAGGACACTGCTGGAGAAGCAGAGATGAACTCATAAGAGATGTACTCTTATGGACCCCCACACATGGCCGCGCAAAAGTAGGACGACCAGCACGAACGTACATTCAGCAGCTATGTGAGGATAGGGGATGTTTTCCTGAAGACCTACCTAGGGCGATGAACGATAGGGAGGAGTGGCGAGAGAAGGTCAGGGATATCCGTGCTACCAGCGCGACATGATGATGATGATAATGATGATGATAATATATATATATATATATATATATATATTGCTGTATGTACTCACGAATCAAGCATGTCTCAGGGAGCTAAATTTTTTTCTAATATTTGGGGGTCGCACTATATGCGAGCTAAGAACTTTGTGAGGTTATATATATATATATACATATATATATATATATATATATGTGTGTGTGTGTGTGTGTGTGTGTGTGTGTGTGTGTGTGTGTGTGTATGTGTGTGAAAATAAGTCTGTATGTGTCTACATGTGAATATGTAAAACATGGGCTGCTATCGAAAGGATATCAAACACGTAGAAATTCGATAATTTTATCTTTCCAGTAAACGAAAGTGTGAATTTGTCCAAGCTGTAGCTGTGAGGTACTATTGTATACTTTTGCCACTTGGAATCTAACTAAACAATCAGAGAGAAAACTAAATGACAGCTACGCAAGGATACTGTGTTTCTGTTTTGAACTTATCCTGGAAGCAGCACCCCACAAAAGAGTACTTATATCTCTTATGACTCCTACGGAGTGTCCTCGTGGTGTAATGGCCTTCAGAATGGAAGTAAGGGTCTTCAAACTCCAATCACGCTATTGCGTTCACTTTCGGACAAATGCCCTTCGGAAAGGTATGAACCTCCTTATCCTCCCAGCTATGGGTTAAAAAGTACTACTGCTGTTCTACTAGGAAAATGACTTGGCATTAAATAACCTAAAAATATCCCTATGTCATTAAACAAAGAAGCTAAACATAACCAAACCAATCCTATGGCTTTCATCTTTTAAACCATCTAAGTAAGACAAGCGAGATATATTGAAATTTGGTTGGTAGGTTGTTTTGTTTTATGCCGTATCAACTCTTTGACACCGAAATAAATTTCAAACAATTCAGTTTTGTATGAGCATATTGATTGTTTACACACATTTAAATGTCAAAACAGTTCTATTTCAAACACTTCACAGTTTCAATGTCAAAAATCGTTTTATGTCAAGCAATTTAGTTTTGCATAAGTACGCAGTTTAGTTCTATTTTAAAACACTTCTATTTCAAACAGTTCAGTTTAGGATAAGAACGCAGTTTCAATATCAAAAACAATTCTATTTTAAACTCTTCAGTTTAGCATAAGTACCCAGTTTAGATTTTTTTTTTACCCATAGATAGGACCCTATCAGGTGCTACCACTCCGAGGGAAAGTAGACCTGGGATCGATGCCAATGAAGGGTTACTCTGCATTTCCCAAAGCTCCAGCATTACTGCGATCTTGCCATCGGATTGTTTTGCGTCATTACAGGACACTCGCTGGGGAGTCTTAATTCTCTGAAGAAAAGTAGTCGGTGTATTCTGCGACCCCAGCTGACAGGGTAAGGTCTGTCCGAAACTACTCGGAAATTCAGGATAAACAAATGAGCAACTTTCTTATGTAAACTCCTGCTGGTGAACCTACCTTTATTAGTCGACCAGAAAAAAAGAAACTTACATCCATTAACTTTGCGCAATGATTGATTGGGACGGTCGGTGAGCGAGAGAGAGAAAGAAAGAGAGAGCGAAAGTTGTGGGAATGTGTGCTCTCAGCCAACCTTGATGATAATACTGATAATAGGACATATAAAGATCTGGGATTATTGTCATTATCTTTGTTGGAACTCCCCATGGCGTTGTGGATAACATGGTGGACAAGCAGCATTGTGGGAAGCAAGTTCTATACGGTTCACTTTCGGATTAAAATCTTTGAAATGAATATGAGTCTTTTTATCCCCCTAGCTATGGATTACATAATACCTCTACTTTTCTTTTCCAAGGATGGTTTCGATATTAGATAACCCTCAAGTGTTGATAACACATTAAATTAAGAAACCAAACCTATCGTTTCGGTCTGTGTACTCTCCAGCAATTCTAAGGTGTCCTTTTTTGGTTGTCGGTAATCTACATTGAAATCCGAACTTAATCTAATTCTTTATTCGATTCACAGTCGAAGGTAAACTGCTGTTTAAAAAAAAATAAATAAAAAACAAAAGCTTTTATAAAAAGTACGTTCGCCCAGTCGGCTGGGGCTCTAAAATACACCAACTTCACCTCTTCAGAGTGGTAAAAACCACACCCTACCAACGAGTATCCTTGATATGACACTAAACCATCATATGCTGGGGTTCCAATTCTGTAGCTTTGGAGGATGTTGATTACTCTTTCATTACAATTACTCCCAAGCCAACTTTCACCTGGACTAGTAGCAGTTGTTAGGGTCCCATCATTGGATCAAATAGAAGTGTTTGATTATTTAACTGTGCGCAAACAATCATTAATGTTTGATAGAAATACTTGAAACTATTTAATTGTGAGCAAATAAATGAATTCTAGCTCGTTTATAACGTTATCGATATATTATGCTTATACAAATCATATCTGATGATATGTCATAAAATCCAACCAACCAGCCAATCAACCAAAATGCACGCATTCTCTAATTTAAAAGACAGTCAGAATGTCTCTTAAAAATAGTCTAAGATATTTTTTTCCGAGTAGGGTTTAAATTTTTTACTTGATTCAAAACTTCTAACATAATCTAATTTCCATTCATCCACAAATAAATCAAAAGAATATTAAATTACAAAACCAAACAAATTTATCTGTATATAAAAATACACTTTACATGAGAAAAGAATCGATAAACTATAAATGTAAACGGAATTTTAATTCTTGAATTGTCTTTTTAGTGGAAAAGATGGATTTGGTTGGTAAAAGATGGATATAGTGAGTAAGAGATGGATTTGGTTGGTAAAAGATGGATTTAGTTGGTAAAAGATAGATTTGGTTGGTAAAAGATGGATTTGAGAGGTAAAAGATGGATTTGGTTGGTAAAAGATGGATTTGATAGGTAAAAGATGGATTTGGTTGGTAAAAGATGGATTTGATAGGTAAAAGATGGATTTGGTTGGTAAAAGATGGATATGGTTGCTAAGAGATGGCTTTAGTTGGTAAAAGATGGATTTAGTTGGTAAAAGATTGATTTGATAGGTGAAAGGTGGATTTGGTTGGTAAAAGATGGATTTGATAGGTAAAAGATGGATATGGTTGGTAAAAGGTGAATATGGTTGGTAAGATGTTGGTAAAAGATTGATTTGGTAGGTAAAAAAATGGATATGGTTGGTAAAAGATTCGATTTGGTTGGTAAAAGCCTATTAGGTTGGTAAAGCGTGTTTTTAAAAATGTCTTCGAATGTAAAATTTCACATTGTCATTTACTAATCTTAGTTATATCACTCGACCGAAAGTATGAAGCGCCCTGTGAGAAACAAAACAAGTATGGTCTGCTAATACAGTTTCCTAACCATTACACCAGATCGGGTGCTGATATTAAATCTTATAATAAAACTAACGCCAATAAATATTCCGCATTTTCCCCAACACAAAGATTACAACTATAGTATTTCTAAAAGAATTCATTTGGCATTAAATAACCCACAATGGCAGATATGCCATTAAACAAGGAAAACAAATTAAACGAAACGAAACAAAAAAATACCGGGCACTACTAAAACTGACTTAATAAGAGAAGCTCCGTGTCTTTTCAATCAGAGCTGGGATTTTTGTACATAATTTCATTGAAATATTATTTATTTGAAATATGTTGCTGTTGATAAGAATAAAAAATTCAAACATTGATTTTACCTTTAAATTTTAAAATTTTTTGAAAATCAGTATTTTTTTCTCATTAAATTACCTTTTTTTTTACATAAGGACATATCAGGACCGATTATAGAAAAGGATATGTTAGAGTTCAGCATTCAAATAAAATGATTAGTTTAAACTTAGCTTGTTTTTTAATGTATTTATTCGCGCAAATATGAATATATGCGTCGTTAACGACAATCAAGTACTCTAGATCTTTCTGCTCAGAACCAGATCCTTCGTTCATTTAGATGTCTCGTATATTCTGAACAAGTCGTATGGGAATGACACAACACAAGTGGCCATTATTCTCATTCAGCTAAGTGTACGATATCTGACTAGTAGTCGCCATGATCCATCGATTTTTTCTCCTGTTATAAAAGGATTCATAAATACACTCAATTAAATTCTCCCCTTGTGAACTCCTGTGTTTTATCGAGCCTACCAAACTTTTATGCATCCCTGGGGTCTCCATATGAAAAGCCTTGGTTAAGATACCCAGAAGCGTCGTCCTTCCTTTGACTGGACTATATTCGATTGGCAGGTTGGATTTGATAACATGACAGTAGCCAAGACAATCGAGTGCCGTGAGATAATTTCTCTGAGATACCGAAACACAGAATGTCACGTAACGTGTTGATAAGGTTCTTAATTCTCCCGATTGCTCCATCTTTAATTTCCTAGGTGAATTTGATATCAAGACAGCTCCAATGATACCTGATCGTCACAGAATGCTTACATTAAAACTGCTGGCGATACACTTTCTCGGGTAACATCTTCGAGGTTAAATCAGCCTCGCTGAAATGACCACCAGCCTCTTCATTTTGGTAAAGGCGGAATTAGAATAAAAAGATACCTGGTTCAACCGAGTTTAATTTAAAATCAGAGTTATCCACTATAATCTTTAATTCCTCCGATAACCCCACGCTGTCACTCGACTACGTACTGAATAAGTTTGGCGTTGTTTCCTATGTTGATAATTGGTGTTCTCAAAGGTTGGTCGAATGAAGATTGACGAGATATAGATTAATTAATTGATTGATTTTAACGGCAGTCCAAAACTTCGAGGGTTGTTTTCTACCTAGAGGTCAAGTAATGGCATTTACTTCACGTTCATATTTACATCTTTTGTGTAGTTATTTCTTAGGTTTTGTTTGGTTTCTTTGTTTAATAGCATATCAACTTTTGTAGGTTATTTAATTCCAAAGCCATCTTTCTAGAAGAACAGTAGTGGTACTATTTAACCCATTGGGAGGATAATGAGTTTCATATCTTTCCCAAGGGTATTTGTCCGAAAGTGAACGTAATAGCGTGACTGGAGTTCGAACCCACTTACTACAATCCCTCAGTCTATCGCTTTAACCATTACACCACGAGGACTCCCCCCCAGATATTTCTAAAGATTTTTTTCACAAACGGTTCAATCAACTTGACCTTCAAATGCAGTTTAGCGTCCCTTTGTTCTATTGCCATAAAAAATGAATTTACATGGAGGAAGAATGGCCATAATACTTCTTTATGAAAATATGACTATCACATTCTCTTTTTCCTTTTTGTTTATAAGAATATATACGTCTTTATTTCTTTTGAATGGGGTTAAAGCTTCTGTGGCCTGAGAGAGACGGACGGAGGCAGACGAATACAGACTGCAATACTGATCTATAACTTCTTCTCAGTTGCTCTAGGGTACACCTCTCCAGTGGGGCGCCCAGCCACTCGATGGTGCTCTTTGTGACAGACCAAATCTCTTCTTGCCGTAAGCTGAGGTTGCCTCTACTAACAGTATCTCACGTGGGCATTGGCATATATATATCTTTTCATAGTGGTCATACATTTCCGTTAAAACATATGACTGCTACTACTTATCTACACCGGTGCGTCCTGTGCAGAAAAATTCCTGACTGACGGCTCGGTCAACATGCAACGCCTTCAGCAAAGGATACAATCAACGTAGTCTAAGTTTCATCGACAGGGCATGAGGAGACCAAGTGGTTTTCACTTGTTCTCAATACGAAATAATAAATGACCGACAAAAGAAAAAAAAACAGTAATATTTTGAATATTACTAGTTCTCCAAACAAATAATAAAAAAAATTAACATACGTTGAGTAGCGTTCCTTCGTTGATGAATAGTGATCATTATGGAAGAGACGGTTTTTACTGAGCCCTAAGATATATTTCTTCATTTTAGACTGTCCAGGTCTGAACTGACGCTTTCAAAGTTTTGAGTTTGACTTCTTTACAACCGAATACGAGAGTTCACGGAATTGACATTTCACCTCTTCCTATCGGTCATGTGAATAATTGCTACGAACTGAGGTTGTCGGTGAGAGGTAGGCCACTACTTTACTCTGAGCTGATCGGACGAGAATGAATATATTCATAGTGTTACTGTCGTAAGAATGTTTGTATGCATGATGAATGATGACCTAAAAAGTGGATTCATCAGAGTAGGTTTTCTTTGTTACGCTTCCCCATAAATTACTCAAATAATAAAGGCTATATCTGACACGATTAGCCTTTTGTTTCTATCGGAGGATTTGTAACCAATGTATGTAATATAGAGGTGCATAAAACACTTTATAGTTGAGACCAACAACTTGAAAAGTATGGTGATAGCCCTCATTTAATTGTTGGGATTGCTGATTAATAAAACAGACCCACTATGTGTAGTCAGTTAATGTGACGTCTGACACTTTAAAATGTGTTTCTATTTGGCTATGAGCTTAAACACAAAACCCTGGCCACCTCTCAGTCTCGAAGTCTCTCTGGTTTGGACCAGGAGCCAAGGTTGACATTGAATTCCCTGTCTCAGTTGTCTGGCCGTCGTGTAAAGTTTTTCTGGAGAAACGAGAATGTAAAAATTTCGCGCATGCTGGGTAACATAACTTTAGGTCGTCTGACATTTACTTCCACTGAAAAGTTTATTTCCAAATAAATGGCAACCCCCCTCTCTCTTTCTCGCTCTCTCTCTCTCTCTCTCTCTCTCTCTCTATCTATCTCTGTTTACATATATATATACACATATTTGTGAGTGTGTGTGTGTGTGTGTGTGTGTGAGAGAGAGAGAGAGAGAGAGAGAGAGAGAGAGTGAGAAATTATACTCATCAGAAAATCGTCTTAGATACGGAGAAAAATACTTTCATAGTAAATAATGCATTAAATTTCTTCTTAAAAAAAGGAAATAGAAAAAATATTGAATCTAAGGAAAAATCGGTATTGACGCCATTTTGTATGTAAGCGCAGGTGCGCATGTGTTACCAGAGTTGAAAATTCCCTCTCAAAAAATATCTATCTCACAACGAATATGCCATAAATAATCTTTTCCATAATTCTTGGTGTTTAAATACTTTGCTAAAAGTTCCTTGTTTTGTATCTTTTTATTTATTTATTTATTTATTTATTTTTATTGATCTAGTTTATGTTTTTTTTTTTTTATCGACTGGGCCATAAAACACTTAAAATTGACGAATCTACCTTACCTTACGAAATGTCACGCATTTTATATTGTTTTACTGCAGGCTAGTTTTCTTGTCTTTGTCAGGTTTTTTTTAACAAGATTTCGGCTGTTTAAACCTTCGAGGTAGCACGTGTTCACCCTTAAAATTTTCTTTTACATAATCCAAGCCTCACATACACAAAAACTTTCCGGATGTACATGTGGATAGTGTTGGTATGACCGTTTCAGGAAATAACAAACGCCCTAACAACGTTTGACGTGTATGGTTTCTTTAGTTTTGTTTGGGCAACCAATCTGGAAGAAAGAAAAAACTAAATTCGAACAAGTACTCCACGTAAAGCTTTACCAAATGTGGCATCACCAGATTAAGTACGGCCTTGGTACACAATAAAATAGTTATAATACTTTTGAGGTCTTGCGTGCACTGCACCAAAATGGAATATGTTGCGTAATAGAATTTGGAGTGGGGAACGGTTCACTATATCCTACTTTGGTGAGATACACGAAAATATCGACGTAGTTAGCGTTATGTTTATCGACACTGGAAATAGAATCGGCAACTCGACATCTCATTCTAGACTCCGATGTTTCATTTAGCGGTGCTGCCCTCAGGAAAAAAGCATGCTTTTTTCCATTTATAGGAGAATAGTAGGACAGACTGTGCTCTTTTACCATGGTAGGTCTCCTAGTTTAGGAAAAGAAAAATTCTTACTTCAAATCAGCAGTATTCCGCTTAAAAATTGACCTTGTGTCGCATTCTGCCAGTTCCGAAGATTTAAGTAAACACACAATTCTGGAAACAATGCTGGAAGTCTTCAACTGACTCTGTTTTCAGTCTTTTGGTTAATTACAAACAAAACAGATATTGGCAAAAGTGTTTTATTAGATAGAGGAAACAGCCCTGTCAGTGCTTGAAGTTCTTTTTGAAATATTAAACGACTTGAAGATACTGAAGTGTTTGACCTACCAGACAACTTGCGCAATTAAACACTTTCTTATGGAATGCCGAGATTTCGCTGTCATCAGAAGCAATTTTTCGAAGTGAATAGTTTAACCGATCTGTTCGAAAACGTCAAAATAGATGACGTTCAGTCCTTCTTGAGAGGAAAAGGGTTGTACCAAAAATATGACGAATTAAAACTGGTTAATCATGTGCAAACAAATGAAATCCTGCTTATAGAAAATTTTACCTACTTAAGTATTCGTTTAGAAATCTTTGCTTGAATGTATATAAAGACAGAATTTGGTGTTAAAAAACCTAAAAAGGTTGATATGCCATAAAACCCCAAAAAATGAATAAAAAAACAACCAAAAAAAAAAAAACGATACTGTTTCAGATTAAGAAAAATACTTACAGCAATTTGTTTAAGGAAGAATATAGTGCATCAAGGTTTGTGCCATTTGAGTGTGAGAGAGGTGATTTTAATAATTTAAAAGTCTGAGGTGTAAAGTTTGAGATGGTTTCAGTTGTAGTGAAAGTCGCAATCACTTGATTCTAAAATCGTTTATGACGAAAGTTTGTATTTGTATTTGAAGATTGGAACCAGTACGGTGATGAATTAAGAGACATGATGTGTCACTATTTGGGTCGGGGTTTTGAGCCATGGTAACAAAAAATCCTAGACCATACCTTGTGATCTGGTATTTAGCGATCTGAGACAGAAGTGCGTACGAGACCAACACATCAATAAATGAAAAACCCTCAAAGTAGTTGCCTAATAAATTACTCGGTGATTCTAACCTTATTTTAAAGGAAAATAGAAATTAAAACCATTGAAGAAGAAGAAGAAGAAGAAGAAGAAGAAGAAGAAGAAGAAGAAGAAGAAGAAGAAGGGGTCAAAGAGAACAAGAATACGTGAGTGAAAGAATGAGCGAAATACAGGAAATTGAAAAAGGAGGGGAGGAATGAAACAACGAAAAAGAAGAAGAAAGAATAAAGAAAGAAAAGACAAGTAAAATAGAAAAAAACCAAAACCAAAAATGAAGAAAACGAATATGGAAGAAAAAAAAAGAAATGGAAAGAAAAAATAGAACCAAAGGAAAGAAGGAATAGGTGGAACAAAGAAAGAGAAAAAAGAAGAGAAAAGTAAGAGAAATAATACATGAAAGATGGTGACGGGGAAGAAAAAGTGATGGAAAGAAAGAAGTAGATACAAAAAACAAAGCATAAAGGGGAAAAAGGAAGGAAAAGAATAATAAAGGAAAAAGAAAAAGAAAGAAAAAAGAAAGATAGGAATAATAAAGTATAAAAGAAAAAAACGATGGACACGAGATAAAAGAATGAAAAGAAAAGAGAGAGAAAAGGAATAAGGAAAAGAATTAAGTGAAAGAAAATTATAAAGAAAAGTCGAGAAAAAGAAAAAAAGAAAAAAGAAAAAGTAGAGGAGCAAAAAATCATTAGGGAAAGGAAGAATTAATAAAAAAAGAAAGAATCACTGAAAAAGGGGAAAAGAATTAATGAAAGAAGTGGATCGAAAAAGAAAAAAAAGAAAGAGAAAAATTAAGCTAAAACAAAAGAATAAACTAAAAAAAGAAGGGAAAATAAAAAAGAAAGAATAATGTTAAGATGGACGTGAGAGGAAAAAGTTTGAAAAAAGGAAATACGGCGTAAAGAAGGAAAGAAAATTTGAAAAAGGAGAAATGAAGAAAAAAGATTAAGAAAAAGAAAGATAGGAAGAAAAAAATGGGGAGAACAAAAAGTAGAATAAGAAGAAAAAATAATGGGAAAAAGGAGGAAGGAAAAAGAATGAAAGAAAGAACAAAAGAAATACGGGGAAAGAAAAGAAATGAAATTAGAGAAAGTGAAGAAAAAATCAGAAAAAGAGAATTTTAAAAAAAGAATAGAGAAAAGAAAGAAAGGTTGAATAAAAAGAAAGAATAATGAAAAGAAAAGGGGGAGAGGAAAAAAAAAAGAAAGATCTAGAAAAGAAAAGGAAGAAACAAAAAGAAAGAAGACGTAAAAAAAGAATTAGAAAAAGAAAGAATTTTGAACAAAAAGAATAAGAGAGACACAGACAGACAAAGACAGAGGCAGAGACAGAGAGAGACAGAATGAAAAAAAAAAAAGAAAAAAAAAGAGGAGAAAACTAATAAAGGAGAGAAATAATCAAAGAACGTGAAATAAAGCCCTTTTGCATATTAAGCGTCGACTTTTCACTTTGATCAATATTGAACAGCTTCGATCTTCTATGTTGTTTGAATTATCTTTGACAGCGTATTACCCCCTCGGTATTTTAAATATAAATCCCCGGTGTCAGGGACGATTTCTTCATTGCTCTGCTGCTAATAAACACTGCAGTATAGGTCAACACATACACAGACACATTTGTAGCTAAACAAAGCTTGATGCAAGCCCAGTTCATTTGGGCTGTAGAATACACCGACTGCATCTCTGCAGAGGGGTAAAAACTCCCCACAAACGAGAGTTTTTGACATGACACGAAACAATTTGATGGCGATGGAGATTTGGGGAATATGGAGTATCCCTTCGTTGCACTTGCTCTCAGGTCCACTCTGACTTAGAGTGGTAGCACCTGATAGGTGGGTCAAATAGAACAAGACTATGTGCAAACAAATAACTGATGTTAAATTGTAACTGTTATATAACAATACTCGAATCCAAGTTCGTTTAAGAATGTAATCTACAAAATGTATTTACAAATCATATATATATTTGATTTATATGTATAAAAAATATGACATTGAATAACCTACAATTGTTAGTATGCCACAAAGAACAACCAAACGAAATTCTATATATCTAATATATATGTATAAAATGAATTTGGCATTAAATAACACACAATTGTTGATATGGCATAAAACACAACCAAACCAAATCCGATATATTTGATATATATGTATAAAGAAGGTTTGGCATTAAATAACCTACAATGGTTGATGTGCCATAAAACGAAACCAAATAAAATACTATACATTTAATATATATGTATAAATAGGATTTGACATTAAATAACCCACAATTATTGATATGCGAAAAAATCCCAGCAGATTAATATCATGACAAAGTCACCGGAAAATATGTATATATCCTATTCACATATAAAGTTCCTTGACCACTCTGTCCCATGTCAATCAGGAAACATTGTCAGTCTTTGCAAAACTGGCTGATGAAATCAACTCGTAACATACGGTTTGAAATTGTGAAGTTCAAATGGCAAAAGATGTAGGAAAAACTCTTTCTCGTCCCTTCTTTCCTCTTTCCTTCTAAATGAATATCAACCATGAGAAAACAATTCCAAAAAAAACTAATTAATATTTCTTAAAACACGTCATATGAATAAAAAATGTCCAGACAAAGAAATGCAAGCAAAACGTGATATACATTTCAACTGAAGTTTAATTAGCCAAATCTATACACACCGTGAAAGAAGATGAATATATATACATATATATATATATATATATATATATATATATTTATATATATATATATATACATATATATACAATTCCTTTTGTTTATTGTTCATTCATATTCTCTTATATATATATATATATATATATATATATATATATATATATATATATATATATATATAAGAGAATATGAATGAATAATAAACATATAATATATATATATAAAAGAGAATATGAATGAATAATAAACAAAAGGAATTAATTGAATTTATGGCTGGAGAAGAGGGTATGTTTAAAGATAGTGTTAGAATATACTATCAGATAGTAACAACGTTTTCGATTTTTATTCAATTGGAATTTCAGCCGGAACCATCTGTTGAACCCTTATAATTTTCTAGAAGCTAAGTTAATATTATATATGTGCTAAATTTCGTCTTGCTTTGCTCTTCCGAGGGTTTTCTGGAGCAAGGGCTTAAGTTTTCCTTCGTGCCACGTAATATAAAATCGTAGTCGATAATCGATGGCTGCCTACTATATTTCACGGTAAATGCTATCATCCTTAAAATGACGCAGTCATGTGGGGCTGTAAAATAAACCGACTGCATCTCTGGAGGAGTAAGACACCCCCGCCAATGATGGTCCTGGATATGACAGTAAACCATCTGTTGGTGAGAATTTTGAATTCACTTACAATAGGGTCTTAGTCCAGGGCATTTACTACCTGGACACTGGAACTCCCCTTAATTTTTTATTTTTTGCAAACAATCGATGAAAAACAATAATGTACTTGGAAAAAAAATTGTTACTTTCTTTTATCATTCGGTTTAGTATTAAAATGAAACTCTTTCTTCTTTCCATACTCTCACTGATTTCTTTTCTATCTATCTATCTATCTGTCTATCTATCTATCAAGGAGGATCAGTCAATAAAAAAATAGCTTAATGTTACCAAAGGAAGAGGAACCATTGTTAAAAGTCACACATTTTTCAAGGAAATCAAAAGGGATGGGTTCTTTTATCTCCCTGAAGACTGTCAGCTTCATCTATACTGACGTCTGCACCCGGTACTTTATCTTTACCGAAGAGTCAGTGTGCTTCCAGTTTCCTGTCTTTATGATTTAGGCTCCTGGTAGCAAGCCCATGTTTAGCCCATATACGATATCTTTTGACGAAAATATGCTTCTCCTTAAGCATCACGCATTATTCTGTAAATTCCACACTGCTTACATTTCTCAACCAATAAATATTTGATGACATAGCTCCTTTTAAGCCTGGAGCAATCTGTTTGATTTGCTACCATTTTTGAAAGACATTAAAGTAATTTTTGCCATGAACCAAAACGAAACTAGATTACGTTTGTCGAAAAAAATCCGAAAAAAAATGTTATTTTGCTTTTTGAGAGAGAAAAAAAATCCCCTTATTTATTGAACGACTACATATATATATATATATATATATATATATATATATATATATATATATATCAAAACAGCATTCTGTAAAAGTGTATGCCATTTGTGTGAGAAGTAGATGTGTGTGCGTGTGTATGTGTTCGTGTTTGTATATATGTATGAGTGTGTCAGTGAGTGTGACGGTTTGACAGTTTATGTACAAATTAAGTCATATACAAGAATTAAGATATATAAGCGTATAGTGATTGAAAGACAGATCGATAGATAAGAACATAGATAGATAGATAGATAGATAGATAGATAGAAATCCCCTTATTTATTGAACTGCACACACACGCACACACACACATCTATATATACATATATATATATATATATATATATGTATATATACATATGAATATATATAAATATATATACCGTCTCTCTCTATCTCTATCTCTCCCTCTCTCTCTCTCTCTCTCTCTCGTCCCTTCTTTCCTCTTTCTTTCTTTTCCTTTTTCTTACTTCTATTATATCTTAACGACTATGAGTTTCTGTTGTATAATATTGCTGATCTCTCTCTCTCTATCTATCTATCTATCTAACTTTTTTCTCGGCTTTTTTCCTTTGAATCAAAACTGAAAGGTTTATTATTTATTTAAAGTGAATATTAGGCGTATCAGTCAAACATTTATTCATATTTTTTTCTTCTTCTTCTTCTTCTTCTTCTTCTTCTTCTTCTTCTTCTTCTTCTTCTTCTTCTAATTATTATTATTATTTACTCCTTGAGTTTTTCACATCAGCGTTAGCTAATGGTCTTTCACTGAAGTTTGAGTGACAGCAATTCTCATCAAGTCTCCGGGACTCTTCTCAGCATTCTGGCCGTTCTCAATGATGCCGTAGTGTGGATTGTATCCACTCGTCCTCTAACCTCCATGTCCTACAGTCTCTTTAATAATCCTTTGGTGACTGTACCAAAAGCACCAATCACCATTGGTATAATTATCACCTTCATGTCCTATAGTTTGGATGGTCTCCAAATGTTTTCTCGTTTCAAAGTCCTCCAGTCCATTTAAAAGTCCTCTGGTGACTGTACCGAGTGAACCAATTTCTCTTTTAAAGTTCCCTTTTCTTAACCACGTCCAGGTGTGAGATGTTGTTTATTAGTCCTTCAAAGCGCCCATAGAGTTGTTTTTCTTCTCCTTTTTGTTTCTTAATTATTGTCATTCTTTTGGCCATCGTGTTGTCAGTATCGTTTTTGATGGTTGTAATAAGTCCTCCTTCTTGTTTTTCCATATAGTCCTCGAGTCGCTGTATCGATGCGTCAATACTGTCTTCAATTTGGCCATACGAACAAATAGTACATGCAAAATCAAGCATATGTCCTAGAGAATGACACACATGAACTCACAAGGGACTTTGACATTCAAACAGTTCAACTAATCTCGGCCAGTTGATTTCGTCGTCTCGACAGACCACAGAGTAAAATTGAAAGAATGCGAAATGAGAGCTAAGTACATGGACCTTGCTAGAGAACTGAAAATGTCATGGAACATGAAAGTGACGGGGATACCAATTTTAATTTGTTCACTCGGTACAGTCACCGAAGGATTTGTAAAAGGACAGGAGAACTTAGAAGACAAGTATGGACCATCCAAACTACGGCATCATCAAGATCGGCTAGAACGCTGAGAAAAGTCATGGAGACTTGAGAAAACTAGCTGACTCTCAAAGTTCAGTGAAAGACTATCAGTAAACGCAGGTGTGAAAAATTCTCAAAGGAATAGAACAATAATGTTCATTTGTAAAAAAGTGTACAAAATAAAATATATGAAATAATGAAGAGTTATTTGAAAAAATAGGGGATATAAAAGATTAGAAATAGTTATGACAACACAACCTTCATTTGAAATGTCTGGCGTGTTTATAAATGTGTTTGTGTGTGTGTGTGTGTGTGTGTGTGTGTGTGTGTGTGTGTGTGTGTGTTTGCGTATATGTGTGAGGCTTGGACAGTGTATGAACATATTAAGTAACATACCGGAATTAGGGTATATAAGCGAAAACAATAGATAGATAGATAGATAGATAGATATGAAATGAACACAATTAATAATTCCAAATATATATTCATAAGTGAAGTTGGCGATCGTAGTTGAGGGTGAACCGAAGATTCCCTTTTCAATAGCTACAACACCGATTTCTTGGGGAGACCGTTACTCTTTTCCCTGGATTGCTGCACTTTACCCTTGGTATTTACCTTATCATGCTGAGTGTTAAGTAAGGAGGTATCAAGTACTTTTTTTTTATTCTTTGGATTGACTTGACCTGGGATCGAACCCTGATCTCCTGGGACATTGGTGAACATTCTACCCTGATAGATCGATAGATAGATATGAAGCATAGAATAAAGAGTGATATACTTCCCAAAAACCTAGTAAACGTAAATTAAAATAACATGAAAAATTTCGCGGGAAATAAAGCGAACGAATAAGTAGAAATAAATACATATCAAAATGCGTAAAAAAGTTAACGATTTCAAAGACGAAAATGAGACGCCACTGCAAGACACGCTAAAACATGACAAGTGAAACACACACACACACACACACACACACACACACACACACACACACACACACACACACACACAAAGCAAATGAGAAATTTATACTGCCACGTGGCATGAAAACCTAATCAATTTGCAATATTTAAAGGTTGAATTCGAAACTTTGAATGATCATTTGACTACCCTGAAGATATGAAATAACATCTGAACCCTTGTCAATTTGTTACGAGAACGAAGATATAATCCCCACCACGCACGCACGAACACAGACACACATACGTACAAACTCGCATACATACATGCATATATATATATATATATATATATATATATATATATATATATATATATATATGTGTGTGTGTGTGTGTGTGTGTGTGTTCGAGTGTATGTGAATCCAGAAACAGAGAAAAAAGAAAATTTATCGATAGGATTTAACTAAAAGTTGTGAAATAAGACCATGTAAATTTTTTTTACTGCATTAAGAGCGAGATTATATAAATAGTCTGCCGCTGCCTTAATAGACATATATATATATATATATATATATATATATATATATATATAGAGAGAGAGAGAGAGAGAGAGAGAGAGATAGATTAACAGATAGATGTAAACTAGGATCGATAGATAAACGTATATATATATATATATATATATATATATATTCGTATCTTTTTTTATGCATTATTTCATGCCAAAGCCAATTTGTAGACGAACAATAATGATACATTTAACTATCATATATATATATATATATATATATATATATATATATATATGTTTGTGTGTGTGTGAGTGTGTGTCTGTGTCTCTGTGTGTGAGCGCTTGTGCGTATATATATATATAGAGAGAGAGACAGACAGGTACATAGATAGATAGATAGATAGATAGATAGAAGCTGATCGAGAAAGATATATGAGTACATCATAGATTTAATTTTGTTATCACTTAAAGCCTTTAGATTTACAAATAAACTGACATGGGTTTTAAACAGATAAGAACAAGTTCAAATAAACCAACAAATGATTAATGCGAAAGAAAAACCAAACGCAAAAACGATATCTAGCTTGTTACATCAAATTTAAGAAAGTGACACAGATTAGAAAAAATATTCATTTCAATTGACTGTAACACATACTCGTGTGGGTGCACACTCACACATACAGACACACAAACAGACAAGTACGAACATAAACATACATACAAATATACACACATACGCACGCACATACAGTAACGGTTATAAGTTAGTGACTTTACTCGAGGCTGATATAAAGTCTCTCTTTTCAATAGCTACTACACCGAGGTCTAGGGGAGGGCGCTACTCCATTCACTGGATTGCTTTACAAGTTTACCCTTGATTCTTACCTTATAATGCTGAGTGTTAAGCAAGGAGGCCGCAATTATCATTTTTGAATTTTTGATATGACTCAACCTGCGATTGAACATTGATCTCCGGGACCATACGCAAACACTCTACTCATTAGGCCAATAACCCGGTAAAAGTTATAGTTATATTAACGGTAACGGTTATATTAAAGGTAACGCTAATGTTATATAAAACGTAATTGGCGTCACGATTTCAAGCCCTGGACGAGGTTGATTGTGTTTTAATTCGTGCTAATGGTTTTGGTGAAGCCAGTAATCCATTTCATCTCCCTCCCTCAATGGATAATTAGTAGGGCAGTCAGGCTGTCCAGCCTTGGTTATGGAACCAGTCTTGAATAAAAGTCTAGCACTACCGTGTAGAAAATTGCCCTTGCGTCATATCCTAATTGGAGCCGAAGATCTAGAAAAACAAACGCTCATACTTGTGCACGGACACACAAACACACGCATATACATACATGTGAATATATATATATATATATATATATATATATATATATATATATATATATATATATATATGATTCAATAATAAAGACACATTTTGGCGTTATAATTCACCAAAATTTTCCCAAGCGCATTTGGTTCTTTCATAGCCAAACATCAGGACAATTTTGGTAAATTCATCCACCAATTCCAACCTGAAACCAAGACACTTATCAGGAAACTTGAAAGGATCTTAAAACAATTATATAGACAAAATTTGTCTTTATTATTCAATTGAACATGCTTAAATGAAAGACTACTACCCAACTACACACACACACACACACACACACACAAACTGTGTTATCACTCCTGGTTGGCGGCTGATGAGGGCCAGGTATCGCACTTTCTTTCACACATTGTATGAGAAAAAAAAATGTATATATAGGGTGTCTCAAAATTGATGCAACCCATTTATATGAAAATTCATATTGCATCAAGTCATTTTTAATCCAAGTCTTTAAAAAATCATATCACTTCTGAAAGGTCAAACAAGATGACAAAGGCAGAAATCGATTTATTTTATTCTATAGTGCACGTAAAAGACTAAGTTCTTGCGAACGTCTTTGGAGGAAATTTTTTGCTTTCCACCCGACAGAATTTCTCACTGCGTTTACATTGTCAGGACATCCTGCTATCAACTTCCAGTCAGATCTGGGATTTTCTGCATTCTTGTGACGTTGTTTACTGATCCTGTGGCATGAAATTTGTGTACACAACAATAGATCTAGTTTTTATGTCGATAATTGTTAATTTAAACGTCATGCAAAATTGTTCTTGCACAGTTCTGAATGATTTTGTCTTCAAACAATTAGTGAGGCATAATATTTTCCTCACTAGTCCAAGGCATTATGATCGTGGATTAATAATTAGTGTATACAATTTTCAAATCTGAAGCAGAAAAGGACATAACATTATTATTAGGCGAGTTATGAGCAGTCACATGGGTCCCATGTATATTGAGACACCCTATATATATATATATATATATATATATATATATATATATATATATATATATGTGTGTGTGTGTGTGTGTGTGTGTGTGTGTGTGTGTGTTAGAATGATCGATGCATAGGTAATTGACAATGTCCTCATCTTTGTAGTTTTTTGTGTTGTTTCTTCTTCACTACGTTTCGGCCAAATTTAATTCTCAGATTAAGAACCCTCATCTCAAAATGATTCCAATTAAAGAGAATTACAAATTCGGTACGGACCCGACTATAGAAGACCAGAAACAGAACAAATAATTGGATTTATAAGACCAAAAATCCAACCTTGATCGCTTTTCGTGGCCCGTGGCGCAGCGGATAGAGGCACTATCTTCTGACAATGCTCACCAGGAACCGTAGAGACTTACACTACGGTTCCTGGTGATCATTGTCAGAAGATAGCGGTTTCAATTCCTACCCAAGCCGGCCAGAGGTTTACTAGGTCAAAAACGTGGTGTGATAGACAACCGCTATGGAAGGCAGTAATTAATGGGGATACGGTTACAAGACTCAGCATTTCCTATCCGAGGTCGCGGTTAATCACCTGAAGAAGACCAAAGGTGAAATTTGGCCGAAACGTAGTGAAGAAGAAACAACACAAAAACTACCAAGATGAGGATAAAAAGTCCGCAATAAAAAAAAAATTAATTCTCAGATTAAGAAGCCTTATCTCAAAATGATTCCAATTAAAGACAAATAAATAGTTCTATTTCAAACAATTCAATTTAGCAAGGGTACATAGTTTAATTGTCAAAAACATTTCTATTTCAAGCTATTCAGTTTATTCGAACATTTCTAAATTAGCTAATTCAGTTCAGTATAACTATAGATTTTGTTTGCACATAGTTAAATGTCAAAACCGTTCTATTTCAAACAATTAAGTTTAGTATAAATACGCAGTTTAGTTTTATTTAAACCCATAGATAGGACACTATCATGTGCTACTATTCTGGGCCAGAGTGGACCAGGGAGCAATGGCAATGAAGGAGTGCACTGCATTCCCTAAAGTTCCAGCATCACTGGAACCTCACAGTCAGATTTTTTAGTTTCGTATATCAGGACACTCATTGGTGGGTAGGCTTACCCCTCAGCAGAGGTGCAGTCGGTGTATTCTACCGCACCTCTCTCTCTATATATATATATATATATATATATATATGTGTGTGTGTGTGTGTGTGTGTGTGTGTGTGTGTGGCATTTTCTCTTTTAAACATATTTGATTGAATAGGACAGAAACTTCGTTTATTTCATCTTTGATCCATTTAAGTCTTTGCATTATCGCTTGACTTTTCGATGGAATGGATTCTGGAAGGAACAATATTTTTCCTAGGTACGTTCCTCCTCCATCCCAAATATTTATGAAATTCTAACTGAAAAGATTACTCAGAGGAAAACCCGCAAGTTCTAGAAGTTCTCTATAAAATGTTTAACAAAGCTTCCTTTAAAAAGATTAACTTCAAAAATAGTCGTCACATTACAAGATTCCTTTGACACTTTTTGTGCCAGTCTTTCCTCTAACTTTTAGTAAAATTACTTTCTTCCATATATCGCCCATCTACGTGTTGTTTCACCCACTCTTTATATAAATAAAAAGCATATATATAAAACATACAAATGTACATGACTCGTCAATGTGTTAGTCATTTTGATGTTCGTTATTCTTAAGGTGGCTCCACTTGAGGAAAATACGGCGCCTTCCTGAATTCTTTCCAACCAGAGGTCAAGCAACCTATTTGAAAGCTTCAATGGATTAAAGATAAAATAGGCAGAAAGCGTCTGTTCGATCTAATCAAAAACACACGCACAAGTACACACACACACACACATATATATATATATATATATATATATATATATATATTTATATAACTCTGTGTGTGTGTGTGTGTGTGTGTGTGTGTGTGTGTGTGTGTGTGTGTGTGTGTGTGTGTGTGTGTGTGTGTGTTTACTTGTACAAATATGAAAAAAACGTATTTAGAAGATGATTTTACTCATAGTTGAATTATGTAGGCATATAATTCAACTATAAATAAAATCGTCCCCAGAATATTTTTTTTCCAATTTCTGCGTTTACATACTGTCGGATTTACTTTCATTTTCATATATATATATATATATATATATATATATATATATATATATATATATATATGACCACAAACAGGAAAGTAAATAGACTGATTGATCGATGGCGAGATTGAACGATTGTTAGATAGAGAGATAGATAATAAATAATTGGGACAGATAAGAAATGGCTGAGGTATCTACCCCCAGACAGATTGGCAGACAAATACAATCACTGTGAAGTTAGAAATTACTTCTTTTTTTTTTTTTTCTTATTTTTCTTTTCGTTTTCTTATTTTCTTTCAGCTTCCTGATTTTTGTAACTGTTTCTTTTTAATGCTGACTTAAGTCGTTCCAGTTTTTTTTTACGCCATGCGAGACAGTCTTCACACGTCTGAACAAAAAAATGAAAAAAATAAAAATAAAAAAAAAATATATATATGAAAATTAAAAAAAGACATCGCCTCAAGATAACGGAAGAGATAATTTTATTCCAGACCTGTTCAAACAAAAAAAGCAGTCATCCTTTATTTGACTGGTCGGTATGATACGATCGAAAAAATTCGATCTCTTTGATTTTCTTTTTCATTATTATTTATGTTTTCATTCGTTTATTTTACTTATGTTAAATCTTCTTGTTTGTTACGAATGTTAACGTAGTTCCGATAGCGAAAGAATCAAAACAAAACAAAACAAAAAAAAATTAAACAGAAAAAAATTCAAAATTTTCTATATTGTTTGCTTCAATAAATGTATGGAGACACAGAGGAAGCAAGAAAATAAAAGCAGAAAACAGCGAAAACGTAGAGACATGGTTAAATTAAAAAAATGAAAAAACTTAAATCTCAATAAAGTTCTGCATTCATTTTTTTTTCTACTTCCGTTTCAAGAATCAGCTGCCCATACGAAGAAATGACAAGACGCTAATTTTAAGTTCGTGGTCTGACAAGGAAATAATGAGACTGCGTTTATATATATATATATATATATATATATATATATATATATATATATATATATATATATATATATATATAATTATTATGATTATTATCATCATTATTATTATTATTAGTAGTAGTAGTAGTAGTAGTAGTAGCAGCAGCAGCAGCAGTAGTAGTAGTAGTAGTGTCGTTACTATCAAACCTGATAATAATCAACAGATTCAAAATGAATCGTATTATGAAGCCTCACACTAAAGAAGACGTTGATTCCTAAATTGGAAACAATGCTAAAAGTTTTGAACATATACTGCCCTCAATTTTTTCGTTGCATCTTGCTTCCTTATATCAAAAGTCTCAAACTAGTTACCTTGTGGCTAGGCCTTGACAAAGGCTTGATTGATTGATATTTAATGGAATGCCAGCTCGTATGGGTATATATTATACTTAGATTTAATTTTGTTTTATACTATATCAACTATTTTAGATTTTTTCATACCAAATCCATATATATATATATATATATATATATATATATATATATATATATATATATATATATATATATATATATAGTTCTATTTCAAACAATTCAGTTTAGCATAAGTATGCAGTTTAAAAGTCAAAACAGTTCAATTCAAAACAATTCAGTTTAACATAGAACACACTTTAGTTCTATTTGACCCATAGATAGGATCACTGCAGGCTAGAGTGGACATGTGAGTCATGGCAATAAAGGGTTACTCCGCATTTCCCAAAGTTCCAGTGTTACTGAAGCCACACCATCAGATTTTTTAGTGTCATATCAAGGACACTCTTTTGGGGAGTCCTACTCCTCAGCGGAGATGCAGTCGGTAATTCCTGCAGTCTAGCCAACCGAGCCAATTATACCTAGAGGTAAGGGAATAGAGCAAATGGTACGTTTATTTTTACATTTTTGTGAAGTTTCTTAAATTTTTGTCATACGGCCATATGATATCAGGTATTCTTTTCTAATACAAATAATTCGTAAACACATTTATGTGACCTATAGATAGGTCCATAACAGGTACAGCCATTCCGAGTCAAAATGCACTTGGAGAAATAACAAAAAAAAAAAACTCTACAATCCCTAGATCACCAGAATTAGTGTCTCACCAGCAGATGTAGTTTTGAGTTTTACGAAATGCATCATTTTTTGGGAGGAGATGGATTCTTATCCTTCTGAAAGGGAGGCATTCAACATATCCTTATACCCTACTTAATCTTCGTTCATGAAGCTAAGCCAAAAGGAGTTTCGAATATTAGATATAACGTTAGCATTCAACTATCATTTATCAAATATCTATGCCTGTGCAGGTTTGTACGATAGTTATTTTACAATTGTACAAAAAGCAAAAATGATATTTTCCCCCTTTATCTGATTTATTTATCAAAACAAATATCTTTGACCCAGGTTATGCATACGTCCTTGTCGCCGCTGGAATCTTTGATGTTAACTGCTTGGTGTTTTATCAGCAGAACTGATAACCCACATAGATAAATACACATACACATACACATATACCCATACACACATACACACACTCATACGCACATATACATAAATACATACACATACGTATACACACGTACACACACATACATACACATATATACCTACAGACACGTACGCATATACACATTCACATATATACACACAAACACACATATATATATATACATACGTATACTCATATTCATACATACACACATACGCATACTCACGTACGCCTACACACAGATGCCCACATTTTTTATACATATACGCATACACACACATACTCACCCACACTCACAGAAGTTTGTATAGAACGTAGATGGAGCTTGAATAATTTTGGCCCGATGTCGTATTATTAAATTTCTTTCATATGAAAAAAAAAATTTACTGTCAAAATTGAACTATTGAATTGAATTAAAATATATTCTTAAAAAAAAATTAGTATGACATATTTGATATTCCTAAAGAATATTTTTATTATTTCAGCAGGAAATCTTATCACCTGTAAAATCATTAGAAGGGTTTGTTTGTGTTTTTTGGTTGATTTTTATGCTTGTTTCTTTTTTTTATTTCCCCCTCTCTCTCTCTCTCTCTCTTTCTCTTTCTCTCTCTCTCACTCTCTCTCTCTCTCTCTCTCTCTCTGTTTGACTTTCTCCCTCTTACTGTTTCTGTCTCTCTGTCTGTGTCTGTTTCTCTGTCAATATATATATATATATATATATATATATATATATATATATATATATATACGAACACACATACGCACATTTTTTGTTTATTCTCATTTTTCGAGTAACAGTATTATGAAAGTTATCAGCGAAATGTATTAATATTTCAAAGCATAGAAATAAGATAAAACAAAGCTATGGATGTTAGTGAGTTAAAATAATTATTCAGAAGGGTTCCACAAAGGACTTAGAGTTCAACCAATGTCAAGAACAAATGACTTATTTCGAGAAAATCGTTGCTTTGAAATAGACCTGAGAGAATAGTGTTTCAAGATAAGCTGGAAAAATCTTAACCTAGAGTCACCACTGATATATATATATATATATATATATATATATATATATATATATATATATATATATATAAGGAAATAGTGTGTTCTAAAAGTGTTTAAACAGGAGAATCCCACTCTTTCATATAATTGCAGTGTGACTTCATGTGACATCTAACGAGCCATCACCATCTTATTTCAACCATGACTGCTTCATGATGTCAACTAACAATTCAATTTCCAATACCAATTTTATAATATATATATATATATATATATATATATATATATATATATATATATATATATATATATATATATATATATATATATATTAGAGTGTGACTCTGTGTGTATATGTGTGTGCATCGGTGTGGCGGATAATTGTGTATGTTATTAAATGAAACTCCAATCAACGAATTACGAATTTTTTTTTAATTACTTAAGCCTTTTCTCGTAAGAAAATATAATATTAGTAAAATAACTACTGTTCACCAATATTTGTTCCAAGAAAGAAAAATTGGTACATTTGATGTGGCAATTTGGATTGCCTAAATTTAGTTGATACATTTTTTGTCTGTAAGAGATCTTTCTGTGAGTTTGTCACTTTGTAGAGGGCACAGTATACAATCCTGGTCAAAATTTTAAGACCAGATACTGAAGAGTTCATAAAATGCCTTCAAGCAGAAGATGAATATGTCAAAGCGAATTTTTGAAATAATTCGCAAAAATGGAGGATATACTGAATATTAAATTGTCGTTGTGACTTATTTGTTCTGTATTTTCGATTTTTATTTATATGGTCTGAATTTTATGACCAACCAAAAAATGTTTTTTTCTATGTTTGTTTAAATCAATCAATTAAAGGCTTAAAATGTTCTCTTGTTTTTGGATAAACTACATTTTCTTAGCATATGTCAATCTTTCACAAATATATATTTCGATTAAAGTAACATAATTTTATATCTTTTGAAGCCTTTTGTATCTGGTTTTAAAATTTTTACTAAGTGTTTGTTTACGTGCTCAAGATGTAAGCGTATGCAGTTAGAATATTTCATCAAGAAGCAAAGATAATCAGTACGAGCACAGTTATGTAAAGAATATTTTCGTTCAGTTTAAAATAATTGAATGATGTTAAAATAAGTGGCAACTTGAAGGGACAGAATGTTAGATTTTCAAACAAAAGATGTAAAGTCGAGAGTTTGCAGTAATTTTACAACATGGATCTATAGATTTACACGAAAATTAACTATTTCATAGCTTAAATATGAGATTTAGTTAATGTCGAAATTAGATTTTAAAAATTGATGATTTATTGTGTGACTTCTAATTGTTTAAAAACTGTGTGACTTCTAAAACTATTTTAACTATTTTATCACTTAATAAGATTGAGTAAAGGTCGAAATTAAATTTTCAAAGTTGATGATTTATTCTGCGACTTTTAATTTCTTAGAATATGTGTGACTTCTAATGGGTTAAAAAATGGAGGAGAAAAAATATTTCTTAAATACTTTTTGATTTTGATCCTTCAAAGTTTTTGTAGCAGGTCAAATTTTATCGTCCTCGAAACTGTAAAAACAAGCACGTCAGCTCCGATTGGTCAATAAACGCAAAAATACAAATACAAAAAATCCAGCATTCACAAAAATTAATACTTTTTTGTATAACAGAATTAATTTCAATATAGATAGATAAATAGAGAGAGAGGGAGAGAGAGAGAGAGAGAGAGGAAGAGAGATAAGTGGTACAATCCAGGGAAAAGTAGTAGTGCCTTCGCCTACATCTCAGTGTTGTTGCTATTAAATGGGCGACTTCCTGTCACCGTCGACTACCACACACACACACACACACACACACACGTGTGTGTGTGTGTGTGTGTGTGTGTGTGTGTGTGTGTGTGTGTGTGTGTGTTAATTTTTTTGACAAAAATTTATTCATTAATCATTAAAAGTTTCAAATTATAATAATTCATTTCTTGAGATAAAGTTTTTTGTTCATTTAAGATATTAACCTCATTAAAAGAAAAAAATAATTATGACGACCCCCTCAGTTACTACACCGATCTGCTAGTGGGGAAGTAGAAAAGTCTGAGTGTATCTATACAGAAAGGTAGGAACCGTCTTCCAATGAGTGACCTGGCTATAAAAATAAAACTGTATCTGATGATGAGGGTTTACTCCTAGAGATTGAGGAAAGGTTGAGTTTTCATTGCCATTACTCCAAGCTCAAACCTGAATCGGCTGTGTAATACAGTTAGGGTCTTGTGTATTTATGTACCACCCCTTCTCGAGCAAGATGTGATTCATGGCTTATTTTTTAAGCGGTGTTTAACAAGTTTGAATTCAGAGTTTTTCTTCTCTTAGACCTGTTACCAACCCAAAGTTAAACAGCAGAGTCTTCCCTACTACTTTCCCATAGGTAGACAGAGAATACATGGATTCATACGATTTTCATTTTTTTTTGTTTCATGTCAAATGCAATTAGTTCGAAGCACGTAAACTAATTTCATTTTACATAACACAAAAAATGTTGAGAATTGAATGAATCCAATTATTCTCTGTCTAGCTATAAGCAAGTAGTAGGTCAAACTGTGCTCATTAACCTTGGGTTAGTAACTGATCTAAAAGAAGAAAAACTGAATTTAGATCTGTTAAACTCCGCTCCTTCTCCACATCGAATAGTGGCCCTCTGAAACTAGTGGCCAAGTTCTCCTACCTAGGAAGCAGAGTGTCATCAACCGAAAATGACGTCAACTCGTGACTAGTAAAGGCATGGACAGCTATCGATAGGCTACACGTCATATGGAAGTCAGACCTGTCCGACAAAATTAAATGCATTTTTTTTTCCAAGCAGCGGTTGTATTGATAGTGCTATATGGATACACCACATGGACGCTCATTTAGCGTACGGAGAAAGGCTTGACGGCAATTATACAAGAATTCTGCGTGCTGTATTGAACTAGTCCTGGAGGCAACTGCCTCGCAAAGCAACAGCTGTATGGCCACCTACCAGCCATCACGAAAACTATCCAAATTAGACGAATCAGGTATGGAGGTCACTGCTGAGAAGTAAGAATGAACTCATAAGCGATGTACTCGTTGTTCAAATGAACGAGCAAAGGAAGGACGACCAGGTAGAACCTATCGACAATAGTTCTGGGCCGATACAGTATGCAGCCTTGAAGACCTTCCAGATAGACGATAGAAACGGGAGGCGAGAGAGGGTCAGGGAAATCCGTGCTAGCAGCAAATGATGATGATGATGAGGAGGAAATGTAATTCGTATTCATGTCACAATGTCCATTTCGAACGCCAATAAACATTATACGACGTGCACCCTAGTATTTTATGTAGGAGTCAAATACAATTGTTCAATCATATGCTGGTATATTTGGTTGCTTGGTTGGTTGTTTTGTTTTACGACGTATCAACTCTTTTGGAGTCATTTAACGCCGAATTAAATTTCAAACAATTCAATTTTGTATTTGTATAGTTTTTGTTTACAAACAGTTAAATGTCAAAACAGTTCTATTTAAAACAATTCAGTTTAGCATAAAACACAGTTTAGTTCTATTTTACCAATAGATAGGTGCTACGACTCAGGGCCACAGTGGACCTGGGAAAGATGGCAGCAAAGGGGTACTCTGCATTCCCCAAAGGTCCAGCATTACTGGAACCACACCATCTGATTATTTAGATAATCCCGTAAATATTTCATGTGGCATCGTGGCTAACGTAATGGACTGCAAAATCTTACAAAGTGAATTTAAACTCCAGTCGAGATATTAAGGACAATTTTGGACTAATGCTATTAGGAGACGTAAGTGCTCCTTTATGTCCCTAGCTTAGAAGTGCCACTATTGACCTTCTATGAGAGTGACTTTAGTATGAAATAACCTACATAAATTGATATGCCATTAAACAAAGTAACCACGAAAAAGCTAACCAGATAGATATTTTAAAATTTAAGTGATTTTTTCGTGAGTGTCAAAGAAAAATATGATTGTTAGAGAGGAACATTCTATTCTTAGTTAATTATTAAGTTTTTATTCCCTTTTGATATTTTTGTTTGTAATCATGTGTACGCTACATTTCACATATGGCACACCGTTTTATATATACATAAAATGGAAAGGGTAATCTGAGTTCAAATACAGTACGTGGTAGTTTACTTTCACATATCGCTAATACACTTTGGACTTTAAATGTCAAAAAACGTCTCTATTTCAAGCTATTCAGTTTAGTCAAAAAAGTTTCATGTATTGATATGTATTGTTGTATAGTCACAACCATGACCAACTATACAAACACATAATACATATACATCTACATATGCATGCAGAATCATAACGACGACACAATAAAGACGAGCGACACAGTTCTTAGAAAAATATACCTCTCACTTTATTTGAAAGGGTTGTGTGTGAGAGGGGGCTGGAGACCGAACAGAACTGCAACATATTGACCCCCACTCTATTGGCCATAACTGCGTTTCTTTACCGTCCTCCTGGGCTTCTCAACCGGGGGCCTGATGGCTCCCTCTGCTGGGTGCTGGCTTTCTCTACCGCATCTTGTCTCCAACTGGTCTGGTCTCCAAACTGATTGAATTTCCTGAGCACTCAGTTATATAATAGTTCTTCGTCCACCTTCTTCTTGTGGGCAAGACAAATTGCACTCATCCCCACATCCACAGTCAAGGCTACACTCTGCTATTCCTCGACCGGATACACCTGTTATTTACATAGGTGCATTTCCTATTTTGACAGCCCGGCCGGGTCGCAGGTCAATATACAACAGTATCACTAACAATTTAATTAAACATCAGTCATTTATTGCCTTTATTGGGAATGCTTTTGAGATGAGGCTTCTTAATCTGAGAATTAATTTTTATTTATTGCGGACTTTTTGTTCTCATCTTGGTAGTTTGGGGGGGGGGTTGTTACTTCTCACTACGTTTCGGCCAAATTTCACCTCTGGCCTTCTTCAGGTGATTAACTGCGACCTCGGATAGGAATGCTAAGACTTGTAACCGTATCCCCAGTAATTACTGCCTTCCATAGTTGTTGTCTATCGCACCAATAAAGACAATTACAAATTCGGTACAGACCCGACAATGGAAGAACAGATAAGGAAAACAAATAATTTGATTTATAAGACCAAATAATCCAACTTTGATCTCCCTTCGGAGCCCGTGACGCAGTGGATAGAGGCGTTGAGTCTCTACGGTTCCAGGTGGGCACTGTCAGAAGATAGCGGTTTCAATTCCTACCCAGCCAGCCAGAGGTTTACTTGGTCAAAAACGTGGTGCGATAGACAACAACTATGGAAGGCAGTAATTACTGGGTATACGATTACAAGACTCAGCATTCCTATCCGAGGTCTCAGTTAATCACCTGAAGAAGGCCAGAGGTGAAACGTAGTGATAAGTAACAAAAAAAACTACCAAGATGAGGACAAAAAGTCCGCAATAAATAAAAATTAATTCTCACATCAGTCATTTATTTACACACAGTTAAATGTCAAAGCATCTTTATTTCAAATAACCCAGTTTAGCATAAGGACACAGTTTAGGTCTATTTGACCCATAGATTGACCCTATCAGTTGCAACCATTCTGGGCCAGATTGGATCTGGGAGCGATGGCAATAAAGGGATATTCAAGCATTACTGGAGAGTCACCACGGGATTGTTTAGTGTCCTACCCTGAAAACTAGTAAAGGGAGTCTTAACTCTCTGCAGAGATTTAGTCGGTGTATTCTACAGCCCCAGCTGATTGGGCCAGGGGTGATTACTATGATGGACTGGGTACGTTAACCTTGGAATGGCAACTGATCTAGTTGAAGGAAAAGCCGGAATTAAAACTTACCTTGTGTCCGATCCTGCTCGTAGGGAGGGCTTTGTGTAAATATATACTAGAAATTTATTACTTGATATGCCCGGTATACAATGGTTATCGTCGTAGGAAATGGGCACTACTATCCGTTTTCAAGTCCTGGATAAGGCCGTTGTATTTCACAGAACACTAATACCTGCGATCTTGCAGAGGAATTCGTGAATATAACCATGGTTTGGTTTCTTTGTTTAATGGCAAATCAACCTTTGTAGGTTATTTAATGCCGAATCCATTCTCCTAGAAGAACAGTAGCGGTACTATTTAACCCATAGCTGAGAGGATAAGGGAAGTCATACCTTTCCCAGGGGTATTTACCCGAAAGTGAACGTAAATGCACGACTGGAGTACGAACTCGCTTAAAACGATTCTGCAGTCCGTCACTTTAACCATTACACCACGAGGACACCCCCGTATGTATCCTTAAAATAATTTCCGTAACATACTGTTGTTGGATGCCTGGCCACATGACATGTATCAAGGCGGTTGTCTTTTGTTGTGGTTGAATGCTAAATTTCCCGTAAATATTAATTTGATATAATTATTAGATTAAAATTAATATTTCTGTATTTCTGAAATCTTGTCCAGATAAATATCAACGAGATTGAAAATGCACGTGAAGTTTTCTTTTTAGAAGATTGAACGAGCCATTAAATTAGAGAGGATTTCCCGTGGCATTAAGACTTGTGACATCGTGGTAAGCGAGATCGAACTCCCGTTTCAGTTTGACATTCACTTTCGGATAAATAACATTGACAAAATTATGATACGCCCTATCTCGCAAGCATTGAGTTAAATAGCACCTCTTATTGTCTTCTCCATGAATAGGTTTTGCATTTAATAATCCGCAAAGGCTGATATATCAGCAAAAAAAAAAATTCTTTGAATGTTCCCAGCTCAAAATCATTACTGACCCCTGTAATCTCCGGTTCTGAAACATTTCATGGGAACCTTTTGACTTCTCGTTGGACTCCATTTCATCTATATTTACCCGTCTATCTGTCGAGCGGTAAATCAAATTTATCTAAGAAAGAAAGATTTATCAAATTAATGTTCACGTATTTATTTGATTTATTTTATGATAACAGATTAAATTGACGTCGCTATACCAAAAGAATCTTACTATTACACATAGTTTATTGACACAGATGCACAGCAAAGAACGTCTATATAAAACAATAAAGCCAGAAGGAGGAAATTTTAATGAAATTAACAGAAAAAATAATTCTTCGTAGCTAACGTGCTGAACCGTGATATCTTAGTGGGCGAGTTCAAATTCCAGTATATTTATTGCGTTCCCTTTCGGACAAATACACTTAGGAAAAGTGTAACATATTGACCCTTGACCGAGCCGTCAATCAAGAGATGCACCTGTGTAAATAAGCGGAAAACCAGAGGAAGCAGGTGTACGTAAGACAATTATATAACCTGGTGCCCGAGGCGGTTCGAGCCAGTTGGAGTTAGTTGGGACAAGATGCCAAAGTGCCAAAGTGCAAAGAGCCAGCAGCAGACAGAGGGCTTTGGGCCCTCAGTGACCCACGGTTGAGCAACCCCAGCCAAGATGAGAAAGAAGTGCCGCTATGGTCAGAAGAACTTGGTTCAATATGTAGCAGTCTGTCACCGTCTCCGACACATCTCTCACACACAACCAAAATCAACCCTTTCGAGAATAAAGTGTGAGAGATATATTTTTATAAATATGTGTGTTCGTTCGTTCATTGAAGTTCGTCATTATGTTTGATTATGATCCCCATATATTTGTATATGTATTATGTATATGTATGTGGCTACACAACCAAAGTATCAATTCCTATTTACTTCAGCTATGGGTTAAATGGAAGCACTGCTACTAGTGTTGGCATTAAATACCTGCAGAAGATTGATATGCCATTAAACAAAGAAATCAAAACCGAAACCTGTTCCAGTGGAGTGCGTGAATGGAACTGATTAACGATATTCAAAATGCGTTTATCCGCCTTAATATTTTTCAAACGTTTTTGAATCAGAGTATTCCCGGCAAAATCTTACCCTAAACCTGACCCTAACATTAACTCTGAAACAATGTGACGTATGTTTCTAGACGGTTGCTGTGATTCGATTGTCTTTACTTGGCCTATTGCGCTGCCTGTCGGTTGTTGTTGCCCGTTTCTCGTTTTAACACAAAAATATTATTGACATTCTTATTTGATGCCAAAGCGTTGATGCCCTATTGTCTGCATCAAATAGTCCACTTCCATCTTTAAAGCCTACAATAATAAGCGAATGTAGGAGGTGATATGCTGGGAATAGTGCATGCAGACAAATATATATGCTCAAACTAAAACTTTTCATGGAAAATAAGACCCATAAAAAACATTTTGGGTTTGGAGATACAAACAGCTCACCTATGCCAGCCCAGAAGACTAGATTTCATTCTAGATAAAAAGACCAAAATTGCTTTTCTCCTAGTTGATTGTTCCGTTTCAGCTGTTAACAAATTTAAAGTAAAGGAAAGAGAAAAATTGAGAAATATCAAGACTTTGCTAGAGAGTTTTAAAAAGCTGTGAAATATGAAGTTGACAATCACACAAATCATAGTTGAAGTACATTAAACGTAGAGATTGGGGTAACAAGAAACCCGAGGATGAAGTAAGATACCTTCAGACCAAAGTACTGCTGAAATCACCAAGAATTGTTTGAGAGGTTTGGGAGACCTAAAAAGATTTGCTGTCACTCGGACTTCAAGGGAAACCATACATTACTCGCAAGAAATAGTATAAGACAGGGTACGACTAGGTGGGCTAGGTGATCCGTTGGGGGTTGAGCAAACAAATGGTATATGCACAACCCAGAATCTGTCGAGGAGAATGAGCCGCATAAACTCCTTTGTGTTACTAAAGGATCATCTAATATCGGCCAGACGACCAAATCTTGTTAAAATCACAAAAAAAGAGAACTTGCATAATTGATGACTTTACAGTCCCGGCTGACTGGAGAGTAAAATTTAAAGAAAGAAAAAATAAATGTAAGTATCTGGACCTTGCTAGGGAATTAAAAAACAAACTGTGGAACATGAAAGTGGCGATCATATCAGTTGTAATTGTTGATTTGGTACAGTCACCAAAGGATTGGTAGAGGCACTAGAAGACTTGAAAATAAGGGGACAAGAGATCAATCGAAACTACAGACTCGCTGAGATCGTCCAGAATACTGAGAAGCGTCCTGGAGACTTGAGGAGACTTGCTGTCACTCAAACTCCAGTGAGAAACCATTGGATAACGCTGGTGTGAAAACTCGAAAAGGAGTAATGATAATAGAAGTAAAATCTATGGAATATAAAGGTAAAGGTGATGACAATCGTAATCAGTGAACTCGAAACAATCCCCAACGGTTTGGTAAAGAGACTAGAAGACTTAATATACATATAGGGAAGAAAAACAACATTTCTTATATATAATATTATAATATGTTTCTTTTTTAATTTGTTTTACTTTTCGAAATGCATGAAATAGTGGAGTGATCACACTTCCTGACGGCATGACACCCATGCGATTCCCGTGACATTTCCGCTGTATTTTGTTTACCTTAGGACACAGGTACGCATCCTATTTTGCCCTGCCGAAGCATCCGAGTTCTTTCTAGTGAGACAGCCAAGCAATTTACGCTGCATGTCAAAGTCAATATTCAACATTCGTCACAATCTTATTTTTCAAAATGTTTACTTGTGAACATTTCAAAAGCATCCTAATCCAACGCTCTAAATAATCCTTTACAACTTGTGACCCCTTTACAAATAAAAAAGGAATAAAAGCAAAGAAACAACGAAGTGAAATTAACAAAAACATAATCAATAAGGTTAAAACACTGACGAAGTTTTTACGACTCATATAATGTAAAAAAGTTGTTTTTTTTTTTTTTTTGTTGACAACATGCATACATTTGCACAACTTGTGTAATTGTTGTTGTTGTTTTTTTTTCCTTTTTTTATATGTATTTTCACTTACCATCAGTAGATACATTACTTCTATAATAAAAGATAGCAAAAGAATATTCGTTTCTTTCTGACTGCATTACAAATAGTGAAGCCATACTTTAGTTTTAAAAGTGGCATCAGATAAATGACATTCAACAAATACTAAACGCTTTTTTGCTCAGACTTCATAACAGTTACTTGCTTAATTTCCAACCTTCTACATTCAAACATTGAAAGCTGCCATCATGTACAGCGTAAACCGACAAATATAATAACAAAATTAAGCAATAAATTAAAAGAACAAAAAGAGTAAAAAAAATTGCCATAAGCATGACTCTATAAAAGACCGGCTCAACAAACTGCAATAAAAGCCACAAAACCAGCCTCATCTTTAAACAACCTTTTTTTCTTTTCTATCGTTTTTGACTTTATTCTAACTGCAGCTACTGCTTCGACTACGTACAACAAAAGATGAGTGATAATTCATTAATTATTTCAAAAGAATGTTACTCTACCTTTCGTGTCATATTGAAATTGTAAATTAAACAAATATTTATCTGTCACCATTCTCCATGCTCTCGTCCTAGGACCCACTGATTTATATTTTTAATTAAATGAAGACTATAAAAAGAACAGCAGCTACAAAAGGAAAAAGCAAAGGCATCCAACCTCTTTTTTCTCTGTTTGTTCCAGTCATCATTTCTTTTCTCGCTTGATGGTAACCCGGTTCTTTTTTCAAAATACGCCGACGGCGTATCTGGCCGATAAGCAGCAAATCGAATATGTTGTATACGGGGAAGAACAACATAACGCAGATGTATAAAAATATAAACTGCCTCTTTTCTTTTGTTTTTATTATGAAATGTAAGACATTGTAGAGTGAGGGAGAGAGACGAAGAAAACTGAGATGTACACACTGGGCGAGATACGAATCGTTAATGAACCGCGTCTTCTTAGTTCTGCTTTCACAAGACTAATATAGAGCAACCTCAAGGCATCGAATCGTCTTAATTTCTACTCGCTTCTTAACTTCCGTGAGTCTCGTACAGAGCCATCTCAACATACTAAAGCATTTTTTCAACTGGGTTCTCTATTTTCATGAGTCACTTCAGAGCAATCTTTCTACTCGTTTCTCGACTTTCACGAATGTCGTACAGGGCCATCCATATCAAGGCACCGAATCATCTAAGATTCTCCTCGTTTCTATGCGTGATCAAGTCTTTTTCTTCCCGCTTCCAGCTTTCGTGGATCTCGTACAGCTCTGGCTTTTCTCTACCTCTCAACCTTGTACAATCGGGCGCAAGACCAGAGCCCAGATTGACATAGCATTCAGGGAGTCTTCCGCCGGGTTCCTTTGTTCTCTCTGGCTCAAAAATCTGTGATCTATCTAATTTTCTGGACAGCCTAGCAATCCTCGTGGCCACACTTCCTTCAGGGATGTCACCCACACAATTCCCGTTGCATTTCCGTCGTGATTTGTTTATGTTAGGACACAGGGGCTCATACTATAAAGTCCTACTCTACCGCTCGACTTCCTTCCAGCGACGCAATTTACGCAGCATGTCAAAGTCAATATCCCGCATGAGATGTCAGAGGAAACATAAAGATCATCCAGACGACTGGATTGTTAAGATGGGCCAGAATACTGAGAAGAGTCCTGTAGACTCGAGAAGATATGTTGTCACTCAAACCCCTGTGAAAACCCATCAACTAATGCTGATATAAAAAAAATTCTCAAAGGAGTATACAACTACAACGACTACAACTAATAATAATAATCATAATAATGATTAATTACCGAATAAGCAAATGTAGCATATTAGTGCAAAAGAAGTATATGACTAAATATAAATAAATGGTGATTGTGAGCGACTGGAAAAGGTATAGGAAATTAAAATCTGATCATACTTCTAAATGGTATATGCACAACCCAGAAACTGCCAAAAATTCTCAGGGATATTGACATACAGACGGATCACTTTATCTAAGCCTGAAGACTAGAATATTGAGATTCAGCCAAAAAAAAAAGAAAAGAGAATCTGCCGAATAATGAATTTTGTTGTTCCGGCACAACACAGAGTAATAATCAAAGATAGCAAAAAGAGAAAATAGTCCTTAGACCTTACCAGATAACTAAACAAGCTGTGAAATATCAGGGTGGCGGTGATACCTGTTGTGATTTCTGTGCATATAACGATCTCCAAAGGTTTGGCAAAGAGACCGTCCAGACTAAGGGATTATAAGGATCAGAAAAAACACCGTGAAGATTCATGACTTACGGTCTCTCAGACTTAAGGGGAAAACCATAGCGCTTGATTGAGAAACTAACATAACACACACACACACACACACACACACACATACACACACACACATACACACACACACACACACATATATATATATAAACAGACACACATATGTATATATATATTTATATATATATAATATATATATATATATATATACGTACACACACACACACACACACACACATATATATATATAGCAGAAGCAGACACACAGTCTAATATATATATATAGAGAGAGAGAGAGAGAGAGAGAAAGAGAGAGAGAGAGAGATACATATAGATATACATATATATTCTTAACGAAAGCTACTCATAAATACACGGGGTGTCCTCGTCGTGTAATTGAGCGATGGACTGCCGAGTCGTAGTAACTGAGTTCGTACTCCAATTGCGCTATTACGTTCACTTCCAGGCAAATACCCTTGGAAAAGGTATGGACTCCCTTTTCCTCCCAGTTATGGGTTAAATAGTACCACTACTGTTCTTCTAGGTGACTGGCTTTGGCATTAAAATAATCTACAACGGTTGATATGCCATTAAACATAGAAACCAAACCATCATAAATAAACCCGGAGATACGACACCCATTAATATAAATAAATATTTAAACGTCTGAGCGTGTGTGTCTGTTTTCTAGCTCCCCAAGAGTTCAAATTTTGACCCAGGGCTAGTTTAAGCTGGGAATGGCCCCACAAAAAGAATGATTCTTGAGGGCTGGGTGCAAAAATTGCCGGCACTTCTTCTGCATTCCCTTTTCAGGGATGCCTCAGTCGCCGGCAAGTAAACCCAGCACATACCATATTTGGGCGAGAGAAATGATGCTACTAATATATATATATATATATGTGTGTGTGTGTGTGTGTGTGTGTGTGTGTGAGTGTTTATTTGATGCGTATATATATATATATATATATATATATATATACATATATATATATATATATATATATATATATATATATATATATATATATATATATATATACCCTTATGCATACATGTAAAGTGACTGTTTTGACATGCAGAAACCAACATTTAATAAACTTTATTTTGTTTACGTCAACTTTCTTAATTATATTCACAATACAAACAGAACTCTTAATCTTTGAAAGCTGCCAACAACACGTGTTGTTTATTAGATAAACTGTTGCTATTCATATAACTTGCTTCTCATCTTGAATTTTATCTATTTACAAAGTTTCTTACGAGCACAGTAATACCAATACTAATGCGATATGAAAGATTCGAAAGAAAATAATTAAACAAGTATACCAACTTGATAATAAACACGCCAAGAACAGCAGAATCAGTCTGTCATGTATCTCTGCCTTTTAGATATTAAAATTATGATCGTCAAAAGAATGAATTCTCTATCTTTCTGTAGAATCAAACTGTTTTCATGTCAGCGCGCTGTTTGTTGCCTGAAAATCTGAGATAAAATATTCCTGTTATTCTGATTCATGTCTTCATTGTCAATAGTCAAAGAAACTTACATCTTGTAATATGTAAATATCAGAGATATTTTCATCATCTTTGCTTGCATGTAACAGTAACCCGACAAAACAGGCATGTCGTAGCAAAACCTTTAGCAAGAGCAATAAAATCAAGATCATTTAATTTAGAAATGGAAGTAATTTTCGGTGGATTTTTTAACGAAATGGTAACTTTTTAGAGTCAGCATTACCACTGAAAGTAATTTTTGAAACTTCTGAATTATCATTATAAAGGAGATATCTAGGACATACTTCTTAAACAGGAAGCTTAAGAGTTGTCTCAACTATATATATATATATATATATATAGAAAGAGAGAGAGAGATATAGGATCATCCACGGAGAGATTGTTTCGTTGTATCCCTACTCTTTAGTTGGCCCGAGCTGCGATATGCTTCAAGCTGGAATCGAAACCAGGCTGATTTTGCGTCAATATATCATCTTACCCCAGAGCCATCGTCATTCTCAACCAAAGTTAGGGAATTTTTTTACGTTTATCTTTCAGCATATATGTTATCGGCTACCTGAAGAGTTCAGTTCTTGAGAAGAGTCATGTATTTCAAAGTATGTAACAGCCGGCAAATCTTCTCCACTACAGTGCTATATATATATATATATATATATATATATATATATATATATATATATATATATATAATGAACTTTTGTATATAATCAATTGAAATAGAAATTTGTTCTTAGAAAAACAGAGAAAACAATTCATAAGAGATTTCAAAAAGATTAAAAAAACAAGAAATAAATTACCTATTGTGTATGTTGGCAGCTTTTTAGGGCTCAGATATACCAAGCCCATTTTTATTCCATACTTCTTTTCTTGCTTCATTTCTATGCTTTGTTTTTCTTTCTTTCCTATATTTTTGAATCATCAAAAGTATCAAGAAAATGTACCGCAATCATTATTTTGAAGTTCAGAATAGAAACGATTTTAAATCCAGCTGAAGCCTAGAATAAAGACGACCAATTACGACGGTTTTTTGTTGCTTTAAAATAGATATACTTGAATGTTGAATGATCCGAACCGTATCCAGAGTCAACACGGATATATATATATATATATATATATATATATATATATATATATATATATATATATATTATTATTATTATTATTATTATTATATATAACGACTCATTCCTGCAAGCATCTGAATTATTTTGCTTGATAATCAGGTTCATGAAACTCGGAATTCTGAGTTATCAATATACATTTTTTTCTGTTTTTATGTTATCATATGTGCTCGACACTTTGTATCTTGAACAATTTTAGGGTATTAAACACGACTATTTCTTACAAAATTTATCGAAAGTTTGGCATTGTAATTCTAATTTAACACACACGCAAACAATCACAAAGATTTATCGATAGAATTTATTCTGATGGTCCGGTTTGGTGAAACTTAGGTAGATTATTTTGACTTCGTAGGTATGCCTATTTCGCTCTACTAAGATTATTGAACACTCTTACGTTTGGTGTAGTTGTTTTTTCTTTTAACTAGGCATTGGTGTAGGTGGACTATTTTCGGGCAGTACGAATTTTTGTAGATTTTTCCTTTTTTATGGAATTATTTCCAAGGGATTATTTTGTATATTTTTATTTACAAATTGTAACATCTGGGTTTTTTCTCACCGTCATAATCATAGGATAGGAAAAGAACCAATATACATATATATATATATATATATATATATATATATATTGTTCATATACAGTATACCTTTTCATAACGCCCACATAGAGGCAGCAACTGAATTTAAACCAATTAAACCAAGAGGTAAATATAGAGATTCCTTGGAGTGAATAAATCAAGAAAAATGAGATTACGATAAAAAAAAAACATGCTTACATGATAAAAGAAACCTTACAAACACAAACGCGCAGAAACATAAAAAAGGCCTCGAGACAACTAACTGAAGCATGCTGATAAGATGAAGTCGATACATCCAAGGCCGATTCGCTAAAATCAGAAATTCCGTAGAAGACAGACAATCACGATTTTCATGGCGGGCAGTAAATGAAGTCAACAGAAGGAAGAAAAAAAGCTCATTAGCCCAACTGAAAGCTTCCAACCGAAAAGAAAAACATTCAAAAGCGAAAAGAACATTTCAAGAATCTCGTTAGAAACTGTACTGAAATCTTTTATTGAAGAAATTAATTGCAGTCGATAAGAGAGCAAACTTCGACATTTTAGAGAAGTTGAACTTGTCAGTGTACTGAAAAAGAAAACAAATAAATAAAAAGAAGAAAATTTGCAAGTCTTAACAAAATACCACCTGAAGTATTGAAGACAATGAAATAAAGAGCGTACTTTTTTTTATCTTGCAATACTATATTCAAATAAAGAACACAGTGAGGGATGATAAGTTGCGCCTCCCCTTCCTCGAAGAGACAAAATCAGATTCACTAAGAACGACGGAGGCTTGTCTCTAACTGCTATAATCGCTATGATTTATAATGCTTCACTCAGTTGGCTGGGGCTTTAGAATACATCGACAGCTTCTCTGCAGAGGGGAATGACCGCTCTCCAACGACTGTCCTGGTTATGACACAAACTAATCTCATGTTAAGGTTCCAGTCATGCAAGAGCTTCAGAGAATCGGGAGTACCCCTTCATTGCCATCGCTTCCAGGTACACACTGGCCCGGAGTGGTAGTACCTGATAGGGGCCTATCTATGAGTCAGATAGATCTAAACTGCGTAATAAAATGCAAAACTGAACGACTTTAAATACGACTGTTTTGACATGTAAACTGTGTACTTATGCTAAACTGAATTGTTGGAAATGGAACTGTTTTTGATATTGAAACTCGACTTACACAAAACTGTATAGTTTGAGATAGAACTGTTTTGACATTTAACTGTGTAAACAAAATATATACTTACCAAACTAAACTGTTTGAATTAGAACTGTTTGACTCAACTGAATAGCCTGAAATAGAAATGTTTTTGACAATTAAACTGTGTACTTATGCTAAACCTGATTGTTTGAAATAGAAGTGATCATTTGTATAAAATGGATTTGACATTAAATAACCTAAAAAGGTTGATATGCCATAAAACCCAAACAACCAATCAACTGATAATGCCCGACTCCTCAATCATATACAACTTGAACTTGAGAAAATTCTTTGCAAAATTCAAAGTGGTAATCTGAAAAATTGTTCCACCGGCTTACAGATTCTAATTCTTCGTCTAATCATCGGGGAAGTACTTGCAAAAAATTTCAAGGCAACATTTTTGTTCTTAGATTTCTCTGAGGCATTTGATTCCATCATTATCATCATCATCATGTCGTGCTGCTAGCACTGATTTCCCAAACACTCTCTCTCTCTCTCTCTTGCCAATCCTCTCTATCATCCACCACTTCTGGCAAGTCTTCTAGACAACAACCTGTGTCCGTACAGAGCTGTTGTAGATAAGTTCTTGGTCGTTTAACACTTACACGTTCTTGTGAAGATGTTGCCAGAGAACGTCGCTTATGAATCCGTCCTTACTGCTCCAGCAGTGTCCCGTATGTCTTGTCCGTCAAATTAGAATTGTTTTAGAAGATGGGAGGTATGTGACAATGCAGCTGCTGTTTTGTGGGACATTGCTTCTAGGATTTGTTCAATATAGCTCGTAGCATTTTGGTGCAATTACCGTCAAGCTTTTTCTCTATATTTTTAATAAGCGTCCATGTGGTCAATCCATACTGTAGAATTGACACGACCGCTGGTAAGAAAAAAAGTTTTTTTTTTTTTTATAAGTTTGACTGCATACACAGAATAAATGTGGAGTGAAAACAACTAACATAATGTCTACCCAAAGAAACTGCAACCGTTTTAATAAGGCTTTAAAAATACGAAAGCAGTGATTCGAACTCACGATGTTGTCTCCGATCTCTTCGACATGGTCACTAGACTCTTGCAAGGAGATACATGAAAATCACATCTGCCAATATTACGAACTAGGAATGTTAATATATCTATTAAAATGTAATAATTTCACGTTAAAAAGGGTAAAAAGCAGGAGATATCCAGCAGAAACTAATAGTAATGCAGACTACGCAGATAATCTTGAACTTCTCACAAATAAACCAGCCCAAGCCTGCTGAATAGCCTGAGCTCAGCATCAGAAGCTATTGGCCTTTACTTAAACACTTTACTTATGTCTCTGAAAAAAAAATTGCCTCTCTACATTAAGGTTCCTTTGTTTAATGGCATATCAACCTTAGTAGGTTATTTAATGCCAAAGCCATTCTCCTAGAAGAACAGCAATGGTACTATTTAAGCCATAGCTGGGTATTTGCCCGAAAATGAACGTATTAGCGCGACTGGAGTACGAACTCGCTTACAATGATTCCGCAGTCCATCGCTTTAACCATTACTCCACGATGACCCCCCTGTCTACTTTAAGTGACAAGCCTCTGAAATCAGGAGGCCAATTAACATACCTACGTAGTAATATCCCATTAGCAGAAATCGATGTCAGCATATGCTTGGCCAGCTGTTGACAGGTTATCGATCATATGAAAGTCGGATCTCTTTGATACAATAAAACGAAATTTCTTCTGAGTTCTTAGAGTACAGTTAGTGCCACGGTACAGTAATATGTATGGCGGCACCAAACGGACTCAAAGGAAACATTTAGGGATAAAGGTAGATAAATGATACACGAGAATGTTAAGTGCTTTTTTAAACAAATACTCGAAGTCACACCATAAAAAACAGTGGCTGAACGTCAACTTGCCTGTGATCACAGAAATCATCAGTGGAGGTGCCCGTGGTGTAATGGTTATCGTCGTAGGAAATGGACACAGCGACTCGAGTTCAAATCCTGGAAGAGACTGATTGCATTTCACATAGCCCTAATACCCTTGGGAAAGGTATGAATCCAATTATTCTCCCTCCAGCTATGGGTAAATAGTAGGACAGACTAGCTTCTTCAGCCTTGGTGAGGCAACTTGTCTAGGAGAAGCAAAACTCTGAATTCAAACCTGTCAAACTCCCCTTAAAATTGACCTTGTGTCATATCCTGCCCGAGCGGAGGGGTTGGTAAATAGGATCACAGAAATCATCTCTGCGTTGTAAATCATATATCCGGCTTCATGGAGAATCAAACCTATTATAAACAATCTGAATTATCTATGACATATATTCGTCTTTGCCTCCCACCAGACAGGACTTGACACAAGGACTTTTTTACAGTGGAGGTTTTAGGGAAGGAGGAGGTGGGCCTGAAGCTGAGACTCATGCCCTGCTGGATTCTTCTGGTCATAGTCTAACGAGCCAGGTGACACTGCAAGACTGAGACTTATTTGAAGTCACGTGAGTCCGACACGTATGCCGGTTCGTAGCTTAAACTAGACCAGCTGGTATAGTGCTATGCTGTGCTATCAATGCAATTCGCCTATCCAAAGGTGGCAGAGCCAAAGGTGGCCGAGCCGAAGCTGGGGGCATTTCGACCTCGGATCTGATATTGATCTTGATCTTGGTTCCCGTCTGGCACAAATACCAGGCGAGTTTACTAATTATCTATGACTGACCAAGGAAAGCTTCTCAAATTTCTAAATAAAATACTGCATTCCGAATTTCGTGAAAAATATTAACCTTTTATATTAGAAAATAATGTTCATGGATTGTATGTATTGTTTTTTAATTGCATATGTTGGCCAAAAATACAAAATGACAGCTTCTTATCGAATTTTTATTGTATGCCCTTGGATAATGAAATTTTGAAATGAATCTATTTTCGATGTAAAACTCGGCAAACTGGTATATTTATATTTACATAATATATCAATAAAAGAACAGCTGTACAACCACTTACCTCCCATCTCTAAAACTATCCCAGTTAGACTAACAAGACATGCAAGATTCTACTGGGGAAGCAGAGACGAATTCATAAGTGACGTTCCCCAACACATGGACGTGCCAGTGTTGGCAGACCAATAAAAACTGAGCGGAAACACGATATAGTTTGGAAGACTTGTCGGGAGCGATAGAGGATAGAGACATATATAGAGAGAGAGAGAGAAAGAGAAAGAGAGAGAGAGAGTTAGAGAACTCCGTTGTATCACCGTGACTTGATGATGATAATATTAATAAAAAGAACATGATAATAAACAAGTATTTAAGCGGGCCACTGAGTGTTCGCCAATGGTCCGGGAAACCGAGGTTTAATCCCAGGTCGGGTCATACCAAATATTCAAAAAATGGTACTTGATGCCACCTTGCTTAACACTCAGCATTATAAGGTAAGAATCAAGGGTAAAGTGGAGCAATCCGGGGAATGGAGTAACGTTGTACCCCATAACTCAGTGTGGTATCTATTGAAAAGGGAACCATCGGGTCACCCTCGACTAAGGTCGCCAACTTTACTTATTTATTCAAAAGTTACACGAAAATGACTACAAATATTTAATAGGTTCTTGAAATTTCTCTCTTAGCTACTCTGCTTGAAATGTTTTGAAAAATGACTAAATTTCAAAATGTTGCTATCCAGGTCACAAAGACAAACTATGAGGAATAAAATGCATTTTTCTAAATCTACTTAAGACAATAAGATATTAGGAAATAGATACGCTTGTCCGAGAAAAAAAATATGTAGAGAACACAATTACATAATTTCAGGCAACAGTACAAAACTGACACAGAAGTAATTATGCTAAAAGCAACAACCATGACAATACTCTTTCAGAATATATATATATATATATATATCCACGGGCAGACGTTTTCGTTATATCACAACTCTTCTATGTGACTAGCCCACGAGATGCTTCAAGGTGAGCTCGAAACCTCACCTGACGTAAAGTCAGCCGGATATCTTACGCAAGAGTCATCGTCTTTCTCAGCGTTAGTGAAGGAATTTTTACGCAAACTTTTTACGCATTCGTTATTGGCTACCTGGAATGCTCAATTCTAGAGAAAAGCTATTGCATTTTGGCATATGTGGCAGCCGATAAACATACCTACTATAGAGTGCAACCAATGTGGGGGTGGGGAACTTACATATAGTCATCCACAGACAAACTGTTTCGTTGTATTACAACTTTTCAATGTGTCTAGAACCACGTGATTCTTCAAGGTAAGATCAAAATCTGGCAGATTTTTCGTCAGTCAAAACATAAGTATACATGCTTACCTGAATATCAACAATCTGAAACTCAGCGTCATGAATATTTATCCTGTGTTTTTTATTGCTATCCTATTTTATTATTTAAATAGTATATATATATAATCAACATGATCATTTACGCGTGCCGATAGCCCATATTCCTTTGGGTCTTTTTTGTCTTTCGTCTTTGTCGGCCATTGTAATATCCTCTATGGTATCGAGAGTCCGTATTGATCTTAGTATGTAGGTCAGCGCACATTGCTGTGTCTATGCGTGGGAGACCTACACTTAATAGTTCTCTTGTATTTACCAGAATGTCTTCCTCGTCTTACCCAGATAGTTTGTGAGATGAGAGGTAATTAGCCGTTTGACTGTAACTTTGTTGTGTGCTGTTTCCAGGATTCGTTCAAAAGAGCATGCAGCATTATTTGTGTAGTCCTCATACTGCTTTTTACGCGAGTTTGCACTCATACAATAATATTGACACGGCTACATCTTTGAATTTATATATATATATATATATATATATATATATATATATATATTGTTACGTCATGTTGAATTTATTTTAGATTAAAAAAATCAAAACCTCATAGATTTTAGAAAATTTAATATCTTAAATATTTGAGACGAGATATGAAGAAGAAGGAAAGAAAACTAAGAATCGTATTCTTTTCTTAAAATGCAATTTTTAAATACATTTCATTTTTACCAAGAAGAGAATCTGCCCATACGAAAATATCATTCCTGTCTACACACCCTGTCTGGCTTTGAGACTGGAAGTCAAGGAAACGCCGCACTCTTAAAGTACAGATGACCCGTTAAGAGTTTCAACCCTCAACAGCTACCCACTGTGACCATATCGCGTAATCAAACCCCAGAGACTACTTTTGTTTTTCGCGCGTGCATCCGAAGTCAGTAGCCGCTTTGCTTCGAAAGTGTTAAGTGTCACAGTTTATCCGTGATTTGAGAAAAAAGAGAAAATCCAATTGCCGGTTTAGAAGAAAAAATTTGAATCATAATGTCGACAAGTCACCTAATGAGTGTACCCGTCTGATCGACCCGATGATTTTATAGCGTCAACCCATCCAACTACAAAAGAAGGAAAGAAAAACAAGAGAGAACTAAATAAGAGACAATATCAATTCAGAAACGAAGACTTTAACCCATGACATACTTAGTAAATTATTTTTTACTTCTTGGTTAGTTAGCAGATTGCTATTATTGCAAGTTTTCATACTTTGTCTCAAGTATTAGTTGCATGGCCAATTATTAATTATCCATCTTTTAAAATAATAATCTTTTTGTTTCTTTCCTTTCGCCCTATTTCATGTATATTCCCGAATAGATTGTTTGGTTGAATTTTCTCTTTGTCCTCTGTCGTTCTGTGTCTGCCTATTGTTAATTCTTCACCGTGTTCACCGGCGTCTCGGATTGGAGAATTCCTATCCCCATTGTTCTTTTACGTTTTACATATCGAACCTAGGGATTCTTGCTAATACTATTTTTTTTTTATTGATCTCGTTACATCTCGGTTATCGTAGTCCCAACGAGATTCGGGTGGTAACTGAATATATATATATATATATATATATATATATATATATATATATATAATAATGTTATGTTGATAGCGTGGATTAGCTTGACTCTCTATCGCTCTTTGCAGGTCCTCTAGCAGACATTATGAGTCCGCAAAGAGTTGCTGAATATAAGTATATGCTATTCAGCCAGAATGGTGTCCATGAGTGGAGATTTACAGAAAGGAATTCAACTTTAGTCAAACATATGACCTTCGTAACACTTCAGTTACATTACCTGACTTGTCAATGGGTAGGAGATTCTTTGAGAGTTATACGAACCCTATAAGCTTATAGCATTGGAAACAATGTGATGCAACACGGTGGATGAATCCAAAAAAGTGTCAAAAACGCACTTTACCTAATGATGAGTGAGAGAACATCATAGGTCTATAACCAGGATCATATTGTTTCTTCAGCAACGTATCGCTACTCTTCAATAAAGATGGTGTCACTTGATTTGAAAAAGTAGCAACCGAAAGATCACCATACACACATACTCACACACACTCACTCACTTACACACACGAACACACACACACATACGCACACACACACATACGCACACACACACATACGTGTTTGCATAGATAGATAGATATATAGATATGAATAGGTCTACATTGATTGATATGAACAAAGATTAATTTAGAACAGAATGAGATAGATAGATAGATAGATATGAAGGAAAGTAATAAGATTAATAGTTATAGTTGTATTATGCAGTATATTTTCTGGTTACTCCTAACTAGTTTTGACCAAAGGCCATCGTCGGAAGGTTTTTATAAGGGTTAATGTGCTGTAATAGAGTGACGTAATTGATACAAATGATGTCACATATCCCTTTGTTGAATGAAGTTATTTTCTTGTCCATTTCACACACACACACACACACACACACACACACACACACACATATATATATATATATATATAGTAAAGTATATTAGCGAGATCAGTCCAACATTAGGAAGAAAATAGTAAAACTAAGTAAACCAAGAGTAATGAATTTATTATGATGGAAAGTCAACGTTAAAACGTTTCGGTTTTAATAAAACTTCATTAGAACTTCAAGATGGTGAAAAATATTGCCTTTTCTCGCTTTCTCTTCTCTCATTATTTTGATAAAACATTCAAATCTATTTTATTTGCTCTTCCCGTAATTTTAATAAAAGATCTATTGTTGTTCAAGCAACACTTTTCAGCGTCTTAAAGTCCTGAGGGAGATTTACTAAAAGCAAAACGTTTTAACGTTGACTCTCCATCATTATGAATTCATCCCTTTTGGATGCCTTTGTTTTTTATTTTCTTTATATATATATATATATATATATATATATATAAAGAGAGAGAGATAGACGGAGAGAGAGAAAGTATATTTTTACAGTAAGTTTCCTTTATAGAAATTTGGTTAAAGATCAAGAAACATTCCTCTTTTACGAATTTGAAATATTTTTATAGCTTTTTTGACAGTTTCTTTGTATCAGGGTCGAATAGTTAAAGAAGATGCTGTAAGTTCTGCAACCAAATGTTTTTGATAATATCGATTGATTGTCTTTTAGGGGACGTTAGTTACTAGGTATTCTTCATTGTTGTGTAGAAACAAGAAAAATACCTAAAAACACTGGAAGACGTCAGTATCAAAAATAAACAAGCAATCATTAATAAACTAACATTCAACACAAGTACTAAAATATTAAATGTCTTAACAACAGATATGCTGACTAAAAAAACGTCTGGAAATAAGATAACCTTCCAAGAGTTTAAATATCTCAACCAAACTAAAAATGAAACAAAAATAATTAATACCAAAACAAAATCGCCCTCAATACCTGACATGACAAAATCGCAAAACTTAGGGCAACTTTTTTTTAATAAATAAAAGACCTCGTCTGAGATGTGAAAAAGTTAATGAACATGAACATAAAAGTGATACCAATGGTAGCTGGACCAAATTAAACAGTCCACAAGAACGTGGAATATACACATATATTAAATAATAGCCCTCACGGTTAAAAAATCCCGGCAAGTGATTTGAAGCTGAAAATATACAACGAATCTCTTCCAAGGGGAAAAAATATATATTGGAAAAAAAAGTAACGGCCAACCTTGTCATACCACTTGAAAAAAAATCAAAAGACACACAACTGGTTGGTCAAAAGAAAAAAAAAACACCGTTCGGACTGCTAACCTACAATGCAAAAAGTGCTCAATACTGAGTAGAGCAAAATAGTATCGATAATTACTTAGTGAGCCAGGAACTAACCTACTTAAGTTTCGCCTAAGCGGCTCATCAGGGTACCTAATTGTTAAAGCATCTAATATATTAGTACTGGTGTTGAATTCTCTCTCTCTCTCTATATATATATATATATACTGTCATCAACAGACAAACTGTTTCGTTCTATCAGAACTCATCTGTGTGGCTGGACACGTAGGAAGCACGAAGCCCGGTTCGAAACCCGTCCAAATTTATGTTAGACTTAGTCTCAGACCGCTCGGCCCACAAGCGTACCACGTTGGCAAAGGGAACTTTCAAGGTATTATGTAGCAACAGAAGCAGCAGCATCCGTTCGTTTACATTTTTTTTTCTTTTTATAACCTATCGGCTACCAGAGTGCTCAATTCTCTCGAAGAGCTTTTGCAATATGCGAGCGGCGGCCGAAAATTCCTGTGTTCAAAAACTATTTGGCAATGTGTTCATAACGATGGAAATAACAATAAACAAAAAGTTATTTTCTCCCATTTTGAATACACCATATTTTTCCAGCTAATTTTTTCTTGGTCGATGGGCTTTTGAGAGTCCAATTTTAACGTGTTCAATTTGCATCCTATTTCTTTTAATATTTTCCCGTTTTTAAATCATTCAAAGTACTCAAACGTTGCTTGGAAAATTCTGATTATAACCACTTCAGAGGAATAAGGACTAAGTTATGAAGGAGGAGTATGTGTATGATACTCACCTGCATTCGACAGGGAGGCTCAACTTGTTAAACTCAGTTCCATGTTGATTAAGCGTGGTTGATAGTGTTAGGGTGCCATCTATGGTGTCAAATAGATCTGTTCAAAAATTATTTGTATTAAGAATACTTGAAACCATACAACTGTGTGATTTTTTTCCTTTTTTTTTTAATAATTGTTTATTGAATTGTTTGTTTGTTTGTTTTTATGGCACATTAACTTTTGTAGGTTATTTCGTGCCACATCCATTTTATACAATACATTTCTATTTCAAACAATTTAGTTTACAGTAAGTACACAGTTTCATTGTCAAAATATTTTTTTTTATTTCAAGCAATTCAGTTTAGCAAAACAATTCTAATTCAAACAATTGAGTTTAGTATAAGTTTACTTTTTGTTTACACACAGTTAAATGTCAAAACAGTTCTATTTCGAATAAATCAGTTTAGTCTATATACAGTTTCAATGTCAAAAGCAGATTTATTTCATACAATTCAGTTTAGCAAAAGTACGCATTTTATATATCAAAACAGTTCTATTTCAAGTAGTTCAGTTTAGCGTATGTACGCACTTTGGTTATATTTGACCCATAGATAGGACCCTATCAGGTGCTACCACTACAGGCCAGAGTAGACCAGGGAGCGATGGTAATGATGGTGTTTCTTCGCATTCCCCAAAGCTCCAGCATTACTGGAAACTATCCATCAGATTGTTTTGTGTCATAACTCGGACACTCCTTGCGGGAGTCTTACCCCGATGCAGAGATGCAGTCAGTGTATTCTACACCTCCAGCCGACTAGGCTACATTTTTTAGTGTCATATCACGACACTCGATGGTGGTGGGTGTTACCCCTTTGCAGAGGTTCAATCGGTGTGTTCTACAGATCCTGCCGACTAGGCTACATTTTTTAGTGTCATATCACGACACTCGATGGTGGTGGGTGTTACCCCTGTGCATGAGGTTCAATCGCTGTGTTCTACAGATCCAGCCCACTAGGCAAAGTTAATTGAAGCTTTATTCGTTTACTTTTATTAGTTACTTTATAAAAGCTTAGAAATAATTGGTTTGGCTTAGTTTCATGGTATTGTTGGTTATTTAATGCTAGATATTGTTCTCTCTTATATATTAGATATATTACTTGTAAACACATTTTTTTATATACACAGAGTTAAAGGATTAAACAGTTCTATTTCTAATATTTCAATTTAGCTTAAATCAGCAAAGTTAAATAGTACCAACTATTGCTATGTACAACTAACAATTCAATTGAACACCAGCTATTTGTTTACACAGTTAAATGATCAATCAGTTGTAATTTACTAAGCATTTTACTTAGATGTGGCACAAGGCCATATGAAAGGGGCACCCAATGAGACTCGAACTCACTCGTGTAGGTTTGCTAGTCGGGCTTGCTAACCATTACACCACCAGAGGCGCCCTTAAATGATCAATCAGTTCTATTGCTGACAATTTGATTTTGGAAATTTACTAAGCTTTTTTTTTTGCTTAGATGTGGCACAAGGCCATATGAAAGGGGCACCCAATGAGACTCGAACTCACTCGTGTAGGTTTGCTAGTCGAGCTTGCTAACCATTACACCACCAGAGGCGCCCTTAAATGATCAATCAGTTCTATTGTTGACAATTTGATTTTGCATAAGTCATTTGTTTACACTCAGTTTATATGTCAAACAGTAATATTTGACCAATTTGAGAGGGCCCTATGAAGTTATATCACTCCGAGAAGAGAAGGGATGGGAACGATGAAGGAATACTGCGCATTTCCTACAGCTCCATCATTACCGGAAGTGTTAAGTGTCACAGTTTCTCCGTGATTTGAGAAAAAAGAGAAAATCCAATTGCCGGTTTAGAAGAAAAAATTTGAATCATAATGTCGACAAGTCACCTAATGAGTGTACCCGTCTGATCGACCCGATGATTTTATAGCGTCAACCCATCCAACTAAAAAAGAAGGAAAGAAAAACAAGAGAGAACTAAATAAGAGACAATATTAATTCAGAAACGAAGACTTTAACCCATGACATACTTAGTAAATTATTTTTTACTTCTTGGTTAGTTAGCAAATTGCTATTATTGCAAATTTTCATACTTTGTCTCAAGTATTAGTTGCATGGCCAATTATTAATTATCCATCTTTTAAAATAATAATCTTTTTGTTTCTTTCCTTTCGCCCTATTTCATGTATATTCCCGAATAGATTGTTTGGTTGAATTTTCTCTTTGTCCTCTGTCGTTCTGTGTCTGCCTATTGTTAATTCTTCACCGTGTTCACCGGCGTCTCGGATTGGAGAATTCCTATCCCCATTGTTCTTTTACGTTTTACATATCGAACCTAGGGATTCTTGCTAATACTATTTTTTTTATTGATCTCGTTACATCTCGGTTATCGTAGTCCCAACGAGATTCGGGTGGTAACAGAATATATATATATATATATATATATATATATATATAATAAAGTCATGTTGATAGCGTGGATTAGCTTGACTCTCTATCGGTCTTTGCAGGTCCTCTAGCAGACATTATGAGTCCGCAAAGAGTTGCTGAATATAAGTATATGCTATTCAGCCAGAATGGTGTCCATGAGTGGAGATTTACAGAAGGGAATTCAACTTTAGTCAAACGTATGACCTTCGTAACACTTCAGTTACATTACCTGACTTGTCAATGGGTAGGAGATTCTTTGAGAGTTATACGAACCCTATAAGCTTATAGCATTGGAAACAATGTGATGCAACACGGTGGATGAATCCAAAAAAGTGTCAACAACGCACTTTACCTAATGATGAGTGAGAGAACATCATAGGTCTATAACCAGGATCATATTGTTTCGTCAACAACGTATCGCTACTCTTCAATAAAGATGGTGTCACTTGATTTGAAAAAGTAGCAACCGAAAGATCACCACACACACATACTCACACACACTCACTCACTCATACACACGAACACACACACAAACATACGCACACACACACATACGTGTTTGCATAGATAGATAGATATATAGATATGAATAGGTCTACATTGATTGATATGAACAAAGATTAATTTAGAACAGAATGAGATAGATAGATAGATAGATAGATAGATATGAAGGAAAGTAATAAGATTAATAGTTATAGTTGTATTATGCAGTATATTTTCTGGTTATTCCTAACTAGTTTTGACCAAAGGCCATCGTCGGAAGGTTTTATAAGGGTTAATGTGCTGTAATAGAGTGACGTAATTGATACAAATGATGTCACATATCCCTTTGTTGAATGAAGATATTTTCTTGTCCATTTCACACACACACACACACACACACACACACACACACACACACACACACACATATATATATATATATATATATATAGTAAAGTATATTAACGAGATCAGTCCAACATTAGGAAGAAAATAGTAAAACTAAGTAAACCAAGAGTAATGAATTTATTATGATGGAAAGTCAACGTTAAAACGTTTCGGTTTTAATAAAACTTCATTAGAACTTCAAGATGGTGAAAAATATTGCCTTTTCTCGCTTTCTCTTCTCCCATTATTTTGATAAAACATTCAAATCTATTTCATTTGCTCTTCCCGTAATTTTAATAAAAGATCTATTGTTGTTCAAGCAACACTTTTCAGCGTCTTAAAGTCCTGAGGGAGATTTACTAAAAGCAAAACGTTTTAACGTTGACTCTCCATCATTATGAATTCATCCCTTTTGGATGCCTTTGTTTTTTTATTTTCTTTATATATATATATATATATATATATATATATATATATATATATATATATATATATATATAAAGAGAGAGAGATAGACGGAGAGAGAGAAAGTATAATTTTACAGTAAGTTTCCTTTATAGAAATTTGGTTAAAGATCAAGAAACATTCCTCTTTTACGAATTTGAAATATTTTTATAGCTTTTTTGACAGTTTCTTTGTATCAGGGTCGAATAGTTAAAGAAGATGCTGTAAGTTCTGCAACCAAATGTTTTTGATAATATCGATTGATCGTCTTTTAGGGGACGTTAGTTACTAGGTATTCTTCATTGTTGTGTAGAAACAAGAAAAATACCTAAAAACACTCGAAGACGTCAGTATCAAAAATAAACAAGCAATCATTAATAAACTAACATTCAACACAAGTACTAAAATATTAAATGTCTTAACAACAGATATGCTGACTAAAAAACGTCTGGAAATAAGATAACCTTCCAAGAGTTCTACAGATCCAGCCCACTAAGCAAAGTTAATTGAAGCTTTATTCGTTTACTTTTATTAGTTACTTTATAAAAGCTTAGAAATAATTGGTTTGGCTTAGTTTCATGGTATTGTTGGTTATTTAATGCTAGATATTGTTCTCTCTTATATATTAGATATATTACTTGAAAACACATTTTTTTATATACACAGAGTTAAAGGATTAAACAGTTCTATTTCTAATATTTCAATTTAGCTTAAATCAGCAAAGTTAAATAGTACCAACTATTGCTATGTACAACTAACAATTCAATTGAACACCAGCTATTTGTTTACACAGTTAAATGATCAATCAGTTGTAATTTACTAAGCATTTTACTTAGATGTGGCACAAGGCCATATGAAAGG
>OY757930.1:42541420-42558920 GCA_963585895.1 Sepioteuthis lessoniana
TATAGGATTTGGCTGGGTCGGGCTTTATGGCGTATCAACCATAGTAGGTTATTTAATGCCAAATCCTTTTTTATACAGATATATTAAATGTATAGTATTTGGTGAGGTTGAGATTGATGGCGCAGCAATTGTTGTAGATTATTTAATGCTAAATTCCTATATACATATAAATAATTTCAAACAATTCAGTCCAGCATAACTACGCAGTTTTTAATGTCAAAAACATTTCTATTTCAAGCTATTCAGTTAATTCAACAAAAGTAAATAGTCCCAAGTATTGTTACGTATCGCTAATAATTCAATTAAATATCAATCATTTATTTGAACACAGATAAATCTAAAAATAGCTTTATTTCAAACAATTCAGTTAAGCATAAGTACGCATTTTGAAGTTCACAACGGTTCTATTCCAAGCAATTCAGTTTACCATAAACACACAATTTAGTTCTATTTGACCCATATAGGATCCTATCAGGTGCTATCACTCCGGGCCACAGTGGACCTGAGAGCGAAGGAAATAAAGAGATACTCCGCATTCCCCAAGGCTACAGTATTACTGGAGCCTCACCATCAGATTTTTTATTATCATATCCAGAACAATCGTTGGAGGAGTCTCATCCCTCTACAGAAACGCAGTCGGTGTATTCTATTGCCACGACTCACTGGGACGACTACTACCATCAAGAAAATTTTGAATCCAAATATTTTCTCTCTCTCTACTGGTAAATAGTTGGTTAGACTCGGCTATTTAGGCTTGGTATGGCAAACTTTATAGAAGACGGAAATCTCCTAATCCAAACGAGTAGGATTCTTAAAGAGGGATTGACTCTGCCATGTAATTCCTGCCCGAGAATACAAAGTTAGTAGCAATTCCCATGATTACCTTCAGGTTACAGAACCAATGAGCGACATCTAGTGACAATCAAACTTCCGAATAGTCTGAGACAGTAGTTTGTTTACCTCTACAACACGACAACGTCATAAGATAACCATAACACAAGGTTGTAAATGAAGAGCTACCAAAGACCATTGATCTTTACAATAGCCTGATTCTTGTGAGCAACTGCTTAGCCTATAAACGAGCTTTGTACATGGGTAAGTTAAGCACGAGGCTACTTGCGAATAATATCTAATGATAACTGAAATTCATAATAATCTGAAGGACGCACTTTGAAATAGCTCCAAGGTGGTGCTCTATTTATATTTCGTATGCCTAGTTTTCTCTGAGAGAAACCCCTTGTCGTGTAGTGCACACTAGGTGTATCATAATCCTTACATCTTAATGACCAGTGGAAAAAAATTGCTAAGCAATACTGTTGTTACGGCTGGTAAGTTATATCATTAGATGTCTTTTTACCTCTCTCTCTCTCTCTCTCTCTCTCTCTCTCTCTCTCTCTCTCACACACACACACACACACACACACACTCACTCACTCTCTCCGTTTGTCTATTTATTATCTGTCCGTACTGTGTGTATCTATCCTTCTAATAGAATAGTTGTATATGTACACAGCTTAAATAAATACACAAGAGATTTTATGCAAAACCACAAGGCATCACACACACACACACACACACACACACACACACACACACATATATATATATATATATATATATATATATATATATATATATATTTATATACATAAAGTTAATGACAAAATCAATTTATCTCAAGCTAGATCGTCGTTTTAATATACTTGGTTCCCATGGTATTTTTCTACAGGAAATGACTTTGTTGATTCCATCTTAACAGACCATTGTGTTGATCTAGAAGAATAAACTTATACATACATGCATATATATATATATATATATATATATATATATATGTGTGTGTGTGTGTGTGTGTGTGTGTGTGTGTGTGTGTGTGTCTTCGTGTCTATGCGTTACTTTTTATATCTTTATTTGCATAAATGTATATATTTGTTCGCGTGTGTGAGTAGTGGTGGATGTAAGCACAGGTAATATCAGTTGAAATTGAAATGACTTTTTCTCAACACATACGTAAATAATTAGGATCTTTATCCTGAATTTTCAACATTGATACTGGATATTGGATTATTGATACTGGATCTTTGAATATTGATATCGCAACTAATTATGAAGTGTTTACTTGTTTCGACAGATTTTGAACCGCGTTAATATATTGGCTACTGAAATATTGATATTCCAACTAATTATGAAGACTTTACTTGTTTAAAAGGCGGGGGGGATCCTCGTGTTGTCATGGCTAATTCTATGAAATGCAAGCTTGTAGTATGCATGTTCGAACTCCAGGGACACTTTTCCATTTTCTTTCGAACTAATACACTTGGGTAAAGTGTGAATCATTTTATCTCCCAATCTTGGGTTAAAAAGTATAATTACTGATCTTCTACCAGGATGGCTTTGGAGATAAAATATCTACGAAGATTTATATGCCATTTGAAGTAAAGAAAAAAGAAATCAACTTGAAGATGAAGGTAAACGACATTTTACATAGACTCTAAAGAATTATAATTGGAAATGAATAGAAAGAATTTATAGTTTTAGAACGAGTTTAACTAGATTGATATATTGGCTTTCATAACATTGGTATCCCAACTAAATAAGAACTCTCTACCGCTTTTAAAACAATGGTAAACTAGATAAATATATTTCTTTTCATAACAATAGTATCGCAACCAAATAAGAAGTCTTAACTTTTGTGAATCAAAAGTGAACTACATGTTGGTTTTCAAAACATTAATATTGCAGCCACGCACTATTTAATTTTAAACAAATTGTGATATTCATTAAGATTGATATTATACCAAAGTATGCAGTGCTTGCCTGTTTAGAATATTTTCAAACAAAATTAATACATTTCAAATGATTTCGAACTATATTGATGCATTGATTCTTAAGACATTAATATTCCACATCACCATAGAATGATTGACCAATTAAAATCTTGTAATGTAATGGTCGAGGGATTTCGTTTTATATATCTTGCCTTTGGGTTTAGTTAGGCTGAGAACCTTTCGGCTCAGAGCATGGGTTAGTTAGGTGCAAACATGATCGCTGGTGATTACGCACGTGCGTTGAGCGGACGGGTCATTCAGAGATGTCACAATAAAAATCCCAGATAGTGGATATGATCAGGGATGTGATTAACGCCACGCACCGGAAATGTGGGCTGAGATTTGAGAAAAGTCACTCAGTTGAGATTGAGACTTGGGCGAGGCCAGACGACTTTGTGCGATACGGGCGCCGCGCGTTAGTGGGGTTGAGAGCTGACGATGTAAAAGCAGTCAGTATAGAAAGATGGTATCTCTCTCCTTATGTCAAAAAAACTTTTAAGTAAAAGATAATAAAAAATGTTCGTACCTGAACTAAGTGTTTCGTGTTTCGGGATTCCTATGTTCTATGTATATATGTTATGAACATTCTATGTACGTTTCACATATCCGTATCATGGGTATGCTACAATCATTTCGAACTATATTGATGCATTGGCTCTTGAGACATTGATATTCCATATCACCATAGTGTGATTGACCGTTTAAAATGATTTCGAAATATATCCATACATTGGCACCGAACACATATAGCACCTTGAAATAAATTGCTTATTTATTTAAGATTATTGTAAAAATACATTTTTGTAAAGTATATATTTGTGAAATTGGATTTAGCATTTAATCACACCTGTGTTAACTTGCCGTAAAACCAACCAACCAACCAACGAAACTACCAACAGATAACATTTTCATTCGAAATATCATTACGAGCTGTAACTTGTTCAAAAAGTTTTTAAGTAGAAGACATTATTCTGAAAGTTTTAGAAGTTGACAAGCTTGGGGGCAAGAGAATTATAGGCTAAGTAATGTAATTAAATAATCGTGTAATTAAAATTAAAAAAAAATCTATCAGTAATAAAAGAAGAAAGAAAATGAGAAAATCCTGTGTGCTTCTTAAAATAATTATTATTTTAAACTGTATTATTATGTCACAGATGTAATTATCGTATCTTTATTTCCACATTCTGTCATGATTTTTAAAGCGTTGGACTCAGCCGACAGAAAGGAAAATTTTAAATAGAAAATATATAGTAGAAAATACCTGATACACTTACCTTAAAGGTATAAGTCAAAACCGAATAAGATATATTTTGAGTAGAATAGTAAAATTACACCAGTGATGAGGCTACAGTTTTAGAGCTCTGGAAAGTGTAGAGTACACCATCATTTCCGTTACTACCAGGTCCACTGTAAGTCGGTTGTTGAGAACGAGTTAGGGCACGTCGCTAAGGATTAAAACATTTCATATTTCCAACTAAACTGCGTTAACGACAAAGCGTCCAGATATTTTCATTTGGTCCGTTAAAGCAAAAGAAGTTTTCGTTATTGAGTTAACAGTTCCTTATGAAGAAGATTTCGACTGGACATATCAGCGTAAGTTGGAAAAATACGAAGATCTGCAAGAACAATGTGTCAGAAATGGCTGGATAACGGATGTATTTCCTCTCAAAGTTGGATGCAGAGGTGTTTTTGCCAACTGAAACTCCGTTTTCTTGACTAATCTTGGACTTCCTCCATCAGACAAGAGGAAATACATGGAAAAGATCCAAGATAAGGCTCTCACTGCATCAGCGTGGATCTGGCAATCCCACAGAGCGACAACAATCGGAAAAAGTCTGGTGGTGTCGTGAGATACTGCTGAGGCGCTCTGGGCTAGTGTTAATGATTCTTAGGCCCCGAAACCATGCCTGTACCCAGAGTCATCACCTAATAAAGGCTTTGTTAGAAGCAATGCTGTTGTATAAACAACAGTTATTGTATGATACCTATCGGCCAAATAGGAGTATTTGATATTACATAACTGTGTGCAAAAAAGCTTCTTAATAAACGACTACTACTTTTTGTGTGAACTGTTTGTCTAACTTAATCAAAAGAACCAAATTTGCCCAATGAAAGCTCACAAAAACAATTTACTCAAGGCTGGTTGAGAAAAATGATGTATTTATGCCTTCCCCCAAGTTTGTTAACGCACAATGACACACAAAAAGCTTCGACAATATTCTGAACTTAGGTCTGCGATTCTATTGTCCGCAACGGTAATCGTCAATATAAGCCAATACCTAACAAAGAAAAATAACAATGTTGTCACAACATGCACTATTTCCAAATTCCAAATAAGAAATCCAAATATATGCCAAAAAACTTACACTTGTAGGAGGTGACATTGTGTTTTGATATTTAATTTCCATTTTCGAGTGGTATATTTAATTATTTTTTATATGTGGTTGCTTGTTCTCACAAGTCGGAAGGTTGCCAATTTGTTGGGGGACATGTTATTTGGTAGATATGTTTAGTCCCTCAAAATTTAATGTTGTGGTTTAGTATATGTTTAGTTTGGAAAAAGGCACATGAAAAAAGGGTAAAATAGTCACATGGAGACAAATGTAGTAAATGAAGCAAATGAGTAAAGATATGAAACGGCGCGGACAAAAGGAACATTCAAAACGAGGCGACAAACAAAACAAATTTATATTCAGAACAAAATATGCAATGATACATTTAAAATATTGATATGGTTCTATATTGTTTGTAAAATAGTCCGGTGTGTATGTGTATGTGTGTGTCCAACACAACTAAAAATACAGAAAGAGTTAAATAATAAAAGTGTCCTATTCATGTCGACTGTCTATTTTTAAATGTTCATTTCTTCCTGTGGTTTGAAACAGTTGGTGTTTCCGAGGCTGGAAATAGTCTCATCGGCAAAGTATTTTGAGGAAAAGAAGGTTTGCGTGGTTTATCCATTTTGTAGACTTTTACGTCTGTTGGTGAATAAGAGAGTCACACTGGAGAGAGTGTGATAGCGCTGCAATAGAAATTGGCAAAAAGAGATGGAGTGTTTGAAGATGACGTATTTATAGAAAATACGTATCTTGGAATCGGATCCAAAAACCGCGGGACGAAATTCAAGCGTGGACGTAGTTTTAAGTTGTGGGAACAAGTGGCATACCGCCCAATTTAAATTATAGGAGTATAAGTCCTATACACTCTTTACCGTTTCCTTTGCTTAAAATGCCATAATTCTTACATAAAAAGTACAATAAGACCCCTCCACATCCAAATTAAAGAACACCTCAATATACTAGCATTTTCATTCCATAAATATTTAAATAAATTTTAAAAAATGATAAAGTAGAAGAAACAGTACGTAATCGTCGTAATCTCCAAATTTAGGAGGCTTCGCCAATGGACCGGGATTCAATCTCAGGTCGAGTCATACCAAGGACTCAAAAAATGGTACTTGATGCCACCTTGCTTAACACTCAGCATTATAAGGTATTGGTCAAGTGTAGATGTTATATACTCATATGCAGATTCATGCAGAAAGAATCATAACGACACAAGAAATAATGACGAGTGAAGACTTCTTTAGAAAAATATGTACCTCTCATTTTATTGTAACGTTTGTGTGTGAGAGGGAGTTGGAGACCGAACATAACTGCGACATATGTTGACCCAAACTCCTATGGCCGTCAGCGTTGTGTCTTTCTCGTTCTCCAGAGCTGCTCAACCGGAGGCCCAGGGCCCAGCTCTCTGCTGAATGATGGCTTTCTTTAATGCATCTTATCACCAACTGGTCACCAAAATTACATCGGGTGTCCCGAGGTCCCCTTCGGCCGGGTGTGGCTTTCCCAACCACATCTTGTCTCCGACGTCTCTGATCCCCAACTGTCTGACTACCTGCCTTAACCGAGTTATATAATAGCTCAACGCCCACTCAATCGCCCACCCAATCTTTGGAATGGCATGTTTGATTGTCATCAAGCGGAAATAACTGTAATGCAGTTCAGAGGTCACTCTCTTCAGGTGCATCAGTCTCTAAGTGTATCATAGGCTTTTACCTTGTCCCATTTCATCAGCCAAACCCTCCTATGCAATTTATTTCGATTACTGGCCATTGGAATGTGTCACTTCCTTCAAGTGCATCACTTTGGAGTGGCATTTTTGGCCTGGTCGAAGGTCAAAATACAACATAGAGTGAATCAATCCTGGGAAAGGAGTTGTGCCCTTCCCCTACGCCTCGGTGTAGTAGCTATGAAAAAGGGAGCTTTCGTGTAGCCTTCGACTAAGGTCGCCAACTTTACTTACTTATTAATAGCCAAGTTACACACTCAGTTTAACAGTAGGTTAGAATTAAATACGGAATATATTAATTGATTAACAAGCACATTTTAAATATATATTAAATTGTAAAAAAATAAAATAAAATGAAAATGAAATAAATAGAATAGAATTAATTTGATTAGGACAAATAAAATCAGGTCTATTTAAACTCCACACGTTGCACTATTGTTACAACACGCAACATGACATTCTAACAGCTCACATGACACAATATTTACAAAGTCTCAAAAAATGTGAACATGCAACACATTTTTAAAGTTTCTGGCGATGAAGTTTTTACTTTGGAATTCATTAGACTTAAATAATAATTATTTCGAATTTTGCAATAATCCTCTCAATTAATACAATACAATGAAATTATATATATATATATATATATATAATACCTAGAGAACATGGCTCAATCGGCTCGGACTGCAGAATACACCGACTGCATCGCTGCATAGGGGTAAGGCTTCCCCAGCGGGTGTCATGGATACGACACTTAACAATTTGATGATGATGCTCCAGTAATGCTGTAGCTTTGGGGAATGTGGAGTACCCCTTTATTGCCATCTCTCCCAGGTCCACCCTGGCCCAGTTAGGTAGCACCTGATAGTATCCTACCCATGGGTCAAACTGTGTACTGAATTATTTGAAATGAAACTGTTTTGATATTTAAACTGTGTACTTTTGCTAAACAGAATTGCTTTAAATAGAAATGTTTATATGCATAAAAATGGATTTGGCATTAAATAACCTACAATGGTTGATATCCCATTAAACCAAACCAAACTAAACCTAAAGAGCCTGATGGTATCTAACAAGGTTTCACCAACCGGATCATCAAGATAATTCTGACTAAAGAAAGCTGTCTCGAACATCAATTTCTAAATAAAGCGGCCACCAGAAAAAAATTAACAAATTTGCATAAAAAAGAAAAAAAAAATACTTGTTGCCAAGTAGCCAAGTCTTTTCATGTCTGCAAGCATTAATTATTTCAGATCTTTAGTTGAATAATTCATTGGTGTTATTCTAACAAGTTTGGCTAACTTTTCCACCATACATAGGAAGCAATATCTATTACCTGCCTAATATTTGCGACATTTTTAGTATTATATCCCACTGCATCAATACCTTGTCTTTTTTTAATTTCCCACGCATAGTTAAATAAAATTTTCATGTGCCTGTATATTTCGTGAGTGCAAACTCAGTTAACTCTGTCGGTGTTTTTTTTTCTTTTTGATTAGTCATTGCAGTACTGATTGAACATATTTACGCAGCACGGACTTTTTATTCTTTTTTTTAATTGGATATTTTCCAGATATCAGTTTGTTTCTTTGTTTAATGGCATATCAAACTTTATAGTTTATATAATGTCAAAGGCATTTTTCTAGAAGAACAGTAGTGGTACTATTTAACCCATAGGTGGGAGGTTAGGGGGTTCATACCTTTGCCAAGGGTATTTGCCCGAAAGGGAACGTAATCGTGAGACTGGAGTTCGAACTCCCTTAATAATCATTACACCACGAGGACACACCCATATAAGTGTCTGTAATATCTATTATTTACAAATTACATCATCTGTTTCTTTCACGGCGCCAGAGTTATAGAAATAGATCTAAAAATATAAAATAAATAATTATATATATATATATATATATAAATCGATTCCATATGATGATGTAGGATTATAAAACGTTTCCAGTATTGGGCATGACTATTTCAACCCATTTTTCAACAAAATATTCAACGCATAAGCAAGTTTTATAATTTCTAGTTGAATACTGTAAAAAGAAAACGGATATAATTAGGTATTGTTTATTACTAAAATCTACAGCATTGTCTCTGCCGAAATAATGTGTTACGTAATATTTCAAAAGTAAGTAACGATATACACAACGTATATGTCATAGCGTTTCTAGCAAATACACTTACCAAAGCCGAATCCCCGCAACATAGTCAGCAGCTGGCATTAGCCACTTAGTCAAAGCAGACAAAACGGAATACATATGTTTTAATAAAAAAAATGTCACATATCTACACGAAATAGTGGCTCTCTGAAATTAGATGAAAAATTCACCAACCTCGGAAGCAGCGTCTAATCTACGGAAAATGACATCTATATGCGACCAGCAAAAGTATGGACACCTATCGACAGTATCCCGATCATATGAAAGTCAAACCAATCTGATAAAACAAAACGCATTCTTTCCAAACAGTGGTGGTATCAATTCTACTATATGGATTCACCACATGGACGCGTATAGATGAAAAGCTTGACGGGAAATGCACCAGAATGCTACGAGCAATATTAAACGAATCCTGGAAGTAACAACCAGCAAAGCAACAGCTGTACTGTCACCTACCTTCCATCTCTAAAACCATCCAAATAAAACGTACAAGACGTGCAGGGCACTGCTGGAGAAGTAAGATCGGACCCATAAGCAACGTTTACTATGGAATCCTTCAGACAGACGTGTAAGTGTTGGACTATCAACTAAAACCTATCAACAACAGCTTTCTACTGACACAGGATGTTGTCTAGCGCACCTGCCAGAAGCAATGGATGATAGAGACGAATGGTGAGAGAGAGAGTTAGGGAAATCTGTGCTAGCAGCATAACGTGATCAGGATGACGATTATATTTGTTTGTTAGATGGTTGGTTGGTTTTTATAGGAAATCAAGCATTTTGATTATTTAATGGCAAACCCTCTTCATACACACACAAATACACCCCCACACTCACATATATGTTGTATATTTATGACTTGTAAACGTATAGTTTATGTAACCTTTTGAACTAGGTAGAGTTCATTTATTTACACCCAGTTAAATGATTTCAAGTATTGCTTTCTAACACTAATACAGGGTGGAACAATAAAATTGTCGCCATAGAAAAGACAACATGATTCTATTTCCGTTTAATGATAGCCGGTTTTCTTTTTTAGTTGCAAACCATCCACTAGTTGGCCAGTTGTGTACAAATTCCAAGAGCGATAGGAGCTTCTATCATGTCTGAAAGTGACACAATGTTCAACGAGCGAGATCGGATATGCGCCACCGTACAACTCATGCTCTCTACCGATCCAAGTTATGAAAACAGAACCATTGCCAGAACCTTCAAAATGCAAATCCGGACCGTTCAACGCTTGAGGGCACAGCTCAACGCATTAGGTGACCCTTCGGATGGCTATGGTTATGGTCTTTGGTGTGGTTTCAAGTGAAGGCCACATCCTGTCACCTCACGTCTTCGAAGTCGGCTTGGAAGTCAACACCAAAGTGTACCTGGATGTGCTGAAGAGTGTAGTGATCTCCAGCTAGCCGGTGGCAGACCCTAGGTTTGGCAGTAGGACTCAACGTCGGCCCACAAGTCCAAAGAGACCCAGGCTTGGCTTCAGAAGAAGTGCTACGACTTTGTACCCTTCTCTCACTGGCACCCTTCCTCCCCTGACCTGAACTCGCTGGACTTCTTCGTTTGGTCATACGTCGAGAACATCACCAACATGACCTCCCACAACACCAAAGCCAGCCTGATCACCGCCATCCACCGAGTATTCGCCGAGTTCCCGCCGGCGCTTGTGGAAAAGGCGTTCTCCTAATTCCGGATCCGTATCGAGGCGGTGATTAAGGCTGAAGGCAACTACATTGAATAGATGTCAACTCTACTACATAATCAAGTTACCTGAATTGATTTTGTCAATAAAAGTTTTAAAATAAAGCTGTAGTGTTGTTTTCTTAGGATGACAATGTTATCGTTCCACCCTGTAATGTTATCTAGTATTAATCATTTGTTAGCACACAGTTAATTCGTTTCAAATATATCTTTTAAATACTAATGATTATATTTAAGATTACTCCTTCGTTTTAACCCAATTAAGTGGCTTCGAGTATAGCTATTTAACGCTAACAATTCAGTTGAACATCAGTTATTTTTTACACACGGATGAATTGTTAAACAGTTTTATTTAACCCATAGAAAGGATTCTGTCACACATGCTGAGTGTTAAGCAAGGTATCACCAAGTAGCATTTTTTGAGTCTTTGGTATGACAAGACCTGGGATTGAACCCAGGTCTCCCGGGACGTTGGTGAACACTCTAAACATTATGCCAATGTGCGGTCTGTAATCTGCTTTACATTTGACTTTATGCGACACTGTGCCAGAATAGAAACTTTGGGTTAATATATTTGAAACCATATAATTTCTTGTTAAAATTTCTAGACTTTGCGATTGAAGGACACAGTGCTGACATACCGAAAAACCAGCCACCCAGTCAACACAACCTATCTAAGCAGAAAATGAATGTCTAATGAGAAAAATTCATGAATCAATCTCTATCTTACAAAGTGCCTTTTTTTTCAAAATTAAAAATTATTTTTTGACATCGTAGGTTTATAATTAAATAAGTTGCCAAATAACATTGGCCCACGAATAATTGTTTGACTGGTTGTCTTTTACAGCTTATCCACCCTTTTATGTTATTCAATACCAAATCGTCTACACACACTCACACACACACACGCACACACACACGCACATATATATATATATATATATATATATATGTGTGTGTGTGTGTGTGTGTGTGTGTGTGTCAGAGAGAGTGAGAGATTTGTAGATAAATAGATTTATGGTAAAATTATTTTTAAACGAGGCAAAGCACTCTTGTTTGCACACAATTAAAAATGGTTTCAAGTATTGCAATCTAACACAGATATTTTTATTTGCTCGCAGATAATTGGCTTCAAGTCCAACTATTTAACATTAATATTTCTATTCAACATAATGCACTCGTTTGTATACATTCGTTTGTTCATACTAATGCTGTGTAATACAAATAATTCAATTTAATATCAGTCACTTGTTTTCGTTGATTAATGGTTTCAAATAAAGTAAAATATTAAATAGTTCTAGTTGTCTAAATTTCTGAGACGAAGCTTGATGATTTTTATCTCTTCTGTGTCAAGCCACCAATGGAAATCAACATGATCAAGAACTGTGTTTACTCCATCCCTTGCAGTTGTGGTAAAATATAAAAAAGCGAGACAGGTCACCCACTAAAAGCAAAACTAGAAAAACATCGAAAGGCAGTAGTATGAGGGAAGATTGAAAAGTCGGGTATGGCGGATCATATATGGAAGGAAAAAGGAAACTATCTGCCTGTATGGGATGAAGTTGAAATGATTGATAGAGCTGAACATTAGAGGTTTAGATGCCTTAAGTAATCAGCTCATATGTTGGGCTACAATGAACTGCTGAACAGACCAAGTATAGAGATGAATACAATATGGGATCCGATAATTAAACTGCCTAGATAAAAAATGAATAGATAAAAAAAATCTGAATATGAGCACAGGTAAAAAAATCATACGCAATAGTAGTAATCCTTGTCAAATAAGAATATTAAGTTTATAAGTCCCAACAAATCACTCTAAACTATCCAGCAGGACACATATCGTATTGGTTATCATATTTACCAACCCCTCCGCTCGGGCAGGATATGACACAAGGTCAATTTTTAAGCGGAGTTTAACAGATTTGAATTCAGAGTTTTCCTTCTCCGAGACTAGTTGCCTAACCAAGGCTGAAGAACCTAGTCTGTCCTACTATTTACCCATAGCTGGAGGGAGAATAATTGGATTCATACCTTTCCCAAGGGTATTAGTGCTATGTGAAATGCAATCAGTCTCGTCCAGGATTTGAACTCGTATCGTCGTGTCCAATTCCCACGACGATAACGATTACACCACGGGCACATCGTATTGGTTATAGGCGTTGGTTCACTAAGGAGACAATCATCTGGAGGTTGCAGGTTCAATCCTGACTCAAGGCGAGTAACAATACAGGAATACTTAACCCTTGTACCCGGTTATGGCTAACGGAATCAGAACAAGCGACCCCAGTGGATTCAATAAAGGACGTAGTTTGAAGTTCCGTGTATGTTCCCGAGTTCGACAAACACCTGAAGAAGGCCGGAAGACATATGGAAATAATAGTAAAGATGTGGACAATAGTCAGAAAACCCTTAATGATAAAAAAATAATTAGTTCTATTTGATTCTTAGATGGGAACATAACAGGTACCAACACTCCTGATCAGAGTGGGCCTGACAATAATGGTAATGAAGGGGTACACCACATTACCTATTGCTCCAGGATTGGAGCCTCACCTTTATATGATTTAGTGACATTACAAGGACATTAGTTATATTTTACTTATAGATATGTCCCTACCACTCCCGGTCAGAGTAAATAAGGAGAACTCTGTATTCTCTAAAGCTTCAGAGCGAGAGCCTCTGTGGAAGATGCAGTTTAGTGTCATATACTGGACACTCGTTGTTGTTGTTGGTGGTGGGTATCTACAGAGAAACAATCAGTCTATTCTACATTCCCAGCCAACTGGTCTCCAAAAAATAATTGGATTCAAATGGATATCGACATCGGCAGATTAGTTATCTCTGTTTCAATCTAATTATTTTTAGAATAATCTACTATTGAGCAATCCGCCATGTCTACAGGGGTGTGTGGGATACACCGACTGTATCTCTATGGGGTGGGGTATGACTCTGCCCAACCTGTCTCCTCAGAATGGCATTCAACTGTATATTATGGTGTGGCTCCATCTCTAGAGCTTTGGCGAATATGGAGTGCCGCTTGATTGACATTACTCCCAGGTTCAATCTGTGGCTCAAATAGAACTGTACGATCACTTACTAATTTTTTTAATTTGCTATTTAAAACCATATAGCTGTGAGAAAATTATTTATATTAAATAGGAATACTTGAAAAGTAAGATTTCTAATGTTACATATCTATGTTAAATAACAATTCTTATAACCCTTTAACTGTGTGCAAGTACAATTCATTTAAAAATGAAGTTAGCAACAAACTATTTTCTTTTTGAATCATGCGTAAAAAACAGGCTTTTACATCAAGTAACCCAATTAATGAACCAATATATCCCCATCAAATTCACATGCTCAAACACACACACACACACACACCCACATACACACTCTCTCTCTCTCTCTCTCTCTCTTACTCTCTCTGTCAATCTCTCTCTCTCTCTCACACACACACACACGAACATACACGAATACACACACACATTTTTTTTCTTTTAAGTCTTTTAGTATTCTACATTCTGTGCATACCAGTTTGGTGAGATATGAAAATAAATTGATGAAACAGAGATATGGATCAATTTCAGTGTGCTTATGTATAGAAACCCTTTCACCATCGTTATAAACTATGATATTGTCAATTTCTATAAATCTCTGAATCAGTTGACTACTTCTCTCATATCTGAAACTCCCAACGCACTCAATCTTTCAAAGTCTCATGTGACTGCCTTTAGCTTCTAAACAAGTGTCCATGCATCTCCCAGTGCACTCAGGCCTGTCCCAGCATTAATTGAACTTTTAACCTGTGCCTGTCAATCATTTCTGCCATTCAATTGTCTCATTGCTGCATGGCATATTTCGGTCAGTTCTATTTATTTTCTATCCATTACGTCTCTGGTGAATGAGGAGCCATTTCTTCGTTGCCATTACTTACAGACATATTCGGACTTGAAGCAGTGGAACCAACTGAGGTGCCATCTTTAGGTCAACTTGATAAGTCTGAGATTGTGTTTAGAATGGGTTAGAATTAGATTAATACGCTGTGTCTAAAAGTATTGATATTGTAACAAGTATGAACTGTTTATCGGTTTAAAATGATTGAGAACCACATTTAATTGCTTGCAATTTGGTATAAATCTGATATAATGAAGTCTAAATCTGTTTTGGATGATTAGTTTCATTTGTTCTTGTTGTTTTATGGCATATCAAATTTCGTTAGTTATGTAATCCCAAAGCCATCTACGAGATTATTAGGGGGATAATTTAATCAAGAGGAATAAGAGGTTTCAACCTTTTTCCAAGGGTTTTACTCCGAGAATGAACTTAATAGTACGACCGGAATTCGAACTCGTTTACAACAGTGTCACAGTTCAGCACGTTAACCACAGGTTCTCTTTAAACATTAAGGAAAAACTAAGGAATTCATTGACGATATACAGAAAGATGTCTAATGGTTAGCGCTGATGTTTAATATAGCAGAGCACATACTTAACTAGCCAAAAGTAATAATTTCTTTTCAATGAATGAATATGATACGAAACCAGTTTAATTTGCTTCATTTCGGTAAAGCACTTTATTAACATCATCCATAAAAAATACTTGTTATAACAAAAACGTTTATCCAGTCTAAGACTTAAGATCAAAACTTATTAAAAACTATTAAAACAGAAATGACTTCAAAAGAATTTGTTTGTGCCTGCTCATTACGAATGTTTTCTTTTAAATGATTGTAAATATATATTTGTACTGTATATAATTGGAGACCACAATTGTTAAAGTGACTTTGGCATGAAATAACCCCATGTTATGCAGCAACACAAATAAGTTAACAAAGTCGAAGAAAATTATTAAGAGAATCGGGTGAACAGTATATATCCATCAGCCCAGTTGGTTGGGGCTGAAAAATTCAGCGACTGGATATCTGCAGAGGGTTAGGACCTCCATAACGAGTGCACTGGGAATGGCACTAAACTATGGCGAGGATCTAATAATGTTGGAGCTTTGGAGAAAGTAGAGTACGCGTTCATTACCATAGCTCCCAGGTTCTCTCTTGTTCAGAGTGGTAGCAACTGTTAGAGTCCGATCTATGGGTCAAATAGAACTGTTTGATATTTAAACTGAGTGCAAACTTATACTAAATTGAATCATTTGAAATAGGACTGCTTGATAATTAAACTCTATGTAAAAAAATGATGGATGTTTAATTGAATTGTTAGTGATACATAGCAATACTTGAAGGCGCCTCTGGTGGTGTAATGGTTAGCAAGCTCGGCTAGCAAACCTACACGAGTGAGTTCGAGTCTCATTGGGTGCCCATTTCATATGGCCTTGTGCTACATCTAAGCAAAAAGCTTACTAAATTTCCATAGCAATACTTGAAACCATTCAACTTGTTTGACTTACGAAGATTGAATTGATAGAAACAGAAATATTCGATCATTTAACTCTGTGTGTGTACAAAATGTGTTTTCAAATCATATATTTGATATATATTTAAAAATAGGATTTGGCATTAAATAACCAACAATGGTTGATATACCATAAAGCGAAAGAAAACTAAACCAAAACTTATTTCCCTCTATTAGCGGTAAATACCCTTGTTCAGATTTTACTCTTGGCAAGTAACATTTACACAGTTTGAATAGCCAGCTGGTTATATAAGGTTACATTTAACATCAGTGATAAATTTTAATCAAAGTTGTTAGTGATGTCTCGTTTGTACTCACTGTGGAACTGCAGTGTTTCCTATTTTATTCCGATATATATATATATATATATATATATATATATATATATGATTTTAGTTTGATATTCAGTATTATTATCAATAATCCCTAAAGTTAATGGTTATGGTCAGCGTCTCATGCCAAGAAAACAAAAACAATTGCAGTCGACGCAACTGTTCCAGTTACGATGAGTTTGTTTTTTTTCTGTTGCGCGCATGTCCAAGAGGCAAGCGATCGAAGAGAAGCTGTGCACTGCGGCTTACAAAGTGGTGATCTGCTTATCAATTTGATTGTTTGTTTGAGTTTTATGGCATATCAACCTTTGTTCGTTATTTAATGCAAAATCGTTTTTTTTTTACAAATAAACAGTTCTATTTAAGACAAATCAGTTTAGGATAAGTAAACAGTTTAATTGCTAAAAACATTTCTATTTCAAGCCACACAGTTTAGTCAAACATTTCTATATCAAAGAATTCAGTTTAGCTTAAGTACAGTTTCAATCTCAAAAACATTTGTATTTCAAACAATTCAATTTAGCATAAGTATGTAGTTTAAATATCAAAACAGTTATATTTCAAGCCATTCAGTTTGGCACAAGTACGCCGTTTAAATGTCAAAATAGTTCCATTTCAAACAATTCAGTTTAGCCCAAGTACACAGTTCCGTTCTATTTGAACCATGGATAGGACCCTAACAGGTGCAACTACTCGAGGCCAAAATAGAGCTTGGAGCGATGGCAATGAAGGTGTACTTCGCATTCCCTAAAGCTATAGCATTACTAGATCCTAACACTTATTAGTTTTAATGTTTACACATCATCTCGTGTGATGTTTACGTGTTTTTTGCAATATTAATTCAAGATTACTTGAATCACTGAATTTAACAAATTGCTGATCATGTGATTTAATTGATATATTAAAAAAAAATTAGATTGAACCGATAAAATGAAACGCAGTTTCTTCCGGGCAGCAGTTGTGTTGATACTGCTATATGGATGCAC
>OY757930.1:42563920-42634196 GCA_963585895.1 Sepioteuthis lessoniana
CATTTTGGTTTTTTCTAAGTATGTTGTCGATTTTGGGTTCTATTCGGTTTCGTAGTAGGGCATTGTAGATTTTGGCAGCTATGGATGTAAGTGTTATGCCTCGGTAGTTTTTGGCTAATCCGAGGTCCCCCTTTTTCGCAAAATTTTAACTGCCATTTTATTATCATATGATTTGAACTTTTTTTTTTTTTTTTTTTTTGGTTCAGTGCATGTAATACACTTATCCACAAATAGAATTGTCTGTGACAAGGAATACATGTTTCAAAAATTTTACATTCGTTACCACATATAATCTTCATCAAGCTTTGATGGAGAGATGTTAAATTAGGAATTGACCAAATTTCCTGTCAAATAACTTTTAACTGTTTTCAGAACGGGATTTTTTTTACTATTTTACAAAAGAGAAATTTCCTCCGACATATTCAAGTTAATATATATGTACAAAACACTTTTGCACAAACAAAATTTTACACAGGATCGATGGGATTTATGGCATATCAACAATTCATGATTATTATACATATAATCCAATTCATGATTATTATACATATAATCCAATTTATACATATATAAGTACAGTAAAGTTGGCGACCATAGTCGAGGGTGACCCTAAGGCTCCCTTATCGATAGCTTACTACACCAATGTGTAGGGGAGGGCGCTACTCCTTTCCCTGGATTGTTCCACTGATACCCTTGATCCGAACCTTAAAATGCTGAGTGTTAAGCAAGGAGGCGTCAAGTACCATTTTTTGAGTCTTTGGTATGACTCGACCTGGGATCGAACCCAGGTCTCCCGGGCCATTAGCGAACACTCTAACCGCTAGGCCAATGTACCGGACATATACATATATATTATATATATACATAATATATATATACATATGTATTATATGTATATACATAATTTGTAAACGCAAGTCAGTTAAGTTAAATTGTTCCAAGTATTGCTATGTATCCCAAACAATTCAATTGAACATCATTTATTTGCTTACACAAAGTTAAATAGTCAAACAGTTTTATTTCAAGCAATTCAATTTAGTATAAATCATTTGTTTGCTCTTAGTTTAAATGTCAAACAATTCTATTTGGCGCATAGATAAGACTCTATCAGGTGCTAACCCTCTAGACGAGAATGAACCTGAGAGTGATAGCAAGGAAGTACTCCATTTTTCCCTAAACCTCAAGTGTTAGTGAAATCTCTCCAGCAGATTATGTAGTGTCATATCCAAGTGGATCTTTGAAAGAGGGTCTAACTTCTATGCGGATATGCAGTCTGTGTATTCGGCAGCCCTATCCGACTGGGCGGCAATTTTAGATGAAGGTTACAATCTAGAATTTTTCTTCTCCCAGGCTGGTTGCCCAAACAAATTTAAGGAGCCCAACGTCAAGGTTATATGTTCAACTCAGCAACAAAACAAGGACCTCCTGGTTTCCTAAGATCAATCCAAGCATTTCAGATTAGATAGAAATATTCTTTGTAAAATGTGAGTGCATCTCTAATTATTTGACGATAAATGCATCCTAAGCATAATATTAAACAACTTTTGAGGTGAAGCTCCGATCCTGGAGTTTAAGAAATATGGAGTACATCGTTATTATCATTACTCTCAGATCCACTTTTAGTCGAAGTGGAAGTACCTCGTAGTTACACATCTATGATCAAATAGAACTATTCAATCACTTCCTTAGGACTATTATTATTTTTTATATGAAACTATATATCTGTATGGAAATCGGTCGTTAGGAATGCTTGATAAAAAGAATTACAAAAGTTAAACAGGAATATTTTAATTATTTTATTTAACTCTTTTGAGAGTTTTTTTTTTTCAACCAGCGTTAGCTTATGGTTTTTCACTGGAGAGTCAGTGGCAGCAAAGTAGAGTAGAAACAAATGAACTTGAACTTGTTTAAAATAAGATGCTGACAAACTGTTCGCTTAAAATTCACACACATACACACACACACACATATATATATATATATATATATAAACACACACACAATATATATATATATATATATATGAGTGAATATATATATAGGGATTATATATCAAATAACCCACAAGAGTTGATATGCCATAAAACACCAACTATTAGTGATATATCATCTTGACCAGCAATAAAACCGGTGGATGTTGCTGACTGATACATCAGGCCGTAGATAAAATCAATAAAATGATTACTGGAAAAAAAATTAGCTGATGTAAGCTGTGACCAATAGAGAACAAGCATTCCGTGGGTGTAAACTATAGCCAATGAAATACAAGCATGGTGTAGGTGAAGGTCGTGACTAATAGAAAACAAGCATTTTGTGTGAGTTGAGTGCGAGTTTTAAGATTACATAACGTCTAGAATTTTAGCTGAAGTCAATTCCCGATAGCAGTTCTGACTACCGACGGCTTCTCCTTGTGCACAAACTTTCTCTTCGATTGCTCTCCTGCTCCAAACCATCATCCTCGACGAATAAATGTGTAAGATTATATTTATATATATATATATATGTTCCTCTTTGTTTGTCAGAACCCAGCGGTAGTATTTTAAACATTGATTGCCCAATCGGCTGCGGTTGCAGAATACACGGACTGCTTCTTTGCAGAGGGGTTACTACCCCCAACGAGTATCCTCGTTATGACACTAAGCAACCTAATGGTGGCATTCTAGTGATTCATTACCATCGTTCCTATGTCCACTCTGGTGCTGAGCGGTAGCATCTGATAGGGTCCTATCTATCGGTCAAAAAAAAAACTAAACTGTGTACTTAAGCTAAACTGAAATGCTTGAAATAGGACTGTTTTGACATTTTAATTGCGTACTTGTCCTGAACTGAATTGCTTGAAATGGAATTGTTTTTGCAAGTTAAACTTTTTTCGACATTGAAACTGTACTTATGCTAAACTGAATTGCTTGAAATAGAACTGTTTTGACATTTAACAGTGTGTAAACAAAAACCTATACTTAAACTTAACTGATTTCTTTGAAATAGTATAAGAAAATTTCAAGTTATCCTTCTAGACGGCTCTATACCTTGACGTAAAGAGGCTGAGGGTAGACGGAGAAGGCAGGATGGAAGACACTCGAACATGTGACTTTGGCACTGAGAGAAGCAGAAGCGAAAAGGTTACCACGGTGCAGAAGCGACTAGGGTCTCCTCAAAGCAAGAGGTGGCAAAAGAGAGTCTGGAGACAGAGGGTGTTAGCAGTCCATTCAACTCTACAAACAGAACCCAGAAGACGAGTTTGAGCCCTACGAAATCAAACATCCACATCCCTCTTAAAATAATCTTAAGCACAACCCGAAAATATACAGAAAGACAACAGGACATTCACCAACCACAGATAAGTGTATTATAATTTTAACTTTGTTCTCTTAAAGACTCTTGACTGCTAAAAAATTTGCTTCAGCAACTCTTTCACATTTCTTATATAAATATATTTAAACATCTTACCGCGTTGCTTATTCTTTCTTACGACCCATTTGGTTTTTTCTTTTTTCACGTCTCACCTCGTGGAGACCCTACTCGCTTCTGCTCCGCGGAGACCATATTCGCCTCTGCCTCTCCCCGTGCCAAAGTCACGTGCTCAAGAGTCTTCCGTCCAGTCTTCTCCTTCTACCCTCAGCCTCTTTACATCCGGGTACATTGCCTTCTTGAAGATAACTCGTAATTTTCATATAATACAACTGTTTATATCTCTAAAAATGGATTTGGCATTAGTTAACCCAGAAAGGATGATGAGCCATAAAATCAAACTAAACCAAAGAAAACTACATATTGAGAGTGATTGAAAATAAGAAATGAAATTTTCTTCAGCTGTCAGGAATTAATTGGAAATTGGTATATGAATGATGTAGATGCATTAGTAATGATTTAAAACAGGAAGACATTTTAAATTATTTTAGAAATGCATTCTGCTGCGTTGTTAGCAAAAAGATTAACGAACTATTCTCATTCATTGTCCTATAATTGATTAATTGATCAATTTTAACGGCATGTCACACTGTTTGGGGTTATTCTATGCTTCGATATTATAAAACTGCGTACATTCTACTTTTATATCCACATCTAGTTTAGCTGTTTCTTATTACAATCATAACTATTTTTAAAGCTACATGGTATTTTCTTTTTAAATATTTATAATCAATTGCTTCCACACATAGAGTTTCAAGTATTCCTGTATAAAAAAAAATAACTTGAATACAGTTCTTAAGTTCCAACTCTTCCTATTTAATACTAATAAAATGTTATAAGAGTTCCTGTAACGTAATGGTTAAAGCGTGGGTACGGATACATAGTAAGCGGGTTCGAATTCACTTTCGGACTGATATCTAGGGGAAAGTTATGAACGCTTTTATCATCACATCTATCTGTTAAATACTGGTTTTCCTCACTGTTAGCTTTCGTAATCAATAACTTCTGATGGTTGATCTATTATATCCATTAGATCCATTATAATTTATTCATAATTTACAGTTTCGTGTAACTGTTTCTGTTTAACGATAATCTTCAGTAACATGGTTTTGCCTATTGCTATCCAATACAAATAATTTCTAAACAGATGTATTTGACCCATAAATTGGATCCTAAAACATTTATTTACCCAACCCCTCCAAAACTGGTAGGATGTGATAATTTTTTAATCAGGGATAATAGATTTCACATTTTTCTCTCCCCTAGACTCGTCGACAAATGAAGGCTGTCCTAATATTTATCTATAGCTAAGGAAATAACCTATATATTCATGCCTTTCTCCAAGACTTTAGCGCGAAGTAAAATGCTACACATTGAGAAGATATTACATTTAAATCAGAAAAGCCACTAAAGACCAAAATTATATTCATTATAGATTTTACAAGTATTCTGAGATACAATTCAGAAAGCATGGATTTTCAAAGATTGGCGAAGTTTTCAAGCCACTGTCTTCCGGCAGGGAACAGGGCCAACTAATTTACCAACATGGCCAGTAAAAGAAGTTACGCCTTTATCTGAAGAGCCACTTTAGATTTATGAGGGGAACTTTTGGCAGAGGGCCGGGATCAATTGATGGCAACTGAGTTGAGTGGGTTTCTCAATAAATCGAGAACAATATCTGAGGGAAGTTTCTTATTAAGATAAGCCAGGAAGGAAAAGTTTTATATATTTTTCCCATAATAACTTTAGGGGACGGTAGTTATTATAAACGGTAGACAGGCCAACAGGGAAAATACGTTCTCAGGTTGGATAAGATGATTTTACTAAATTATTTCTTAATAATCTGATTTTAGATTTAATTTCAAACAGCACTATAATTTGACTTTATAATCTTCTTTATATAATTATGACTAATTTTATTAGAGGAATAAATGAAAACTCGCTCATTATATTCCAGTCAATCTAATGGTCACTAAATCTAGCGTATGGAATTTATATGCAAATAAAACTATCTTTATGGGACAGATGTTATAAGTCGTGGTTACCTCTGACCCATAATAGTTGTTACATTCAGTGTATGCAATTTTTCTATAAATAGAACAATTATTACGGGACAGAAGTAAGTCTTCCGCAAAATAATTGTTATTCTCAGCTAATGAAATTTATCTGCAAATACATTTAACTCCACCCGGCGCAAAGACAATTTTAAAGGATTTTAACAGGTTTGAGTTTCTCCTTATCCTAGACCAGTCTGCCCTACTATTTTACCCATAGAGGAAGGAAGGATACTTGGATTCATATCTTTCCCAAGGGTATTAATGCTATGCGAAATGTTAACAGCTTCGTCCAGAAATTGAACTCTGGTCACTGTGTCTACTTCATACGAAGGTATAACGAACGCCTCTAAATATATGCAAATGTTAGAAATATTAAGGAACAGATATCATCATCATCATCATCATGTATCGCTGCTAGCAAGGTTCTCCCTGATACTCTCCCGCCACTCATCTCTATCGTCCATCGCTCCCAGAAAGTCTTCAAGGCTATATCCTGTATCGGCACAGCTGTTGTATATAAGTTCTACCTGGTCGTCCTAGCTTTGCTCGTCCATATGAAGGGCTCCACAGGAGAATATCGCTTATGGGTTCGTCCTTACTTCTCCAGCAGTGTGCCACTAGCCTGGTTCGTCTAACTTGGATAGTTTTCGTGATGGGTGGTAGTTAACTGTACTGCTGCTGTTGTGGGGTGCTGCCTCCAGGACATGTTCAATACAGCTCGCAGCATTCTTGTGTAATTGCTGTAAGCTTTTTCTCCATACGTTTAATTAGCGTCCATGGGATGTATCCATATAGCAGTATCGACAAGACCGCTGCTTGAAAAAAAACTGCTTTTTATTTAACCGTTCAGGTCTGACTTCCATATGATCGATAGCTTATCTATGATCGATAGCTTATATATATATATATATATATATATATATATATATATATATATATATATATATATATATATATATTACGTTCACTTTCGGGCAAATACCCTTGGGAAAGGTATGAACCCCCTTATTCTCCCTCCAGCTATGGGTAAATAGTAGGACGGACTAGGTTCTTCAGCCTTGGTGAGGCAACTAGTCTAGGAGAAGGAAAACTCTGAATTCAAACCTGTTAAACTCCGCTTAAAAATTGACCTTGTGTCATATCCTGCCCGAGCGGAGGGGTTGGTAAATAGTACCTTCATATATATATATATTTTTTTATTTACATGGTTTAAAGTAACATCTACTTAACAAGAGTGTTTTTATTTCCTTCCCATCAGCCATTAACTGTATGGCAGTAATCAGTTCGTCTTTGACGAAATATGTTTTAAGAAATACATACTCTACATACCTAGCAGAGAGAATCTGGTTTGAATTCAGAGTTTTCCTTCTTCAGTTGCAGGACTAATCTTAAACATACAAACTGTCTTACATTTAACTCATAGCCGAGGAAAGAACAGTTGGATTTATGCCCTTCCCAATGGCATGGAGCCTGAGCAAATTGAACTTTTAGAATTTATCTTCTATTAGATCCCTACATCTCCGCCTATAAATTTTCCGGCTTTCGTTTTGAAATAAGGCATTGTCATTATTAAAAGAAATTCTCAAACCTCTGAGTTGCTCCGTAATGATGTCATCTTTCTTCAGTCACAATATGATTTCAGCTTTGTGTACCATTGTTACTACTTCATGAATACCTTAATCACTCTTGTTTTGATTTATGCGTTTCGATCGATGAGTTCTCCGGCCTTCCTATAATTTTCCAATGTCTTCAGATAAAGCAGTGTTTTTATTATTATTATTATTATTATTATTATTATTATTTACTCCTTGAGAGTTTTTCACATTAGATATTGCTGATGGTTTTTCACAGGAGCTTTAGTCAGGGCATGTCTCCTCAAGTCACCAGGACTCTTCTCAGTATTTTGGCCGTTCTCAATAATGCTGTAGTTTTGATGGTCTCCACTCGTCCTCCAACTTCAAAGTCATTATTATTATTATTATTATTATTATTATTATTATTATTATTATTATTATTATTATTATTTCCAGCAACCGATTATAAAATAATGTTTTTTTTTGTTTTGTTTTTTTTTTAGTTCGCGTGTATTTCTTTTTCTTTCTTTTTCAATTGAAAAAGAATTCGCTGAAAACATTTGAACAGCACTTTGAATCGAAAAATTTCCCATAAACCTTATTAGTAGTTTTTTATTAAATGTGAATAATCTTTTTAGTTAACAATTCGATTTTTGTGGAGAAGGGAATTTAGAAAGCCAGTTTTTTTTTTATTTAAGACCACAACTCGTTAAAAGCAATTTATTTTCTTAAAACCTTGATAAGAAAGTATTCTAAGATTAGTAGCTCTACATTAGAGCTTAAATAGAGGCACACATAGCCTTACGCTGAAAATTTGTAACTAAAAATTAAATTCTAACACGAATGATTTATATTTTTAATGTTGTAAAGTTTGCTGATAAATACTAAATAATAATATGCGTTTTGATTAAATAATATTCCACTAAAATTAATCAAGTTACGATTGCAATTCATCTTGATTTATTTTAAAATATTATTTTGGCCAAACAATGTATATATATATATATATATATATATAAATGTTGATATAACTCGTTTTGGGTGATACGATATATGAGTGTGTGTGTGTGTGTGTGCGTATGTGTGTGTGTTTTTGTTATATACAAAGGAAAGACTGTCTCAAAAATGTATTTTATGAAGTAAAGTTGGCGACCGCAGTCGAGGGCGACCAGAAGGCTCCCTTTTCAATAGCTACCTCACCAAGGTGTAGGGGAGGGAACTACTCCTTTCCCATGATTGCTCCACTTTACCCTTGATACGTACCTTATATTGCTGAGTGTTAAGCAGGGAGGTATCAAGTACCATTTGGTATGACATGACCTGCGATTGAACCCAGGTCTCCCGGACCATTGGCGAACACTTTACTCACTAGGCAAATGAGTCGGTTACTATTATTATTTACTAATGGTAATTGTAATCTTACTAGCAAATTATTGATGCTACATAAGGATATTGGAAGTATTTAATTATACAAAAACACTATTATAAAGTAGTAACTACCTTAAACCATTTAAATATGTATACATTATTAATATTATATATATATATATATATATATCATAATACTAATATATAGAGATATACATGTTTTTGTGTGCGTAATTGTGTGTGTGTATATATGTGTGTGCTTGCGCGCGCGTGTGCATGTGTGTGTGTGTGTGTGTGTGCGCGCGCGAAACTGCAAATCACTGGAAACGCACTTGGCGTAACGGTTATGGTCACTGGAAATGAAATCGGTAACCCGAGTCCAAATCCTGGACGGGGCAGTTTGTTTTTCAAGTCGAGGTCATGCATTTGGGTATAAATTCAATATATCTATCCTCTCTTGAAATGTGGTTCTACCAGTGGAAAAATTGGGTTCATTAGTCAGGATTTGGCAACCTGTCTGGGAGAAAGAAAAACACTGAAATCAAACCATCTTTTCTTAGCTTAAGAATTTGCGTCAAACCCAACAACTCGATAAGCGATTGGTTAAATAAATATATCAGTTTATTCCCGGGTCTATAAACATGCAATTAAACTCTTCCCAGTGATTAGTCTTCAGATGTATCACAAAACAAAAATAAATAAATAAATAAACTAGTCAAATAACCCAAATATTATCAAGGCTGCTATGTATTTGCCGGGTACGCGTAAAAATCAAGCTATTTTCTTTTCAATAACAATTAAGAGCGGCTATTGAGATGCCACACTCCCAGTGTCAAAAAGAGAAGTGGATGCCAAAATTTAGCTTAATCCACCCGATAGTTTTATTGTCTCTAGAGTAGATACCCAACCTCATACCCTCTTTTGTTTGGGAGGAAGTCGCTGCGAGACATTTATAGAATTGGCTGCAATTATTAATAAAATATTATCGAGCTACTTCGCAAAAGGTTCATATATTTCTTTTAACTGGAAATTAACGATCTCTCGTCCCAAAAAACAAAAGAAGATATATATGTCTGAATTACTCCGTCCTTCTTATTTACAATATTTAATAGGATTTATCTACATGATATGTTCAAAAGACGATGGAAGGATTTTAATGGATTTACAGTTGTATTTAAGCGGGTCCTTTAAACGCAACAATGTTATTCCTGGATTCTGTGGTCCATCCAAGAGCTGCTTGAAACAATAGTCTCTATGCATTCCACACGCCAGCGTATAAGTAGCTATGCAGGAGGAAATTCGGGCTTATGTTGTCATTCATTCTAATAATATGACCATAAACTGTGAGTCCATATTGTATGAAATAAGAGTCGATAAATTTAATGCTACATTGGGTTAATAGTTTTACGCCTGTAAATATATTATGCTAAGAGTGGGCACGTGCACAACAAAAACAATGTTTGCAAAAGACATTGAGTTGACAGATATCGTTTCTATATGGAGTCTATGATTCTAATTCATGGATAACGGTGTGAATCTCAACAGCTAAATCGGAATTGATATATATATATATATATATATATATATATATATATATATATATATATATATAAAAGAAAAACCTTTCAAAAATTACTATTTTTTTTTTTGTAATGATGTAGATGTAGTTTTTTCTTTCATTTACTCTGTATTTTAATCAATTATTATTTGACATTGAGCTCTTTTTTAGATTATTGATTACATGGATATTGAAAAAAGAAAACACTAAATTAGAATCGTTTGGCTGGAATAATATATCATCATCATCATCATCATATCGTGCTGGCAGCACGGATATCCCTGACCCTCTCTCGCCACTCCTCCCTATCGTTCATCGCCCTAGGTAGGTCTTCAGGACAACAACCTGTATCCTCACATAGCTGCTGAATATACGTTCGTGCTGGTCGTCCTGCTTTTGCGCGGCCATGTGTGGGGATCCATAAGAGTACATCTCTTATGAGTTCATCTCTGCTTCTCCAGCAATGTATATATATATATATATATATATATATCTTCTTTAAGAATAATACACACACACACACACACACACACACACACACACATATATATATATATATATATATCTTCTTTAAGAAAAAACAAAAACTGCTCACATTAGGATTATAAATTTATTTCCATCCTGTTATGGGTTTATGATATAAATCAAAAGCACACACAAAAATAACAGGACTTCTTCAGATCTTATGGATAAAAACATTAGATCTTAAGAAGTCCTGTTAAATTATTTTGGTGGGGGTGTTTTTGATTTATATCAAAAGCCTATAACAGGATGGAAATGAATTTATAATCCTAATGTGACCGGTTTTTGTTTTTTCTTAAAGAAACTATTGCTCTGTAATGTCAGTTACATTGAGCTCTTTGCCAGGAAAATTTAAATGTTCGCTGTTAATTTTTTTTTTGTCCTGGTGGAATTACTCCCAACTCCAGTTTAACTGGACCGAATGAATACGTATATATATATATAGTTGGCCGACCGTTTTTGAGGATGAACCAAAGGCTTCTTTTTAATAGCCACTAAACTGAGGTGTAAGGGAGGGCGGTATTCCATTCCATGGACAGTTACACTTACTCTTGATCAGTACTTTTTAATAATGATATTTACCTAACCCCTCCGCTCGGGCAGGATATGACACAAGGTCAATTTTTAAGCGGAGTTTAACAGGTTTGAATTCAGAGTTTTCCTTCTCCTAGACTAGTTGCCTCACCAAGGCTGAAGAACCTAGTTTGCCCTAATATTTACCCATAGCTGGAGGGAGAATAATTGGATTCATACCTTTCCCAAGGGTATTAGTGCTATGTGAAATGCAATCAGTCTCGTCCAGGATTTGAACTCGTATAGCCGTGTCCAATTCCTACGACGATAACCATTACTCCACGGGCACCTCCTTGTACTTTTTAATAATAAATATTAAGAAAGGAGGTATCAAGTATAATTTTTTGAGTCTTTTGTATCACTCGACCTGGAATTTGATAATTGGCAAACACTTTTATATACCATAATGTATTTATTTACCTACTCTTCCGCACAATCATGAGGCAAAATTAGGTCAATTTTAAGTGGAGTTTAACAGGTTAGAAATCTGGGTTTTCCTTCGTCTAAACCAACTCTCATATCAAGGATAAAGAATCCATTTTGATGAACTTGCCGAACACTGCTGGAGAAGCAAAGATGAGATCGTAAGTGATGTGCTCCTGTGGACCCCCGCATATGGCCAATCAAAAGCAGGACGACCGGCTCGAACATTCATACAGCAGCTATGTGATGACTCGGGATGTAACCCCGAAGACCTGCCGAGGGCGATGAATGATAGAGAGACGTGGAGAGACAGGGTCAGGGATATTCGTGCTAGCCGCACGTCATGATGATGATGATGATTTTTTCCATAGCTGGAGGGAAAATAGTTGAATTCGCTATGTAAAATATAAACAGTCCGGTCTATTATTTGAACTCATGTCGCCGTATTCATTTCCTCCGACGGTAACAATTTCTCCACCAGAAACTCCACACATATAATGGAGTTTGTTATATCTGTATATTTAGTGCTCAATATCACTGATAGAGCATATATATCTAATTTGCTTTAAAGCTAATCAATAATGCGATCAATCAAACTGTTGTATTGTGGCTCGTACCACGTGACTTCCAGTGTCTCGGAGGAATAAAAGACGTCGTGTTTCTTAAGCAGAGTGTTCTACAAGATCTCGGTCAGGAGTAAGACCAACTTCAGACATAACAACCACAGCTCAAGACTTTCCTCGTATAAAATTTGTTGGATTGTACCACTTCAGTTAATAAATAATTAACTCTTCATTTCACTGTGCATCACTTCTTTACCACGATACAAACACAAACAAAGTGCCCTATGCCTGGACAGAGGTCTTTCATCAAATTTCCGGTGGCTGAAAAGTACAAACTTTTAAAAATTTTGAGAAGAATGTATATATGATGTGTAGTGAGAAGCATGTTTTATTCAGAAAATTGTTTCAAATTTGCAAAAGATGGGTTTGTTAATACGAATCTTAGTCAAAAAGACAGTCCATAGAGTAGAAATATACTGGATTTCAGAGTCGAAAAGACAGTCCATGGAGGAGAAATATACTGGATTTCAGAGTCGAAAAGACAGTCCATGGAGTAAAAATATACTGGATTTCAGAGTCGAAAAGACAGTCCATGGAGTAGAAATACACTGGATTTCTGAGTCGAAAACACAGTCCATGAAATAGAATTACACTGGATTTGGGGGGGGGCAGAGGCTGTAAGGTAGCTTATGCTGGCCGTCTTCTATGACAAGAATTGACCTAACAATCTTGCTTTCCTTGAAAACGTTGTTCTTGTAAATGTTGGATTTTGATCCCTTTGACATTTCGTAGAAGTTGCATTTGATGCGTAAGAGGAAGTGTAGTTGTTTTCAAAAATAAACAGGATGCATATTGTTACCAAGTGAAAGTACATAGTAAATTGCGTGAGTGGCATAGTAGAAGTAAGCAAGTAGACGTGCAATGTGTAGACAGGAGGTATGACTGCAAGCATTCGAATCGGCGTCCATGGAGGTGCCCATGGTGTAATGGTTATCGTCATAGGAAATGTACACGGCGACACAAGTTCAAATCCTGAACGAGACTGATTGCTTTTCCCATAGCATTAATACCCTTGGAAAAGGTATGAATCCAATTATTCTCCCTCCATCTATGGGTAAATAGTAGGGCAGACTGAGTTCTTCAGCCTTGGTGAGCCAACTAGTCTAGGAGAAGAAAAACTTTGAATTCAAACCTGTTAAACTCCGCTTAAAAATTGACCTTGTATCATATCCTGCCTGACCGGAGGGGTTGGTAAATATGATTTGCATGGGCGTCCAAAATATTATATAAACGGAGGAAGACAGAACGAAGCTGAAAGACAGAGAGCTTTCACTGAAGGATCACGCCGAATCTCTCTCCCTCTACTCATACGTACATTTCGGGTAATAAAAGGAAAAGAAACGAAGCAGATTTTATTTTTATACATCAGCATCGTTGTCTTTCTTTATTTGATTTCTAAAGTGAAATTCACTATATTTATTGAATCGTCATCGGATAATTACATGAGTGCATATGTTTATGTTTTAGTGTGTGTTTCTTTGTACGTGTATTCATTTTGTCTTACAAAGGGTTAATTTTGAGGACATCTACTTCTGTAATATAATGGCCGAGGGATTTCGTTTTATATATCTTGCCTTTAGGTTTAGTTAGGCCAATAACCTTTCGGCTCAGTGCATAGGTTAGTTTGGTGCAAACATGGGCGCAGGTGTTAATGCGCGCGCGGGGAGGATGTGTCATTCACAGATGTCAAAATAAAAATCCCAGATAGAAAGGTTGACCAGTGGATGTGAATGACGTCATGTACCGGAAACGCGCGCGGAGGATTTTGGGGATTTTGAAAAAGTCAGTTAGTTGAATTCCTGGCTCGGAGGAAGGCCGTTGACTTTCGCTAGCACGCCGAAGCCAGGCCAGAGGCCTTGTGGCGGGTGCCACATGTGTTGGTGGGGCGCAGATGGAAAAGCCTGCATAGAAAGATTGTGCCTCTCTCCTTATGTCGAAAAACCTTTAAACTCAAAGGTAATAAAAAGTTTCGTACTTGAACTAAGAAGGCGTAAGTGTTTTTCGTGTTTCAGGATTCCTATGTTCTATGTATATATGTTATGAACATTCTTTGTACTTTTCGCATATCCGTATCATGGGTATGTTACAGTTCATTAAAAGGAATGAGATATCACTCTTTTACCTCATCGAAAAAGTGACTGAGTGTTGTATAGCCACATACAACTACCGTATACATATACAAATATATGCGGAAACATAATCAACTGATAATGACGACTTCAATAACGAACGAATATACTTCTTTACAAAAATATAAATCTCTCACACTTTAATTTCGAAAGGGTGATGTTCTATTGTGTGTGAGAGATGAGTGGACACAGGGACCTACTGCTATATGGACCCAAGTCCTTCTCTTGACCATAGCAGCACTTCTTCCTCATCTTGGCTGGGGTTGCTTAACCGTGGATCACTGGAGGCTTCAAAGCCCTCAGTCTGCAAGCTGATTCTCACTTTGGCATCCTGTCTCCGACTTACCGACGGCCGCAGGCACCCTGTCTATATTCTTTCCTTACGTCCACCTGCTTCCGTTCTTCTTCGGCTTATTTACGCAAGTGCATCTCTTGAATGACGGCTCGGTCGAGGGTCAATATATAACAATAGATGATATAACCAATGCAAACGTAAATAGATGAAGTGTGTTGAATACTAAGGAGAAAAAATAGTTTTGTTCATTTCTGTATTCGCAGATAAATACTCTTTTTCGAGACTTTTTATGCAATTTCTCCCCAATTATTATTATTATTATTATTATTAGTTACTCCTTTTGTGTTTTTCACATCAGCGTAAGCTGATGATTTTTCCCTGGAGTTTGAGTGATAGAAAGTCTTCTCAAGTGTGCCAACTTCCAAGTCCACCAGGCCATTTAACAACCCTTTAGTTACTGTGCCAAAAGCACCAATCACAATTGTTACGATTGTTGTATGACCCACGATTTACGCAATTCAATGAACGAACGAAACACTTCTTTATAAAAATATATCTCTCATTTTATTCTCAAAAGGGTTGATGTTTCTCTGGTGTGTGAGAAATGGGTAGAGAGACATATATACTCAGAGAGAGGACTTCTTCTTCCCATAAACTTCTTCCGGGAGCCAGGGGTGCCACCGCTTTCACCCCCTTGCAAGCCGAGACACCTCTGATCGGCCTCGTGTCCCTTGCTCGACGGTGATTCCCTGCGTCTGTCCAAATCTACTGCGTGGTTCTCGTCACGTAGTCTCCTTCCGGTTACACACCTGTTGTACCCGAATTTACTAATCAAAATGTGACAGGGTCACTAGGAACGAACCGAAAATCTATGTCATATGTTATTTAACACAATTGTCACCCTGATGTTCCATAGCTTTTTTAATTCTCTACCAAGGTCGAGGTATTTATCCTTCTTTTCACATTATTTCAGTTTTACTCTATGGTCAGCCGGGACTGCAAAGTCGACAATTTTTCAAATTCTCTTTTTTTTGTTGTTGCTGATTATTATCAGGTCTGGTCTTCTGGCCGAGATTAGGGGATCCGTGTGCATGTCAAAGTCCCATCCGAGTTTATATATGTCATTTTCTAGGACAGGTGCTGGGTTATGCATATACCATTTGTTCGTATGGTCAAATTAAAATTTCTTGCACATTTCCCAGTTGATCACCTTACTCACCCAGTCGTGTCTAGACTTGTACTCTTTCTGTGCTAATTTGCTGCATTCGCTTATTATGTGATTATTATTATTATTATTATTATTATACTTCTTCCCGAGTTTTTCACTTCATCGTTAGCTGATGTTTTCTCAAAGGAATTTGAGTGACAGCACTTCTTCTCCAGTCTCCAGGATTCTTCTCAGTATTCTGGCCAATCTCAATAATGCTTTAGTTTGGATGGTCTCCTCTCGTCGTCTTATTTCCAAGTCTTCCAGTTCCTGTGCCAATCCTTTGACAACTGTAACAAGAGCACCAATTCCAATTGGTATCACCGTCATCATGCTCCTGAGTGTTTTTAATTGCTTAGCAAGGTCCAGGTACTTACTTATCTTGCTTCTCGTTTTCTTTCAATTTTAATATGAGAAAAGCCAGACACAAAGTCAACAATTCGGCAAGTTCCTTTTTTCTTGTTAACTATTACTACGTTTGGTCGTCTGTCCGAGATTAGGTGATCCGTTTGCATCTCAAATTCCCAAACGTGTTTGTGCTTTTCATTCTCCAGAACATATCCTGGGCTGTGCATATATCATTTGTTCGTTTGGTTAAATTACAAATTTATTGCACAATTACCGGGGGATCATTTTGCCTACCCAGTTGTTTCTAGTCTTGTACTCTTTCTTTACTAGTTTGCTGCATTCGCTTATTATATCATTAATCTTGTGGTCTCTATCAGCACATAGCCAACATCTGCTGTATTGTTGCCCCTTATCTATTCTTGTTTTGATATTATTGTTCCTTACGGCGTTGTTTTGTGCCGCTATTAGAAGAGATTCAGTTTCTCTCTTAATGTTTCCTTTTTTTTAGCCTTGACCTCGTTTTTGTTTTTTTGTTTTTTTCGCGTGAGATGTCGCTTATTAGTCGTTCAAAACATCCATACAGTTGAATTTCTTCCAATTTTTTGTTTTCTGGTTATTTTCGTTTTGTTGGTGTTCGTCTTGTCTGCATTGTTTCTGGTGGCCGTTATAAATTTTGTTCTGCGCTTTTCTATGTAGTCTTCGAGTCGTTCTATCGATGCGTCAACGCTATCTTTAATGCAATCAAGTCCACTTCCTCTTTCTTTTCTTAAGACATATAGTCTTTCTATTTCATCTTTAGGATGAAAAGCCTTATGCATCGTCTATATTTAATTTTATACTCCTTGCAAGTTTTTCAGTCCAGCGTTCGCTGGAGGGCTGTCTCTGGAGTCTGAGTGACAACCAGTCGTCCCAGTTCTTAAGAATTATTTTCAGTATTCTTGCAGATATCAATATTGCTGTGTTCTTGATGGTTTGGGATCTTCCTTTGATTTCAAATCCCCCCACCCAATCGCCGACAACCTCATGTTATTTACTTTTTCGTTATGTGGTATAATATTTGACCTTATTTACAAACACTTCCGCTCGGGCAGGATAGGACACAAGCTCAATTTTTAAGCGGAGTTTAACAGGTTTGAATTCAGAGTTTTCCTTCTCCTAGACTAGTTGCCTCACCAAGGCTGAAGAACACAGTTTGTCCTACTATTTACCCATAGCTGGAGGGAGAATAATTGGATTCATACCTTTCCCAAGGGTATTAGTGCTATGTGAAATGCAATCAGCCTCGTCCAGGATTTGAACACTTGTTGCCGTGTCCATTTCCTACGACGATAAACATTACACCACTGGTACCTCCGTGGCATAATATTAGATCGTTCTTTTATTTCCGCTTTGCTGTCAACTGGAATGTCAAAATACACTAGATGGTAAGTAATTTTTATTAAATAATTATAGGTGTGGTCAACTAGCCGAGATAAGATTCATTGGCCAATTGAGTATAGAGTTCGCCAATGGTCCAGGAGACCTGGATTCAATCCCTGGTCACGTCATACCAAAGACTAATAAAATTGTACTTGATAACGTCTTGTTTAACTCTCAGCATTAGAAGGTAAAGATCAATGGCGCAATCCAGGGAATGGAGTAGCGCCCTCCCCTACACCTCAGTGTGGTAGATATTGAGAAGGGAGCCTTCGGGTCACCCACAACTAAAGTCGCCAACTTTCCTTTTTTTTATTATACCCATTCCATAGCCACATTTTGACTATGAGCAGGTCTTTATATCGTAGGTTTTTTTCTTCCCTGTTGCATCGTTTTCATCCTTCCGCGATAAATGAACGTATAATAGATATTTTTTTCGCTTTTATCAGTGCGGTCTGAATTTTTCGCATCATATGTGAACATGTTATCTGTGTATACTTGCTGAGGTTAATTTTTTGGGGGGTGGGTCCTTTTTAATCAGTGCAGTTTTCGTAGTTACTCATTGGAGTACTCTTGAATTTTTTAGGAATTTACTCAGTTGCAGGACCTGTCTGTCATGGATGAACATGATTTATTTTAAACCAGAAACCATGAACCACATAGTGCCCAGGCGATTGGCAAATTAGCATACACTTTAGTGTTGTCCCAGTGTATATTCGCCCGGGAACTTCTTCAAGTTCTTCTAATACTTTTTAAAAAAAATGTTTTTTATCCATTCGGCATTTCTGTTATGGTCTTTCCGTTTCTATATTTTACTCCCAGATTATTTTGCTTCTTTTGTTTCGAGTTGTTGATTTGTCTTTGAGCCCTGGTCACCAACTTGTAGATACAATTTTCTTTATTTATTCTGGAGTCTTCTGATATGTTTGTATTGCCTGACCCAATCCTGGTATCTTTTGAGTAACTCTTCTTTCACGAATATCTGTAGATTTATTTCTTCAAATTGTGTTGTCAGACTTTTCTTTCTTTGTCTTTTTTGGAATGTTTTCATTTTGATCGGTTTTATGCTTTTTATTTTCTTTAGTAGGTTCGGTTGTTGTCATAGCTTCTTTATTTGTTTTGGGATCCTCATTTCCCATTCAGGTTCTGCATTCCTCTACAGATTCCTTAGGAGAAAAGCTTATTTTGTCACAGACTTGTTTTACTCCTGCATCGATTAACTTCTTCTCTTCTGTGATGGGTTTTTTTAACGTTGGCATACATTCAAATAATTTATTCAGATTTTTGCTCTCTACCTTGATTTTTTTTTCCAGTCTTAAATCCTTTAGGATTCATTCCTTGTGAGTTATTCATAACACTGTTGAATAGTAGTCTTTCACTGAGGCTCTGAGTGACTATTTATAAAGTCTCTTCAACTTCCCAAGGCTCTTCTGAGTATGCTAGACAATCTCACGAAATCTATGATCTGTATATTCTCATTTTTTTCCTCTGATTTCCAATTTCTTTTGGGGGTTTTTCCAACTTCTTGGAGACCGTTCCAAGAAAACCAGATACAACTGCTATACAGTTCTCAGCCAATTATCATTATTTTCTTCCATATAAATTAGTCACACCTGCATTAGCTGATGGTCTAACTGGAGTCTGAGTAACAAAAAGTTTCCGCAATTGGCCTAGTGAGTAGAGTGTTTGCCATTAGTCCAAGAGACCGAGGTTTAATCCCAGGTCGAATCATACTCAAGACTCAAAAAATGGTACTCGATGCCGCCTTGGATAATGCTCAACACTATAAGGTAAAGATCAAGAGTAAACTGGAGCAATCCAGGGAAAGAAGTAGCGCCCTCCTCTACACCTCAGTTTAGTTGCTATTAAAAAGGGAGCCTTCGGATTACGCTCAACTATGATAGCTAACTTTACTTTTTACTTATTCTAGACGATCTTAGCAACAATGAAGTTTAGATAATGTCAATTCGTCCTTCAGTTTCCGACTATTTCAGCCCCTCTTTTAAAACCTTTGGGGATCACTCCAAGTGTACCAATTACAACAGGTATCCCACTCACGCTCATGTTCCACCGCATTTTTAGTTCTCTGGCAAGGTCTAAGTACCTGTCTATGTTCGGTTTCTTTGGTTTTCACTCTATGATCGACCCAGACTGTAAAGTTCACTATACTGCAGTTTCCCTTTTATTCTTCTTTTTTTTTTCGTTCACTTTCACGTGGTCTGGTCTTGAAGTTAAGATTAGGTGATATCTTTGTCCCTCAAAATACCTGAGAGTTTTGCGTTATTATTGTTTTGTTTTTTTTTTATTTCATGCGAGTTTTTCACACCAGGGTTAGCTGTATTTCAAATGAAATCTGGGTAACAGCAAGTCTCTACAAGTTTCCAGGATCCTTCTCAGTATTTCAGACGTTTCGATCGTCTCGATTCTTCCCCCGATTTCCAATTTTTCTAGTCCTCTTTCCAAGCCTTTAGTGACTGTTCTAAGTGCGCAAATTATCGTCACACTCATGTTCCACAGTTTTCTTAGTTTTCTCGCAAGGTTGTCTCACTTTTCGCTTTTTTGTTTTACATTTAGAGTTTCGCTGGGACGGTGAAGTCCCCTAGATGGCAAATTCTCCCTTTTTGTAGTTGTTAATTATCACTACGGCTTGTCTTCAGGCCAGGACCCTGTCATCTCTTTGTATTTCAAAATTGTCTACCTCTGAATTTTAGGTATCTCAATATCCGGGACGTTTTCTAGTTAATGCATTTATCATTTTGTCGGCATACATTTTTTTAATAGAAGAATTATATTATAAATTATATTGCCATGAAAAGAAAATGCGGTAAGCAATGCGCGTGACGTGCAGAACCATGACTTGTTAATAAATTTGGGATCGCTTCAATATGATGTGGACCAGTAGCCTAGGGGTAGAATTTTGGCTCTGCATTTTGTGGTTGCTGGGTCGCTCTCCAGTTCGGTGGATTGCGTTATACACTGGTGACGATACCTATTATGGTCTTAACAGGTATTCAGTGGTTCTATATGTCTAAGGCTGTGTTTTCTAGATATTTTAGCCATTTTAAATTAATTTATGATACAATTTGTAAGTTATTATTTTACTCTTTTGAGAGTTTTTCACACCAGCGATTGCTGTTAGTCTTTCACAGAAGTTTGAGAGACAGAAACTCCCCTCAGTCTCCTGCATTCTTCTCAGTATTTTTTTTCTTTGGTTGGCCACTCAACTGCAACCAGGGGTGTCCTCGTGGTGTAATGGTTAAAGCGATGAACTGCGGAATCGTAGTACGCGAGTTCGTACTCCAGTCGCGCTATTACGTTCACTTTCGGGCAAATACCCTTGGGAAAGGTATGAACCCCCTTATTCTCCCTCCAGCTATGGGTAAATAGTAGGACGGACTAGGTTCTTCAGCCTTGGTTAGGCAACTAGTCTAGGAGAAGGAAAACTCTGAATTCAAAACCTGTTAAACTCCGCTTAAAAATTGACCTTGTGTCATATCCTGCCCGAGCGGAGGGGTTGGTAAATAGTAACTGCAACCAGGGGTGAGGTTCTATTTCTTTGAATTCAGTGATTGTTGAGGGGTGTCTTTGTTGACATTACTACTCATTCCACTTTAACGGATAGTATTTATATCCGTTATGATTGCATCACTTGCTTAAATGCTTAAAATAATTTTGATTTTGTTACTAAGATGCCCATTGAAGCCGAAGTTATGACGTAGAGCGCGTAAAATCAAACCTTCATAGTCATTACTCCGAGGACCAATCCAGTGTGATAGACTCTGTTAACGTTTCCTCTATAGGTAAAATAGATCTATTTGACAATATTCAGAATGATTTTGAACTATGTCATGGCTTTCGCTCATATAGCATTGTTACTCCGATTATATATGAAAGTCTCACCCGTTTAGAATTATTTTAAACGACAGGAATACTTTGGCTATTAAAATCTTGAAGCTGTAACTTAGTATGCAGTGTTTATATATACGGTTTAATCAGAGGCTATGATTTTTTTTTTTTTACTGATTTTGGGATTGTTGTGACCCGGAAAGGATCACTAATGAAAACGTAGACACGGGTATTAGATAACAGATTATATCACACAAGAGAGATAGAGTTACATAGAAAAAATAAGAAGTCTCGTACTGTTCGGATAACGCCGGTAATAATCTGACTTGGCTGCGAAATCTCTCAGTACTAATAATGGTGAGAAGAGTCCATTATGGTGAGATGAGTAAGGCGCCCACAACAGGGATAAAATAACCCAACGAGTTTTGTGATGCCGAAAAATTCCAAGCAAGCAAACAAATAAACAAATAAACGAACAAGCAAATAAGGTTTTTTTTTTTTTGTTTAGTTTTGTGACATATCAACAATAGTTGGTTATTTAATTCCGAATTCTTTTTTATAAATATGTATATATTAGATTTAATATGATTCGGTTTAGCTGGCTTTTATGCTCTATCAACCCTTATAGGTTATTTAATGCCAAATCCTCTTTATACATATATAATAGATATATATGATATGGTTTGATTTGGTTTTATAGCATATCAATGATTATAGGTTATTTAATGCTAAGTCCTTTTTATACATATATAGTAAATATATGATTTCCAAACACATTTTTTAGATAACATTTTTAAACGCCTGAGCTCATTTTTTGGACATAGTTAAACGTTTTCAATTATTTTAATCTAATACAAAGTATTCTATTTATTATTAACCATCTGTTTGCACACATTTAAATGTTTTCATGCATTTTTATTTAGCACAAACAATTCAATTAAACATCAGTCACTTAATTAAACGTAAATGGTCAAACAGTTCGATTTCAAACAATTGATTTTGGCGTAAATCCTTTGTTTGTCTTCAGTTTACGTGCCAAAAAAAACTATTTGGCCCACAGATAGGACACTATCAGGTGCTACTAGTTTGGGTCATAGAGGACCTGTGGGCGATTGCAATGAAAGGGCACTTCGCATTCTCCAGGGATCAAGCATTTCTAGAGTCTCACCATCAGATTGTTTAGTTACTCTTTGGTAAGGATATTCCGGCACAGATGCAGTCGGTACATTTTGCAGCCTCAGCCAAGTGGGCTGAACAAATAAATAAACAAATAAGAAAATAACATCAATACCATTTTGCAGTGTACAGTATAGAAACACATACATGTATTAATATTGTGAGCGTTTTCAGTCATTATCACAAACCAGTCCTTCAACTCAAAGAATTCGGCAGTTCAAAGCAAATAAATTGATATCTCATCATCATCATCATCATGTCGCGCTGGTAGTACGGATATCATTAACCCTCTCTCGCCACTCCTCCCTATCGTTCATCGCCCTAGGTAGGTCTTCAGGACAACATCCCGTATCCTCACATAGCTGCTGAATGTATGTTCGTGCCGGTCGTCCTGCTTTTGCACGGCCATGTGTGGGGGTTCATAAGAGTACATCTCTTATGAGTTCACCCCTTCTTCTCCAGCAGTGTCCTGCATGTCTGGTTCGTCTAACTTGAATAGTTTTCGTGATAGGGGGCAGGTGGCCGTACAGTGGGTGTCTTGTGGGGTGTTGCCGCCAGGACTTGTTCAATATTGCACGCAGCTGGTGACTATTCCGTTGTAACAAATTTGGATGGCCAATCCTGGTCGATTATTCTAAAACAAAAGACCAGGAGAATCTGAGGAACATGGATCACCGATATATATATATATATATATATATATATAAATAATGTTTTACTTTAAAATATTTGATATTCGGCACAATGTAATGATACTTAAGAAATTTTAAACCTTTTATTAAATTTTTTATACATATATATACCGACTGATTGATATAATGGTTACAGAGTTCGCCAATGTTTCCGGAGTCCAGCGTTCAATCCCAGGTTGAGTTAAAACAAAAACTCAAAAATGGTTCTTAATCCTATTTACTAACCCCTCCTCTCGGGCAGGATATGACACAAGGTCAATTTTTAAGCGGAGTTTAACAGGTTTGAATTCAGAATTTTCCTTCTCTTGGACTAGTTGCCTCACCAAGGCTGAAGAACCCAGTCTGTCCTACTATTTACCCATTGCTGGAAAAAATGGTTCTTAATGCTTCCTTAAATATATGTAAATATATATATATAGAGAGAGAGAGAGAGAAAGAGAGAGAGAGAGGGGGGCGCACTAAACTCTCTACGCCGGTTCTCTGTACTACCCATTTTATGCTGGTAAAAATCAGTGTTAATATGAAAATCTTTAAACATATTTTACAGTTCGTTAAATTAACTGATTATAACCTTTTATGGGCGATTGCTCATTTCCCACAAGAATTCTGGCCCAGTATATGTTTACCCAAACCTTCAAAAAAGGGCCGGATGCGACACAGTGACAATTTTTTTAATTAAGTAAATCTAGTTTAAATTCACAGGTTTCCTTCTGTTACACCAATTTACGTACCAAGGAAATTGCGCCAGTCTGCTCTACTGTTTATCGATTGCTAAGAGGATAATAGATAGTTTAATGCTATTTCTCGAGTGCATTATCTCGAAGTGAAACGCAAACCTCGTCCTAGATTTGAGCTTTCCTCATCAGGTTCCTCCCGGGTTAATGTGCATCTTGAGAGTGAAACAAAATAAATAAATTAATAAAAATGGAAAAGAATTGAACGGTTGATCTCTAAATGTTAATCTGAGCATTTTCTTAGAGAATTTTATCATATGTAAAAGCTGAATGCATCGCTAATTATTTGATATGCATTGAAAATCAGAAAGAAAGTGATTATCAGCGGCCATGAATTAATACAAGAATAAAACTATTATATGAATTATGGAAATGTATAATATCTGGACTTAAAAAAGGAACACATTGGAAATTATAATATCAGAGAAAAGCATTCAGATATGCAGCTGGTAAAAATCGAACTGAGCGATCTGTATAAAATTTCTGAATTAGGCGGTTGGTCTATCCCTTCATGTTAATTACCTCTTTGCAACACATAAATCCATCTTTAAGTGCGTAAATAGTGAGTAAATAGTGCTTTCTCGTCTTGAAGGCAACGAAAATGATTTAGTTGAATAAAAACCTCTGAATTGAAAAAAATGGTGGCCTGAGGATAACAACTCCCCCTTCCCTAAAATTCTCGTGTTATGGGAGCAACCCCGCATTCATGAAGACAGCGTTGTTGAGATCCTGTTCTCCATAAGGCAGATTTGATAATCGTCAACTAAATCGTAAATGTATTTAAAACCAGTAAGAGTATTTCATTTATATCTGGGTATAACTTATTGAAGTTAAAAGAATTGTCAATTTAATCAATAATGAGGATTGTAAAATTCATTCAAGAAGGCAATCTGCAGTGGAATTTGCCGAAAGATGTGGTGGGGTTTAAATCAGCTATATCTAAAATTTTATACAAATATAAAAGAAATGGAATTTTTAAAAAAAGGAATCATACTAGTAGCCTAGGAAAGATATTAAAACGCCAGTAAAAAATTAAAGCAATATTCATTGAAAAACTAATAAAACGAAAAACAAATCGAGCAAAATATAAGTCAATGTTTTTGAATACTGAATTAAATGTAATTTGCTTTGAGAAAAGACAAAAGAAAACCTTCATTAAACCACAAAAAAAACTGACGTTAAATTTTGCTTGAGAGAAAAAAAATTAAGTGTGGGCAATTAGATGAAAGTGATATTCTGTCAAAAGTGAGAGTTCATGAATCAACATTTTCAAGGAAATGATGCTAAAACTTTTGTTTGGTGCCGTTTAAATGAAATATATAAAGATATCTGTATGAAAATAACTTGTAAAATTTCCAAGTCATTCATGATTTTGTAGAGCATGTCATTTATAAGAAAACAGCGAAAATGGCACTAAGTATATCAACAATCAATGCACATGTGCACATTCAAATCCTGAATAATATTCGTATTCCATCGATGGAAAATTAACTTTATATTGATGATTTAATATTACAGGACAATAATCCATCTTGTCACAGAGTAAAGGGGTTTGATTTCGTTTGTTTTTGTTTTATGGAATATCAACTCTTGTGGGATATTTATGCTAAATCTTATATGCATATAAACAGATTATATATATATATATATATATAAAAGATTTGGCATTAAATAACCCACAAGAGTTGATATGCCACAAAGCACAAACACTACACCGGAGTCAACTCGAAGCCAGAGTGGTAGCACCTATTAGTGTCCCGACTATTGGTCAAATAGAACTATTAAATCCTTTACCAAAGTTGAAACGATTTAACTCTATGAAAACAATAAATACTAATTTTTCAACCAATTAATAACAGCATTTTAAAACATTCATTCAACTCTGAGCAAACAAATGATTTTCAGTTCATATAATAATAATGTTGGCCAGAGATTAATAAAATAGTTTCCAATTATCATTATTTTTGGTCAAAGAATTCAATAATTTCATCCTAAATATTGAGTTCTCTAAAATGTATTCCTTGACTTGGCTTGCAGAAAATATATCATCTATTTAAATAATGTAATCTAGTTATTTTAAAGAAGATTTTACTAAGCCAGAATGTTCTGGCAATAAGAAAAAGTCCAGCTAATTCATTAGATTTTTAAAAGAAACTCTTTTTTTTTTCGCATAGATTTGGCACAAGGCCATATGAATGAGGCACGTGATGAGAGTTGAATTCATTCATGAAGGTTTTCTAGCCTAGCTTTCAAACCATTACACCACCAGAGGCCTCAATCTGATTTGTATATAAGTCACTTATATTTATCATTTGTATATATGAAAGTATTTTGTAATTTGCTTGAAGCATTGCACAAATTATTTTATTTTATAGTATTGAATTAATTTAGAGAACGATTGCAATGCGAAATAAGAATTATTTGAGTCTAATTAATTTCAAAGTAAAACTTGATGGTCAGATACATTCTTTTTATAAATGAACATTTTATGTTCCTTTTATACAAAATGGTGACCACGACGGTCAATTGTTTTGTGGGGTAGGGGAAGGGAGTGGTCATACCATAACTATATTGTCTAAGGGGCCCTAGATAGCCACATTCGCTGACCCATTCAACAGTACAATATATAATCAACCATTCTTCACCAAGCGCGCTGCAGCCACCAAAATACCACACTTGCTCTGTGAAAAGACCTACTTAAAACCCAGAATGTAATGTATGATTTTATTTACAAGAATGTGTTGTATAATGGGGATGGGAGAAAAACTGCGAAAAAATCTCCCATTTGGTTGTGCTCACATCCCCGTTCTACGATATGGAAACCGGACCTACGCTAAATGGGAGAGTGATTTAATCTACAAGGACAATAAGAAAAACGATAGGGTTGGGCACGGTGATGACAGGTAGTATGAAGTTATACAAGTGAGATTCCAAGAACTTCTGAAAAAGCGGCCGGTGTAAGTGTTAGGGTATAAAAAATAGGGATTCGGAAGATCTTGGAGACTAACAACTAGGTGACGGGGATGATGAATCCCAACATACTGCTAACAAGGGTGAAGGGCAAAAAACTACTTACCCGGGATGGGGCCCCGAAGGACCTGCACCGTATACACCATGCGCAGGAAGAGGAGGGAAGGATGACTCCAACATTGCCCCCTTTCGAACGACCAGGCTCACTGCATTCACCCACATTTTGTTAAATGTTATGTGGCCCAAGCGTTTTCTATCGCATCTGATCTTGACCCGAAACTGATGCCTAAAAACAATATTAAATCACAATAAGAAAATTTTGCATCGTCAGACAATTCATTCTTTTGCGTCGTCCAAATCAACATTCTAGCTACATCTAGGATCACGAGAAACACCACGCGGTTCTCACACTGAAACGGAGGCAAAAATTTGTCCAGGACATAACCAACGTCGAGCAGCACAAGCTGTTTGGGTTCGATGCGAGCCGTCCACTCCCCGACGTGATCCCAGAACGGGCGAACCCACTCGTAGTAGTATAAGGCGTGCTAAGTCATTTCTTCCAAGCCAATATCGCAGCAAGCACCATCAGGCATGTCTGCCAGGCCCGCTCTGAAGTTAAAGCCGAGAAGGGGCAAGAAGCCTGAACCTGCCTAAGACCCGGTTCGCTAAGACCTTGGCCCACATCTTTAACTCTGTGTTTAGCAGTCTTATTGGCCTGTAATCATATAGTCCCTCCAAAACGTGCCTGTCACCTTTCTTCATCAATATGACCACGCTCTTAGTAACGCTACCAGGGATTGCTCCCAGGTCAAACCAAGGGAAGAACACATCCGTCAGAATAGGCACAAACATGTACGGCAGCCTCAAGTACATTTCGTAGTGTAGACCATCTAGTCAAGGCGATTTATTGAGGCCGACCTGCTTCAACGCATTACAGACTTCGCATTCAGTAACCACACACTCGAAGCTAGCCGCTTCCGCCTCTCCAAGACGGAGGAAGTCAGCTAAATAGCTGCGAAACTCCTGAAGCGGGAGATCAGAACAGCGGGTAAAGCGATCACAAAAGTGCACCCGAAAGGCGTCACATATCTCCCGATTCGACCGCAGTACACGCCCAACCGGGGACTTGACAGAATTGATATACCGACTTAGAAACTTTCGCAATTCTTCCTCACGCGCTATCGCGTTCGATTTCACAGCTTCGCCGCGAACTTTTTTTTTCTAGCCTAGTTCTAACTACAAATCCATTGTAGCACTCGCTGCTCTCACGCTGAAGGTCCCTCCTAGCTATTTTTACGTTTAGGGAGCCCCTCTCCACCGTCCTGGAAAGTCTATCTTCTATAGATTTTGCCTTCCTGGTCCAATCTGAATTGAGCTGTCGACCGTATTTGGTGGCGAAATCTCTAATCCTATATTTGAGATATACTCAACACCTAATCCCTATAAAAGCCCCCACTATCACCCGCTTAATTAGGGATTCCAGCCGGTCTCAGAAGTCCCGTATCTCCAGTAAGGATGTTTTGAACTTCCAGTAGCCGGCTAGACTAGGCCTATTGGCTATCCACACACTGACCCTAACAAGTTTATGGTCAGTCTGCCCTATCAAAAGAAATGTGGGACAACTAACAAAATCACAATCAGCTCTTCTAACTAACACTCCGTCCAAATAGGAGCCTACTCAGACAGACGGAAAACTATCTAGCCACGTTCACATCTTCCTCCCTGGGTGATCAAGACGAAAGCTGTCGACCAAGTCGTACCGAACCATCAGATCGATCAAGCTGTTTTCACACCTCCCCATCCAAATAACTCCACGTCTGACCTTATCAATCTTGGGATCAAGGATCGCCTTCCAATCACCCACTAAAACTAGCCGTTTCAGAGCGCCGGGGAATGACGCCAATCATCGAAAAAAGGAAGACCTCTCACCAGCGATATTGGGCGCATAAGCCACGACCACCTGGAACTTGAAGCTTCTAACGGCAACATCGGCCACAATCAGTCGGTCCCCGTCACCTGAAAAAACAACATTTACATCATCATCAAGGCTTCGTCCAACTAGCAAAGAGCCCTCAGAACTATTGCGTCTTCCGTATGCTGAGAAAACGGCAAAGACGTTCTCCAGCACCCGACAGTCCGCAGCACAAATTAAGTGGGTCTCTTACACGGCAGCGACAATTACACTGAGGTTCGAGAGTTCACCAAGGAAGCGCGAACACTTGCTTAGATCCCTCAGTCCCCTCGCATCGAACGTGGCAAGGTTTAGAGACATCAGACCCACTTACCTTACTCACTGTGAGGATGCCGACGGCTTGAAGCAGGGAACCGGTGCCGAGTTCAGTGGTAACTCAGCCGTCCTTAGAAAATCCTCCGACATCCAGGGGCTGCTTCAATTTTACGGACCTATTGAAACACGGGTGAACATAAATCGGGACTCTGCCTGCAAAATGTGTCATCATTTTTTTTTCAGCGAGGGGTGCTTCATTTCTGCCAACCTTATGTCCAACCTTATAAATTAATACCATGTTGGAGGTTCAAATTTTTGGAACGTTGTAAACATGGTGTCACGGGGGGGGGGTTAGAACGTCATGTCTGACGATGAAGTTTTACTTTGAAATTAATTAGACTCAAATAATAATTATCATTTCACATTGCAATAGCCCTCTAAATTAATTCAATACTATAGAATAAAATAATTTGTATATATGTCATTTTCAGGAACAGTACATCAATTGATTCTTTCACATATCTGTATCATCATTTTAAGTTTTAACCGAGGAAACAATTTTTAAGTAAACATTTTTCACCGTGTATTTTTTTTTTGTTTTTGTCATTTATTGGTTGTTTGTTGTGTAGATGCATCGTGTGTATGTACAGTCATAGTATGAAAGGGTCGGTGTTTTTGGTTAACTAAGTCTATCCAGAAAATCATCAATTGCTAAAGATCACCTCTCTCTTTTCAAGTCCCACAGAAATTTTAAGGCCTTGGGCTCAATTACAAACAGGACTATTCCTTTATGTTAGATGAAACTGGATCCTAAGACATGGATTTATTCATGAGATGAATGCAAACATTTACAATGACTATCTATCTATTAGTAATTTATTTGCTGTTAAATAAAAACAAACTGAACTTTCAGTTCGGTGGTAGTAATATTTTTATACAAGGATGAGTAAAGTCGGCGACTGTAGACGAGGATGACCAGAAGGCTACCTTTTCAAAAGCTATTACACTGAGGTGTACAGGAGGGTGCTATTACTTCCCCTGGATATCTCCACTTTACCCTTGATCTGTACCTTATAATGCTGAATTTTAAGCAAGCTGGCATCAAGTACCATTTTTTGAATCTTTGGTGTGATTCGACTTGATACTGAACCTCGGTCTCCCGGGCCATTGGTAAACACTATACGCACTTGGCCTATGGCCTGATAACTGGTGTTTTGATCATGCATGTAGTTTCTTTCAGTAGCAACTACAATATATATATGATATTTGTTGGTTAGTTCGAATTGTATGATATATCAACACTTGTCGGTTATTTAATACCAAATCTTGTTGATACAACAATACTAAATACATATGATTTGCAAACACAATTTCTAAATAACATTTTTGATCGGACCTGAGCTGATTTTTTTTCTTCCCAACTAAATGGTTTCAAATGATTCAAACGCGAATAATTCTATTGACTATGAATCATTTTTTGAATACAGTTGAATGGTTTCTGATATTTCTAAGCACCTCAAACAATTTAATTCAAAATCAGTCATTTCTTTTCACACAGTTAAATTGTTATACATATATGATTTGTGAGTGAATAGTTTGTAGACAATTTTATTTTTAAATGAGTTAGAAATAATTTGTTTGCACACTAGTATTGCTTCTGTTTTTACGCAGGTAAATGTTTTCTATTATTGTGATAGAACTGTCGCATTTCTTTCTAATATTAACAATTTGTTGGCATGCAATAAAGTGGTAACAAATATTGCTATTCAACAGTATTTATTCACCCACTCACAGTCAAATGGTCCCTTATATTGCGATGCAATACCAGTATTTCTGTTTTGCATACAGGTAAATAATATTTTATTTGCGCTCATTTCACTGGTTCCAGTATTGCTATGTATCATAGAAAATTCAAAAAAACATGTCATTTGTTTGCACTTAATCAAAGGATCTATTTTAACAATTCATTTTAATAAAAGACATTTGTTTGAACACTGTTTAAATGATCAAATAGTTCTACTTGACCCAAAGATAGAACCCTACGACCTGCTGCAACTCCGCGTCAGAGTGGACGTTGGAGCAGTAGCAGTGATGAGGTACTCCACATTTCCCCAAAGATACAGGGATGTAGCCTCGCCATCAAATCGTTTAGTTTCATATGCAGGACATGGGCGGGGCCTGCCCCTCTACAGACATGCAGTCGGCATATTCAAGAGCTCTAGCCGACTAGTCTAGTAATATATATATACTTTCATCGTTATCAATACATATATATATATATATATATATATATATATATATATATGTGTGTGTGTGTGTGTGTGTGTGTGTGTGTGATAACCTAACTGGAGTTTACATGCAGCAAAGCGAGCTAATTTGATAAAAAAGATGCTCAAAAGAGTGAATACATTTTTGCTTGAGGCAAAGAGTTATTTTGACTTTTGTCGACCTCATCCCTTGTTCCCAACGGCCTCAAACAGACATATTTCCCTCTCCCAACAGTCTGCAAAAGAAGTCTTTGTGATTCATGTCCGCATCCGTCCCATAATGCTAAGCGACCAGGGTGAAATGCGTGCGCACATCGTTTACTCAGAGTTCACTGCTTTCGGAGTTTCACTATCTGGAACAAAAAGAATCGTATCAAACTGAAAACACGATGCACCGCGCTTTACCGTCCGGGTTTATCATTTGCCTTCTGTGCTACGAAGTGTCTGATAAAGCAAAAGAAAGAAGAGTCGCGTTTTCTTTTTTTTTTAAATTTCTGAAACTTAAGTTGGATTTGTTTGTTACCAGAATTTAAAGAAATTAATAGGATATAATTTAAAGTTTAAGGGGGAATAAAATTTGTTGAAGTGAGTGACACTAAAGTCAAGTTTAGTATTTATCTGGGTAATGTTTTTAGGGGGCTTTAGTGTGTAATATTACATGGTGATTCAAATAGTAAGTTTAAACTGTAAGTTCTGCAGCTCGCTAGTTTGGATACTGATTCGAAAAGATAACACAGACAATTAAGTTTTTAAAAGGCAATTTAATACAAAAGCAACGAGAAACAAAGGAATCGAAAAGATAAAGTGTAGCAAATTTTTAGTACAATTTGCAGGAACTTATTTGAGAGAGTTTCCTGGAAACAAAGTTGTTTGAATTTGAGTATTTTTCTTTTATTTTTTTTTTTTCGTTTAGTAGAAATGTTTCATTAAATTGCGAGTCTTCTATAAAGTTCTTTTCAGCAGAATTCTCGGTTGAATTTTATTTCACTTGTTTAACTTGGTTGAATTTCAGTTGTCGACTTTCGTTTAATTTTACTTATTTCTTTGGAAGCTCCGTTCAAGAAGCGAGTGACGAAACCCACGTACCTTTGAAGTTCGGTCCCCGAATTCGTACTGAGGGTCTGAATAGTAGTTCTTGACTAAAGGAAGAAGTCACTATTTCGTGCCGCAGTGTCTGGGATTTCTTCTCGCTTCTCCTCTCAGGCCAAATCTAGAAAGCTGCGGAACTTATTGTTTAAACTACTGTTTGAATCACCCCTGCATGTGGTCAGCTTGATTTTTTCTTAGATATGATCTTTTATGAATTAAAAGAAGTCCCACGGCATCATACTAGTTAGCAAGTCAATCTTCTAGGTCCTCACACGTGTTTTTATCTATCTCTTATTGAGCGCCCTTTACATTTAATATTGATTAGTTAGAAATATCTTAATGTGGAAATATAACCTTTCTCATTGGTTTCCCAGTCGATTGGGGCTGTAGAATATACCAACTCCATCTTTGCAGCGAGGTAACCTCACCCCAACAAGTGTCCTGGAAATGACACTCAACTATCCGATGGTGAGGTTCTAGTAATGCGGGAGCTTTAGGGAATGCAGAGTACCCCTTCATTGGCATCGATTCCAGGTCTACTGTGGCCCGGATTGGTAGCAAGTGACAGGGTCCTATCAATGCGTCAAATAGAACTAAATTGTTTACTTATACTAAACTGATTTGCTTGGAATAGAACTGTACTTATGCTAAAATGAATTGTTTGAAATAGAACTGTTTTGACATTTAACAGACTGTTTTGACATTTAACTGAGTTGTTTTGACATTTAACTGATTGTGAACAAAGAAAACTATACTTGTACTGAATTGTTTGAAATTTAATGATAACGATCCGAAAAGGGTTGATACACTGTAAAACAAAACGACCAACCATCTCACTGGAGAGTGTGACTAAGCAAATTATTTAAACCGTGTAATGTATGTATTTACCAAAGCCCCGCAAGAGGAGGATGCACCCAAGGTCAAATTCTATACAGGTTTGAATAAAGAGTTTTCTTTCCCCTTAATGAGTTGCCATATCAAGGCTAAAGAGCCTAATTTGCTCTTCTCTTTCTCCGTAGCTGGTGGAAGAGTAGATGGATTCATACCTTTCCCAAGGATACTAACACGTCGTGAAATATCAAATGCCTCGTCCAGGATTCGAACTTATGTCGCCGTTTCCATTTCCAATCATGATATCTATTACACCACGAGCATCTCCCAAGAATCTCTCTCAAGTAAACTTATACTTGCGTTCTTAGCCCGACACAGTGTACAAATATAGTCGATTTCCACGCATCGTATAGTGAGCAATTATACTCAAATCCATCGCACCATGCATTTGGAAGAAAGAGACATTCTTAAATATTATGTAATAGAAATATGTTCAGCTCCTATGCCGTCAGAAAAGGCATCTCATTACTTCATTAGACGTTTACACTAAAAATTGATGATATTATGATTTAAATATCTTAATTGTCATTTCTCTTGTATATATCATATCATCATCTCATTATGTCGCGCTGATAGAATTGAGTTCCTCTCTCTCTCTTTCTCTCTCTCTCGCTTTCACTCTTTTTTGGTTCCTAGCGGGCATGGCTCGTGGTATGTCCTCTAGGCAGCATCCAGAGTCCGCACAAACCTGATTTATGTAAGCATTTGCTTGTCGACCAACACTGGCGCGTCCATACGTAAAATTCTATGAGAAAATTGCATTTATGAGTTCGTCTTTACTTTACATGCCGTGTCCAGCATGTCTTGTTCGTTTTTCTTTGATGATTTTTGAGATGGGAGGTAGGTGTCCATACAGCTGGGTTTTTTTTTTGTAAGTGTTACTTTTAAGATTTGTTCAAAACGGCACGTTGCTTTTTTTGTCTAGTTCCCATCCAGCTTTTTCTCCATGCATTTCGTTAGCGTTCAGGTAGTGCATCCATACAGTAGTACTGACACAGCCACCGCTTAGAAGGAATCATGTTTGTCTTTTATCAGACGGATCAAATTTCCCTATGATTGATAGCCTGTCGGTAACAGGCCACGCCTTTGTTATGCGTATATAGACATCGCTTTCAGTAGAGAAGATTTTGAAAAAGACATCACGTTTCTTTTTTATGTGCGTCATAAATAATGTTAAATTTCAAACACTGTGTCAAATGCAACTATTGTCAAATTCTTCGAAATTTCATTCTAGTCATAATACTTGTCCAAATTTTCAACATGCTAGAATATTCTGCAGATGTGTTTCTCGTTATTTTAATGTCAAATTTGAATATTTCTGTCATAGTTTTCATTCAGGTTTTTTCTTTACACGAGGTGGTTGGCCTTCAAGATTAGTTTCACCTTCTTTACGCATTACTTCCATCATGTGTTGGCACACCGTACATATTTATGAACGTTCTGGGAGGCAAAAAGACGTTATTTTCTGTTCAAACTTTGTATATAATTTTATAAATTTTTTTTACTTATGTAAAAATGATAAATTCTCGTTATTCCTTGCTTATCATACATTTCTGCAATTTTGAGTACTTTCTAAGTCAATCAATTAACGTAGTTTTTTTTTAATTCTGTTATTTTCTTTTTAAGAAATTAAATCTGGTAATTAAAAGCGTCTAAATATGAAGCGATAAACTGAGTTTTTTCTTCTATCCTGTCTTACAACACTTCTTTCAACTTTTTAACGGTCTACTTTCTTTTGGTTTGGTTTCAAGGTTTAATGGCATTATTAGGTTATTAGCGGTTTTAATGGCATTATTGGGTTATGAGCGGGTTTAATGGCATTATTGGGTTATTAGCGGGTTTAATGACATTATTGGGTTATTAGTGGGTTTAATTGCATTATTGGGTTATTAGCGGGTTTAATGGCATTATCGAGCTTTTAGCGGGTTTTATGGCATTATTAGATTATTAGTGGGTTTAATGGCATTATTGGGTTATTCAATGCCGATCCAGTCTTTTAAAAGAAGAGTTGTGGTATTATTTTAGCCATTGCTAGAGGAGAGATAAGGGGTTCATAAGATTACCCAATGTAATAGTTCGAAAGTGAACACCATAAGGCAACTGGAGTTTACTACCGGAGTGGACGTGTCGCTTGCATCGATTTGGTTATTGACAGAAATCCATAACCCGAAAAATTGCGTACAATTTATAGACATAGAAAATTATGCCCAGCAGTCCCGTCAGCAAAGCTTAAAATATCCTGACTTTATTCCCAGCTGGGGTCAATTCTACCCGCCCCCTAAAAAGTGAGGATGAACTGGGTATGACTATAAATTGCATCTGATGGTTATGCTCATATTATTAATCTCTAAGGGGGTGAAGGGAGTAGCACAACTGGAGTTCGAACCCGTTTACTATGAAGTAATAGTCCAGCATGTTGACCACTACGGAATGCTCTAGTATAATAATAAAGGAATCTATTATTAAAAAAAAAGAATTAATTTTTATTCTAAAAAAGATAAACAGCAAAATAAGAAGATAAACAATAAACAGTAAATTTACTCAATATGGCCTCCACTTTTTTTTTTCAATTACTATATCATCACGCTTTCAAAACGATGTGCATGCCTTCAAAATAAATTCTTCAGATATTTCATTCCATTTCTCTAATAATCTTGAGCGAACCAATATTTGGATGCTAAGTTGCATTTGTTTTGTTTTCTAAAACGAACTATATAACGTAATCAAGGGGATAAGGTCTGGCCTATAATTTTGTCTAATTGCTGTTCATAGTTTTCTCGTGGATTTTCACTTCGTTAGCGTGTTTTCTTATTGACACTGTGGGGTCCCTCTTAATCGCTGTAGCGAAAGCAGTTATAATGCCTTTTTTGTCATTCTTTGTTCAACCATCATCTCCCCCTTTTCCTTCAAAAGCTTTTTTTCTGTTAAGAAAGTTTATTTTCTTTGTTTATGGTAAACAGAGAAACTTTGGCTTGGTTTCGGCGTTAAGTACATCATAGATCTTTTGTCCTTTCTTTTCCTGCTCACTCATATTGAGCGGAATGTTAATAAAAAAAGTATGCTTGAATAATAGAGCTAATCATGGAAATTTAGATTTATCGTGTTTTCTTTTTTTTTTAAATTGGACAAATCAAACAAAACAAAAACGTTTTAGAATTATTCCATATTTTGTTTCCGAACCCTGTAATAGTAGACGGGTCGACATGCTGTTACACTCATTCAATCAATCAATCAAACCAATTCAATACTGTTATCTATTTGCTTGACCAGAGGTCTCAAACTCAAGGACACAAAATGTTCTTTATATCTTGTGTTTCACAGCAGTCCAAAATTTAAATGAAGAGTGGGCGTTCAACTAGTTATAGTTATAATATGCAATACGATCGATTGCTAGTTAGGTTTCTCAGGGGTTTTTTTTTTCAGAATTTCAACGCTTGGACCGTTTAAAACGACTCATATCGATCTCTGAGGGGGAATCAAAGTTTGGCAGAATGAATAAAACATTGATGCCTACAAGAGGTGAATTTATTTGTTTGTATTTAGAAATTCCTTCATAACAGGAGAATAAAAAACGTAGTATCATGGAGATTAATTTCTACTTTTCAAACATTTAGCAAAGTGTCTGATTAGATGGAATGGCCATCAGTGATTTGTCATTCACATTTGAACCGTTCAAAACATGAAGGTCATTTAAATGAACGAACAATGTTGAAGTGGAGAGCAAATATAGCGCAAATTTAGACATTTTTCTTTGATAAGAAATAATTAAAAATACCTTCGATTAATGTAAACATTATTGGATGAAAAAATAAATCATCCAAAGTCTTTTGAGCCTATTTTACTTGCTTTTCCAAGTTCGTATATGGTTGAAAGTGGGTTTTGCCAAGGTCATTATTTACAAAGCCAACAAAGAAGCATTTTGAACATAAAACGTGGTGATTTGTGGTTTAAATCCGTAAATCTGCAGCTTAATATCCGTGATATCACTGCGCACCAAACATGTCCTTTCTTCCAAAGATAATTTCCAATGTCCATTTGCATTTATAGTTTATTGATTCTTTTCTCACATAAGTCAGTTAAGCAGTGGTAAATTACTGATTTTTTGTAATATTCAATTAATCCATTTCATAATTTTGTTATCAAGTAAGAAATATGAGAAACCGTGTACTTGAGTGTTATTGTGGGAGACACAATATTTCTAAACGTGTCTTCTTCACTTGATCTTTTCTCTTGCTTCGTTAACCATTGGGAATACGTAAATATAATAAAGAAGAACTGTACCTTTGCTTCGCGTAATATCTTGGCCGAGGGACGCTACAGCAGTACAATATAGATGCAGTCTAATATCTCGTGATGAAGATACTGAATGTTATAGACGTAATGTGTGTAACACGATTTTCAGGAAGTCTTATTAAACTTGATTAGGTGCAGACTCGATATGAATCTATATTAAACTCATTTCCGTTTAAAGCGAATATATATATATATATATATATATATATATATATATATATACTCACTCTCACGATCACACAACAACACACAAATACACATATATATTTATACATACATATATATATATATATGTGTGTGTGTGTGTGTGTGTGTGTGTGTTTCTTCTGGCGTTCCAATTGATTTGCTGTTTTATGCAGAATATTCAATATTAAAAAACGTCGTTATAATAATAATAATAATAATAATAATAATAATAATAATAATAATAATAAACCTTGTAATAATCAATAAGAAAAAGAGAATTTGCAGAATTGTGGACTTTGCTGTTCCAGCGGCCCACAAGAATAAAATTGAAAGAAAGTAAAAAGAAAGATAAGTACCTGGACCTTGTCAGGAAATTGAAAAAACTTTGGAACATGGAATTGACGGTGAGACCAATTGTAATTGGAGCTCTTTGTACACTCACCTAAGGATTGATAAAAAGTTTGGAGGAACTGAAAATTAGTGGATGAGAAGAGAACATCATAACAACAGCAATACTGAGATCGGTCAGAATACAGTGAAGAGTCCTTAAGATTTGAGGAGACCTGCTCTTACTCAAACTCCAGTAAGAAAACATCAGCTAATGTTGGTGTGAAAATTTCAAAAAGACATAACAATGATGTAGGCTATGCGGTGACAGAGACGAAACAGTCAATCACATAATAAGCGAATGCAGCAAATTAGCACAGAGGGAGTATAAGGCGAGACGTGACTGGGTCGGCAAGGTGGTCCACTGGGAAATATGCTGGAAATTTCAATTCGACCATACAAACAAAGGGTATATGCACAATCCAGCACCTGTCCTAGAAAATGCCACGCATAAACTCCTATGGGACTTTAACATACAAACGGATCACCTAATCCCGGCCAGAAGACCAGACCTCATAGTAACAAAAACAAAAAAGAAAATGTGTTAAATTGTCGACTTTGTTGTCCCGGCGGACCACAAAATAAATCTGAAGGAAAGTGAAAAGAAAGATAAGTACCTCGACCTTGCTAGAGAATTGAAAAAGCTGTGGAACATGAAAGTAACGATTGTGCCAATTGTGATCGGTGCGTTAGGCGCAAAAACTAAAGGATTATTAAAAGGCCTGGAAGACTTGGATATAGGCAGACGGACAGAGACTATCCAAACGACAGCATTGCTAAGAACGGCCAAAATCCTGAGACGCGTCCTGGAGACTTGAGGAGATTTGCTGTCACTCAAACTCCAGTGAAAAACCATCAATTAACACTGATGAGAAAAAACTCTAAAGGAGTAAATAATAATAATAATAATAATAATAATAATAAGCGAATGCAGCAAATTAACACAAGCGGAAGTATAAGGCGAGACACGACTGGGTCGGTAAGGTGATTCACTGGGAAATGCGTAAGAAATTTTAATTCGACCATACTAACAGACGGTATATGCACAACCCAGCACTTCTCCTAGATAATAACACATAAACTCCTATGAGATTTTAACATACAAACGGATCACCTAATCCCGGCCAGAAAACCAGACTTAATAATAATCAACAAAAATAAATAAATAAATAAATAAAGAGAACTTGCAAAATAGTCGACTTTGCTGTCCCGGTTGACCACAGAATAAAACTGAAAGAATGTGAAAAGAAGGATCAGTACCTCGACCTTGCTAGGGAATTGAAAAAATGTGGAACATGCAGGTGACAATTATACCAATAGTAATTGGTGCGTTTGGAACAGTAACTAAAGGATTACTAAAGGGAGTAGAGGACAGCATTAATGAGAACGGCCAGAATACTAAGAAGAGTCCTGGAGACTTGAGGAGACTTGCTGTCACTCAGACTTCAGTGAAAAACCATCACCCAACGCTGATGTGAAAAGCTCTAATGAGTGAATAATAATAATAATAATAATAATAATAATAATAATAATAATAATAATAATAATAATAATAGACACGACTATGTAATGAATGTGACCTACTGGTAATTGTGCAAGAAGTTTAAATTTGACCATACAAACGAATGGTATACGCACAATTCTGAATCCTTCCTTGAAAATGAGACGAATAAAATTCTCTGGGATTTTGGGATGCAAACGGATCACTTAATCTCGGCCAGATGACTGGATCTACTGAGAGTCAACAAAAAAAAAAAAAAAAAAAAAAATAGAACCTACCCAATAGTAGGCTTTGCTGTTCTGGTTGAGCACAGGGTAAAACTGAAAAAAAAAAAATAGAGATAAGTACCTAGACGTTTCTAAAGAGGTAAAAAATCTATTGAACAGGAAAGTGACGGTGATCTCAATTGCAATTAGTGTGCTCGGTACAATCAACAAAGGATTGGTACAGAGAGTGGAGGATTTAGAAATAAGAGGACGAGTGGACGGCCATCTAAACTACAGCATTGTCAAGATCGGCCAGAATACTGAGAGAAGTCCTGGACACATGTGAAGACTTGCAATCAATCTGACTCTAGTGAAAACCATGAGCTAAAGCTTGTATGAAAAACTCTCAAAATACAGAAATATGGAACAATCCCCAATGGATTGGTAAAGGGAAATGGAAGACTTGAAAATAGGAGCATAAAAGGAAACCATTAAGTCTACAACATTATTAGGATCGACCAGAATACTGAGAAATGAAATAATTATTTACCATCAAGTAGATTGTACTGTTCTAATAGAGATTATCTGTGACTTACTATAACTCAAACTCCACTGATAAACGATTAGCTAACGATAGTGTGAAAATCTCTCAAAATAGTAATAAGAATTATCAGTGGTCGTGTCCATACTACTGTATGGATACACCACTTGGACGCTGACTAAGCGTACAGAGAAAAAGCTTGACAGTGGGTGCATAAGGACACTACGAGCTATATTAAACAAATCTTGAAAATCACATCCCACAAAAAACAGCTATACAGCCACCTACCTTCCATCTCAAAGATCATCCAAACTAGACGAACAAGAGATGCTGGATACTGTTGTTGGAGCAAGAACGAACTCATAAGCGACGTTCTCCAATGGACCCCTTCATATAGACGCGTAAGTGTAGGACGCTCAGCTTTCACTTAGCTACAACCGCTCTTCACGGACATAGTATGTAACCTAAAAAACACCCGGAAGTGACGGATGATGGCGACGGATGGGGAGAGAGAGAGAGAGAGAGTTAGGGAGATTCATGCTCGCTACACGACATGATGATGATGATGATGATGATGATGATGATGATTGGTACAATAAGAAATTAGAATATTCGAGATCATCCAAACTACAGCATTGTTGAAGTTGGCCAGAATTACTGAGAAGAGTCCTAGAGACATGAGTAGACTTGCAATCAATCAGTCTCAAATGAAAGACAATCAGCTAACGTTAGTGTTAAAAACTCACAATGAGTAAAATAATAATAATAACAATAATAATAAGGACCAATTATATGGAAGTAAGAAGAGAGAAGACTAAACAAAATAGCAAATATATGTGATGTGGTGATAGAGACGAAACGATCAATCACATGATAAGTAAATGTCACAAATTACCAGAAGAACAGTACAAGACTAGACGAGACGGGGTGGGGAAGGTAATCCACAGGGAATTGTGCAAGAGGTTGAAATTTGACCATACGAACAAATGGTATATGCATAAGCCAGAATCCGTCCTAGAAAATGAGAGGCACAAACTTCTTTTGGATTTTGAAATACAAACCGATTACCCAATCTCCGACAGACAACCGGATCTAGTGATAATAAAAAAAAAAGAGAACCAAGTGAATAATGAACTTTGTCGTCCCGTCTGACCACAGAGTAAAATTGAAAGAAAGCAAAAAGAACGATAAGTACCTGGACATTGCTAGAGAACTGAAAAAATTATTGAACATGAGAGTGACGGTGATACCAACTGTAATCGGTGTGCTCGGTACAGTCACCAAATCACAGATACAAAGTCTGAAGAAGTTGGAAATAAGAGGACGAGTGGAGATCATTTAAAGTACAACACTGTTTAGACCGGTTAGAATGCTGAAAAGAGTCTTGGAGACCTGAAAAGACTTGCTGTCACTTAGGCTTCAGTGTGTAACCATCGGCTAACGCTGATGTGGAAAGCTCTCAATGGAATAAAATATTAATTTTGCCAGCAAGTGGATTATATTGTTCTAATGGACCATTGAGGGAAATAACAAAAAGCGAAAATATAAACGATAACTTGGAACTTGCCGAAGGACTAAAAGAGCTATTAAAGAAGGGCGTTACGGTGATACCAACTATAGTTGGTGCGATTGGAACGGTCAACAAGTATTTGGATAAGGGGGTAGAGGAATGAAAATCAGTGGGAAAATCGTGACTATCAAGACTAGAGCATTCCTGGCATCGACTAGAATAATTTGAAGTTTCTTAGAGATCTGAGGTGACTTGCTGTCACACAAACTCCAGTGAAAAGACCTTCAAGCTCATACTGTTATAAAAAAACCTGCAACGTGTAACTTCCTAATTACAATACGTTACTTAACTCCCAGAAAAAAACATTTTGATAAAACTTAAGTGAAAACCTAGGATAATAATGTTTTTTTTATTTAAGCTGTCACGTACACTTAACTGAAGATATTGATAACTAATTAAAAGGTAGACAATACGGAAAATTAATTCATTAATTAATTAAATTGATTTTTTTTCAGCTTAGCGACACTAAAAATGTCATTTTATTTTGTAAAAACGAAGTCCACACGAGATAATGGAGAGAAAGAGTATTACATTATTGATATCCTCTGTCGAGCGTCATAAATATGATTGAATAATGAAAGGATACTCCACATTCCCCAAACTCGATCATTAGAGTCAGATCATTATATGCAATTTAATGTCATATACATGACACTTAAAGTTTTGTTTTCTTAATACATTTGATCCTCAGCCAACTCAATCTGGCACTTCTAAGATAAAATAGGTCTGGGTCGGGGTTTAACTCAAGGGTAATTGGAAGAATACATTCAAAGCAATCCTATAGGTGATAGCAGATGACATGAGCAGTCAAATGATCGGATCGGTCTTCTCTGACCTCTCGTCACTCCCAGGAAGAACTAAAGTGGAGAGTTGCTGATCACGAGACCATTTTAGCTGGCAGGTTAGAAACTGCTTAACCACTAGGATCATTGCAGGTTCCCACCCATGCAATACGGCATCGAATTGGCGGGAGCAGAGATCTTATTCTCTACAGATGTACTTGCCCATCTAATATACACTGACTGCACCTCTGCAGTGGGGTAAGACCCCCCCCCCCAATAAGTGTCCTGGATATGACACTAAACAATGTGATGATGATATTCCAGTAATTCTGTGGCTTTGGGAAATACGGAGCACCTCTTCCTTGCCATTGCTCCCAGGTCCCGTCTGGCCCGCCGTGGTAGCACCTGATAGGGCCCAATCTATTGGTTAAGTAGAACTAACAGTATACTAAATTGAGATGTTTGACTGAATAGTTTGAAATAAAAAAGGTTTTGACAATTAAATAATGTACTCATGCTAAACAGAATTGTTTGAAATAGAACCGATTATTTACGTAAAAATAGATTTGGCGTCAAATAACCAAGAAAGGTTGATATGCCATAAAATCCAACCAACCAACCTACAGATGTACAGTCGGTATATTCTGCAGCCCAAGCTAAAAGAACGAGCCCATTGTGGAGAGGTTGGATAAATCATAATTTCCCTCGTCGTATGGTTTGGATTGGGGTAGTTTTTTTACCAACCTTTCTGGGTTATGTAATGCCCGAGCCATCCTCGTAGAAAACTAATAAGGATACTATTTAACACATAGCTAGGTTTCATTGTATTGAGTGTCTCAATATACATGGGACCGATATGACTGCAAATAACTCGAATAATAATGTTGTGTTCTTTTTGTTTCTGATTTGAAAATAGTTTAAAATAGCTTTTGATCCTAGATCACAATTCCTTCATCAAGAGAGGACAAAATATTTTGCGTCATAACTTATTCAGAGACAGAATCAGTGAAAAATGTCTCAAAATAGAAGTAACCCATAAATATATTAATGATTTACTGCTGGGACAAGAAACTCAAAAAAAAAAGAAAAAAAAAGAAAGAAAGATTGCATGTCCTCAACGCTGATATGATAAAAATTTAAAAAAACCCATTGATTTGATGTCTCTAGCTCAAAGGATACGTTTATTTACATGTTCCAAATGACCTCCATTGCGATTGTCTCAGTAATAAATCATGATCATATTAATGGGTTGTTTCTCTTTGGAGACACCCAGTACAATCTTGCCATATCTTCTTTTCTATCAAAATCTAAAGAACTGAAATTCTGTTACCAACAATATGAGTTAAAAACGTGCGGGTCTGGCTGGCATTTACGCCAGATGGGCGTTATTAGTTTGAAATACCTGGTCCCAAGGTTGGGGCGTCCTTTCAAACTAGATCAACCTTACAGAGCTGAGTTCATAGCTTGTGGTTTTAGGCGCTCAGATATGGGTAATGCAGATGGGTCAAATCAATTTTTGTGATTGCTGCAATGAATTTTCATTTGTGTGAGGTTCCCTACGATAGAATAACCTTGTGTCATATCCTGACTTGGTGGGAAGTTAATTGAATACCATGTGAATGCGTTTCCGTTTAAAAATTGAGAAAACTCCAGCGAAAAATAGTTTATTTCAAATCAATATTTAATGTGTCCGCTTTTATTTTCCGTTACTTCTTGTAGTCATGGAGACACTGACTTCACTAGACTTTAAAAAAAATAGTGCAATATATTTTTTGGCATTTTTATTTTATTTCGACATTGTTCGTTGAAATTTGTCCTGTATTGTCGACTTTTTTTTCTAACATTCGTTTCACTTCATTCCATATGTGCTCAATTAGATTGAAATCGGTCGACATGGTCGAGTCCTTTTTTCTTTTTTATAATCATTCTTGCATTTTTCTTTTCTTTTTTTTTTTTAACGATGTGTTTTCGATCGTTGACATTCAAAAACAATTCTTTTCCTCGAGCGTTTGACTGAAGGCAACACGTTGGCTTTCAATATATTGCAACAAGCTCCGGCATTTATCATTCCAAGAAAACCACTTATATGATAATTTTTTCTATTTGTTAAACGGCATATCAAATCCTTGAGTTTATTTATTGCCGAAATTTGAATCATTCGTTGCTATATTTATAATGTTCAATTTCATTTCTTTGATTGCGCTTTTTTTATTATGATTATTTGTCAACATATACATATTTTTTTAAGTAGATAAATTATAGTGTAAATTGAAATACCTTGACCGGCAAACAGTCGTGTGTGACATACGAACCAGTGGACAGATGTTTCGACCTTATTAAGTCACATCAGCAGAGCATACCGTGATCTCCCCTACTGGAGATCGAACTTGTGATCACAGAATGCCGAGCCAAAACTCAACCACTGACCACTGGTTCACATCGCACACAAGCGAAACCAAATGTACAATCTTTTTTCTACAGTTGTCTGATATTATTTATTTGTTTGATGGCATATCAACCTTTCAGGGTTATCTAATGCGGAGGCTATCCATGTAAAAGAACTATTTAACCCATAGCTGGCATAATAAGTAGGCTTTATATATTTCTTAAGAGTATTAGTCCAAACGTTAGCATAATATTATGACTGGAATACAAATTTGCTTACTTCGAGGCTGTAACCCTGCACCTTATCCACTATGCGACTGGTATTCAGTTCAATTATTAAATTAAGATGGTCACTTGAATGCATATAGTTTTGTATATATTATTTATATTAAATGAGTATAATTAAAACCATACAATTGTGTACAAATTATTTGTATTAGATTGGAATATCATAAGAATCGTTTTTGTTTATTATCTATTTAAATGTGTATAAACAAATAACTGATGTTAAATTATTACTGTTACATAGGAAATACTTACTACAATTAAGGGGCGTCCTCGTGGTGTAATGGTTAAAGCGATGGACTGCGGAATCGTAGTACGCGAGTTCGTACTCTAGTCGCGCTATTACGTTCACTTTCGGGCAAATACCCTTGAGAAAGGTATGAACCCCTTATCCTCCCAGCTATAGGTTAAATAGTACCACTACTGTTCTTCTAGGAGAATGGCATTAAATAACCTAAAAAGAGTTGATATGGCATTAAACAAAGAAACCAAACCAATTACAACAATTAAACTGTGTAAAGGGTATTCAAGCTTGTTAAAAAATGTTGTCAAACAATGCTTTTACACATTATATATTGACTATATTTACATAAAGAGTATTTGGCTGAAAATTACTTAAAATTTTTGATACGCCATAAACACACCCCCTAAAAAAAGAATATATTGAAATAATCTTCAGCATTTCTGATTCTCTCACCAAAATGTAGCTGATCAATGTCACTGAAACTCATTGTTGTAATAGAATATCCCACGACCCTTATCAGTTATGTGTGGTGACTATATATACAGTGAGCACGGCATCATACTAGTCCTTGTGTTGTATAGCCACATAATAAATATGCATGTATACACATATACATGCAGAATACATATTGACGCAATAATAAAGACGAGCGAAGACTTCTTTTAGAAAGAATACATACCTCTCACTTTACTGAAAGAGTTCGAAAGGGGTTACTCAAGGTTTTACTGTGAGAGGGAGTTGGAGACAGAACTGAACTGCAATATATTGACCCCCACTCTTATGGCCATCAGCGTTGTGTCTTTCTCATTCTCCTGATGCTCAACCGGGGACCCGAGGGCCCAGCTTTCTGCTGACTGCTGGCTTTCTCTACCACATCTTGTCACCAACGGGTCTGGTCTCCTAACTTACTGACTTCCTGTCTTCACCGAGTTATATAATAGTTCAATCGCCCACTCAGTATCTTCGGAATGACATGTTTGATCGTCATCAAGCGGAAATAACTGTCATGCAGTTCACAGGTCACTCTCTTCCGGTGCATCAGTCAATGACATATGGGATTTTACTTTGTCCCATATTGTCTGCCAAGCCCGCCAAGCGATTTCTTCCCATAACTGCCATCGGAATGTGTTACTTCCGCTGTCTTTGGAATGGCATGTTTGGCCGGGTCAAAGGTCAATAGACAACACTTGTCTCTGGGATTAGTTTGGTTTGTTTTGTTGTCTTAATAGCATATCAACCTTCGTAGGTTATTTTATGCCAAAACCCTCCTTCTAGATGAAAAGTAGCTGTACTATTTGACCCATAGCTGGGAGTATAAGGCGGTTCATACCTTTTCCAAGGGTATTTGCCTGAAAGTGAACATGATACCGCGACTGGGGTTCGAACTCGCTTACTACGCTTCCGCATTCCATCGTTTTAACCATTACACCACAAGGATACTCTCTTCTGGGATTAGTAGCGTGCCTGACTATCCCTTTTCTGTCGTATGGTATCCCTCTTACAATAAAACCCTTTCTGTTTCTCTACGAACTTGTTAACTGTTCCATTACCACTAAATTACCACCTTGTCTGATTGTATCACAACACTCATATAACCCCATATTATGATTCTTCCATCATTTTGCGTAAAATTTAACTCCAATGTTTTTGCAACCTCATAATGTCAGCATGAAATTTATTTTATTGACAGACGAGGCCATGAAAGTAGACCTGAGAGTAATATCAGTGAAATTCTAACTCCAGATTACCCAGAGCTAAAGAACTGGATCATCACTACCGGGTATAGTTTAGACTCACTGCAGACACTTTTTTGGTAGAGTCCCTCTCTGTTGAGTATGCAGTCAGTGTATTCTAAGCTAGTTTTCGATAAATACTTCACTGGCATCGTTGGCAACGTCCACAGATCTTCCACTCAATACCCGGTAAAGAACGACTAGAATTTAGAGCCAGCTTGAAATGTTGATCAGGTCTCTTCAGCATATCAACGTCATGATCACATATCTAGTAAATTTCAATAACTTTATCAACAGTGATTCATTTCTAAATCTAACAGGTCCATTGATTATTCTCAACGTCCATCTGATACATTGGTTTAATCTTAATTCGAGCTGATCCATAATGTTCAGATTCAAACTGGTCAATTTGTTTAACTCAAAATCTGGTAGATCAATCGATTCTGGGAAAATTCAACAAGCCAATTGATTATTTTCGAAGTCTGGAAGATTCATTGATTATATTCAAATTACTGTAGGTCAATTATGTTCAAAGTCGTGCTGATCCATAATATTCAAATTCTAACTAGTGAACTTGTTAAGTTCAAAATCAGATTGGTCAATTGATTATATGCAAATTTAACAGGTCAACAGATTCTGTCGAAGGTTTAGCATATCCAGTATATGGAAATTCTCTCAGTTCAATAATGTTCAATGAAGAGCAAGCCAATTGATTAACTTCAAAGTTTAGCAAATTCATCGTTTATCTACAAAGTTTAGCAGATCAATTGATTCGGTTCAAATTGTATCTGGCGGATTTCAGTCGCAGGGAGTTTCAATAGAAGTATTTTTCAGAAAGTATTGAAACTGGCATCGTGTCTTTTTCATATTGGTACTGAATTTTAAAGATGCTATCTGGGCGTCTAGAAAGCATTCTTGACTTATATAAAACAGTCTTGATGTCTAGAAAGCAGTTAAGACATATATAAATCTATCAAGACATCTAAAAAGAAGTCTCAACTTATATTATCCTACCTAGAAAGCATCACTTCATGATATTAGGTGTGCAGGTGAGCATCCGTTTCCTTCAAATTTTAAGTGGTTTTTCATTTAATCTGAAAAATATTAAACTTTCAGTCTCGAATCCTTTTCATCACATTTTTTTATTCTTTAACATTATCTTTATATACATGTAACTCATATGAGATTAAGAAGCTGGCCACCACGCTCACAGCCTTTTGTCATTCTTGATTAAACTTAGTAAATGATAGACTTCCTTGTATTTTGGTGTTCAAGCAGTTTGCGCATGCGTAAACTGACACTCGTTTAAAAGTAGACAGCAATGTATGGTGGAATTTCCATTGATAGTCCATATAAATCTTTTGCACGAGTGGGAAGGGTAAGATGTTTTCTTTCTTTCTTTCTTTTTTTTTTCTTTTTTGAAAAGTAAAATATTAGCCTTGATTCAGTGGAATCATCACTCTCATTATTATATCAGAATAAATGGAATAAAATACAGACGTTACAAAAACAAGTACAATCGAAATATCGACCTCACTTTTTCTTTTCTTTTCTTTTTCTTTTTTTTTTTTCTTCTACTTATTCTTACACAACGTTCCTGCTCTTGTAATCGATAGGGGCTTTCAACAAAAGTAGTATCATGAAACTCTGAGAAGACAAAACCTTCCCTCACACACTCATACCTAGACGCAGGCTCAGAAACATGTAAATGTACATAGACATGTACATAGAAGAACGCTGTTAGGCAAACGCACCCGAGTGTACACAAAAACGCACATTTTTATACCCACAAGAAACGTGTGCAATGGTGCAAATATGTAGGTAATAAGGCACATTTACATCTGCCTGTGTTTACAGCTAATTCCCAGAGAAAGACAAGAAAATATGAGTCAGAGTAAATATTTTCGACATGTGGATTGATTCGCCGATATATTTGGAAGAGCCTATAGAGACATACAGAGAAATATATATATATATATATATATATATATATATATATATATATATATATATATATATATACTCACAGAAAATTGATATCATTTACTTCTGTCCGATTATTTCTTGTTTGGTACAATTTTCATCAGACATAACAGAGAGTGGAAGAAAAAAAAAAAAAGAAGCTCAACACTAATGAAGAGAGCCAAAAAAAAAAAAGAAGAAAATAAATAAACAAAAAATAAAAATAAAAACGGGGAGAACAAACATCAGGCATATGTGTATGAAGAAAATAAAAGAAAAAAGAATTCGTAATAATACTAATAGTACTACATATAGTAATAATTACAACAAATATTATTAGTACTGCAGTTGATTTTTTTTTTTTCGCAGCAAATGTACGGGTTTATAAAAATCCAGAGAGCTATGATGAGTAGAAAGTAGAATAAACCGACTACTTGAGTCACAAAGGTAAACATATAAGTCTATAATAATAATAATAATAATAATAATAATAATAATAATAATAATAATAAGAAGAAGAAGAAGAAGAAGAAGAAGAAGAAGAAGAAGGAGGAAGAGGAGGAGGAAGAGGAAGAAGAAGAGGTGCAAAGAGAGAAAAGAGCCGAGACCTTGCTAGAGAACAGAAAAAAAAATACGAAACATGAAAGTGACGGTGATATCAATTGTAATTGGTGCGCTCGGTACAGTTACAAAAGGATTGGTACAGGAACAGGAGGACTTGGAAATTTGAGGACGAGTGTAGACCATCTAATCGACAGTATTATTCAGATCTGTCAGAATACAGAGAAGAGTCTTGGAGACTCGAGGGAGTTGCTATCACTCAAACTCTTCTGAGAAACCATCAGCTAACGTTAGCGGGGAAAATCTCTAAGAAGAAAAGAGGTAGTTTGAATAACAACAATATAAGTAAAATCGTACTCCAGGTTTCTCAGGATTAATAAAAGAGTTGAAAGAAAGCTAAAAGAAGGATAAGTACAATGGACCTTGAAAGGAAATTGAAAAAAACTATGGAACATGAAAGGGACGCTTATAAAAATTGTAATTGGTGCTCTCAGTACAATCACCAAAGGATTGGCGAAAGAACTAGTGGAGTCGGAAATAAGAGCACGAGTGGAGACCATCCAAACAACACCATTTTTAAATCGACCAGAATACTGAGAAGATTCCTGGGGACTTGAGGATGTTTTTGGTCTCTTAGACCGCAGTGAAGGATCATCAGATAAAACTGATATGAAAAACTCTCAAGGAATAATAATTCAAAAAGAATATCTCAGGAGAACTAGAAAACTACTCAAGACAAAACTCAGTAGCAGAAACCTTATCAAAGGAACAAATACCTGGGCTGTATTACTCCTTAGATATTCCAGACACTTTCTCAAGTGGACCAGAGACGAACTTAAACAAATGGACCAAAGAACAAGAAAACTAATGACAATGCATAAAGCTTTACATCCCAAAGACGACGTTGACAGACTATATGTTTCAAGAAGAGAGGGAGGAAGAGGACTTGCCAGCATTGAAGACAGCGTTGACGCAGTGATACAACGACTCGAAGACTATATACAAAAACACGAAAGAGGACTCATTACAACCAGGAAGGAATATAAGACTAGATATGATTTGGTCGGCAAAGTGATTCACTGGGAGATGTGCAAGAAATTTAAATTTGACCATACGAATAAATGGTTTATGCACAACCCAGCACCTGTCCTAGAAAATCACACACGTTAACTCCTATGGTACTTCGACATACACAAGGATCACCAAATACCGGCCAGAAGACTAGATTTAATAATAATCAATAAAAAAAAGAGAAATTGCAAAATTGTCGACTTTGCTTTTCCGGCTGACCATAGAATAAAACTGAAAGAATGTGAAAAGAAGGATAAATACCTCGACCTAGGTAGGGAATTGAAACAACTGTGAAACACGAAGGTGACAATCATACCAATTGTAATTGATGCGTTTGGAACAGTAACTAAAGGATTACAAAAAGGGACTGGTGGATTAGGAAGTTGGTGAAGACCATCCAAACGACAGCATTATTAAAAACGGCCAGAATACTGAGAAGAGTCCGGGAGACTTGAGGAGATTTGCTGTCACCCAAACTCCAGTGTTAAACCATCAGCTGATATGAAAAACTCTAAAGGAGCAATAGAAGAAGAAGAAGAAGAAGAAGAAGAAGAAGAAGAAGAAGAAGAAGAAGAAGAAGAAGAAGAAGAATGAGCCGATTTTACATTTCTCAAGAATTATAATTTTGATAAGAAAACTAATAATGATGCTTACACAAAGCAACAATTCAGAATAAACGAACAAGAAGAAGAAGAAGAAGAAGAAGAAGAAGAAGAAGAAGAAGAAGAAGAAGAAGAAGAAGAGTGTAAACAAAACCCAAAATATTGATGTCGTTTTTGGAGATGAAAGGGAAAATAAAAAAAATGCATCCCGGGGAAACATCTCAAATCTAAACTCTTCAGCAGGAATTCCATCAAAGAGATAAACGATAGATCTGTTCCCTAGTAAGATACACTGGATCATTCTTAAACTGAGCGAGGCAAGAATTTCAACAAATGGACCGAATATCAAGGAAACTAAGGACGATACATAAGGTATTACATCCACGTGATGAAAGAGAGACACTATGTGTCAAGAAAAGGAGGAGGAAGAACACTCACCAAAATTAAAGATGGCGAGGATGTATCAATATAAGGACTACAATAATGTATTAAAAAAGGGGGGGAAACAAGACTAATTACAGAAATCAGAAACAGCACAAGCAATATAAAGATAAAGAGAACAATAGCTAATGAGCAGTAATGGTAAGAAAACGACTATATGGATATTTCAAGCGACAAACTTGCAAAATCTCTTAGGAAAATTCTTGGAAATGACTAAGAAAGAGGAACGTTAACAGAGAAATTGAATCTTTTCTAATATCAGCGCAAAATAATTGCATAAGGACCAATTATGTTAAAGCAAAAATACGTAAGATGAAACCGAATAGCATGTGTAGATTATGTGGTGATAGAGACGAAACGAAGAATCACATTAATAGCGAATGTAGCAAACTAGCACAAAGAGAGGATAAGACTAGACCTGAGTGGATGGGAGATATGAACCTCTTTGAATTGTTCATGAAATCGAAATTTCACTATTCTTCTTAATGGTATATATACAGAACTGAATCTAGCCTGGATAATGAGACGCATACAATATTTTAGGATTTTGAGATACAAACTGATAATCTTATCTCAGCTAAGAAACCCGACCTAGTAATAGTTGACAGGAGGCAGGAAACCCGCTGACTAGTGAACTTGGACGTTCCGGTGGACTACAGAATGATAAGGAATGAAAATTAAAAGAGAGACATGTAGTTAGAGCAAGCCAGAGAACTGGAAAAGTTCTGGAACATGAAGGTTACGGTGATAATTCGGGTCCTCGTAACGATATCCAAAGGCTTAATAGGGAGGGGCTTGGAAGAAAAGCAAGAAGAGCCCTGGAAACTTGAAGAGACTTGCTGTCACTCAGACTCCAGCGAAGGACCACCTGCTGGAGTTGGTTTGAAAAACACGCAGGGAAAAGAATCAACAATCTAATGTACATAGACGACAACAAACAGTTTGCCGAAAATTAAAAAGAATTAGAAACTCTAATACAGACAGTGAGGATATACAATGAAGATACAGGGATGGGGTTTGGCATAAAAAAAATATACCCTGCTAATAATGAAGAATGGAAAACAACAAATACAGGGGGAATCGAACTACCAAATCAAGAAAAATTCAGAACACTCGGAAAAAAAAGAAACTTACAAATACTTAGGAATATTGTAAGCAGGCCTCATCAAACATGTGGAGCTGTAAGAAAATTTTTTTTTTTTAAAGTATCTCAAGAGAACTAGAAAAATACTCGAAACCAAACTACATTGTCGAAATCTCGTCAAATGGATAAAAACTGGGCTGATGTAGAAAGAGAATTTTCCAGCATTCAAGATAACGTTGATGCATATATACAACGACTAGAAGACGACATAAAAAAGGGCGAATGGAGACTGATTACGGCGACCAGAAACAGCACAAACAACACAAGCATCAACAAAACAAAAATTAACAGAAAACAAAAATGGGAAGAAAAATAACTATATGGGCGTTTCAAGTGAAGAACAAGTAAACTCTCACACGGGAAAAGTTTGACATGGCTTAGAAATGGGAAACTTGAAGAGAGAAACTGAATCTCTTATGATAGCAGCACAAAATAACGCCATAAGAACGAACGAAGTTAAAGCAAAAATAGACAAGACACAATAAAATAGCAGGTGTAGGTTATGTGATGATAGTAAAGAAACGATCAATCACATAATAAGTGAATACTAAGTTAACGCAAAACGAGTATAAGGCAAGACACGACGAGAATTGGAAGGTGATCTAGTAGGAATTGTGCAAGAAGTTTAAATTTGACCTTACGAAAAAATGGTACATGCACAACTCAGATTCTGTCTTAAGATTGAGATTCACAAACTCCTTTTGAATTTTGTGATACAAACGGATTATCTAATTTCGGCCAGACCGAGTATTAGTCAACTAAAAAAGTACCAGTCGAACAGTAGACGTTTCCGTTCCTGTTGACTACAGGGTAAACCTGGAGGAAGACGAAATGACAGATAGGTGCCTAGACCCTGCTAGAGAACTGAATAAAAATATGGAACAAGAAATTAGCCTTGATACTAATTGTAATTGATGCGCTCGGTACAATTACCAAAGGATTGGTACAAGGACTGGAGAACTAGGAACTAAGAGGACGAGTATAGGCCATCAAAGTGACAGTATTATTAAAAATGGTCAGAATAAGGAGAAGAATCCTGGAGACTTGAGGGAGTTGCTGTCTCTCAAACTTCAGTGAGAAATCAATATCTAAAGGTTGAGTGAAAAACTCTGAAACAGATCACCTAATCTCGGCTAGACGATCAAACTTTTCATAATAAAAAAAAAAAAAGAGAATTTGCAAAATTGTTGACTTTGCAGTCTCGGCTGACCACAGAATAAATCTGAAGTAGGTGAAAAGAAGGATAAGTACCTCGACCTTGCTAAAGAATTGAAAAAGCAGTGGAACATGAAAGTGACGATCGTACTAATTGTGATTGGTGCTTTTGGCACATTAACTAAAGGTTTATTAAAAGGCCAGGAGGACATGGAATTTCGCGAAAGGGTAGAGACTATCCAAATAACAGCATAACTGAGAACGGCCAGAATATTGAGAAGAATCCTGGAGACTAGAGGAGACTTGCTGTCACTCAAACTCTAGTGAAAAACCACCAGCTAATGATGATGTAAAAAACTCTAAAAGTGTAAATACCAATAATAATAAAAATAGAGAAGGACTTGCCAGCATCGAAGATAGCGTTGACACATCGATAGAGCGACTCGAAAACTACATAGAAAAACACAAACGAGAACTGATTACAGCCATCAGAAACAATATTGACAACACGATAGATAACAGAATGACAATAACTAGGAAACAAAAAATAGGAAGGAAAGCAACTCTATGGGCGTTTTAAACGATTAATAAACAATATTTCACACAACAAAACCTGGACATGGCTAAGAAAAGGAAACTTTAAGAAAGAAACAGAATCTCTCCAAATGGCAGCACAAAATAACGTAATAAGAACCAATCATATCATGGTGAGGATAGATAAGACGCAACAAACAAGCAAATGTAGGCTATGCGGTGACAGAAATGAAACCATCAATCACATAATAAGCGAATGCAGCAACTTAGCACAGAAAGAGCACGAGACTAAAAACGACTGGGTGGGCAAAGTGATCCACTGGAAAATGTGCAAGAAATTTAAATTTGAACATACAAATAAATGATATACCATTTATTTGTATGTTCAAATTTAAATTTCTTGCCCAACTTGCTCTTGTTCAAATTTAAATTTCTTGCATAACCCAGCACCTGTCCTAGAAAATGACACACGTAAACTCCAATGGGAATTTTACATACAAACGGATCACCTAATCCCGGCCAGACCACCAGACCTTATAATAATCAACAAAAAAAAAAAAAGAGAGAGAGAAATTGCAAAATTGTCAACTTTGCTTTCCCGGCTGACCACAGAATAAAACTGAAAGAATGTGAAAGGAAAGATAAGTACCTCGACCTTGCAAGAGAATTTTAAAAACTATGGAACATGAAGGTGACAATTATATCAATTCAGATTAGTGCTTTTTTCACGGTAACTAAAGGATTTTTAAAGGGCCTGGAAGATTTGGAAGTTGGCCGCTCAGTGGAGACCATTCAAACGAGAGCATTATTGAAAACAGACAGAATACTGAGACGAGTCCTAGGTACTTGAGGAGACTTGCTGTAACTCACTCTCCAGTGAAAGACCATCAGCATTAGCTGGTGTGGAAAACTCTAATGAATAATAATAATAATAATAATAATAATAATACGGATCATCTAATCCCGGCCAGGAGACCAGACTCAATAATAATCAACAAAAAAGGAGAACTTGCAAAATAGTCGACTTTGCTGTCCCGGCTGACCACAGAATAAAACTGAAAGAATCTGAAAAGAAGGATAAGTACCTCGACCTGGCTAGGGAAATGAAAAAAATGTGGAACATGCAGGTGACAATTATACCAATTGTAATTAGTGCGTTTGGAACAGTAACTAAGGGATTACTAAAGGGACTAGAGGACTTGGAGGTTGGCGGACGAGTGGAGACCATCCAAATTACAGCATTGTTGAGAACTGCCAGAATACTAAGAAGAGTCCTGGAAACTTGAGGAGACTTGCTGTCACTCAGACTTCAGTGAAAAAACATCGGCTATCGCTGATGTGAAAAGCTATAATGATAATAATAATAAAATCTGGCATAGAAAATGTAACTGGCTCTCATAAAGCAGAGTAGAGAAAGAAAAAGAACAGAATTAATCAAACTGCCAAATCAAGAACGGGAAAATTAGAAGTACTAGAGCATTATGGAACTGGACCATCAAATAAGTAGAGATAAAAGCAAAAAATGAATAAAGAGGACTTCAGAAGAAGCAGAAAGCTTCTCGAAACCAAGCTGTACAGCAGAAATCAGGATAAACGCATGGGAAACGTCCTTATAAGAGACTCGGGACTTTTCTGAAAATTTACAAGGGAGGAACACAGAAAAATGGACCTACAGTCAGGAAAGTTGATGACGAAACCCAAGGCATTATATCCGAGAGATGATATAGACATACAGTATGTGTCAAGAAAGGAAGGAAGAAAACGACTCGCTGGCATTAAAGATAGCGAGGATGCACCAATACAAAGACTTGATGACTATATTAAAAAGAGCAAATAAAAGCTAATTACAGCGTCCAGTAACAACACCAACATCATAAGGACAAGCGGAAAAACTAAAACTTGTAAACAGAAGTGGAAACAAAAAACAACACTATGGACATTTTAAAAGCTCAAATGGCGAAATATCACAAGAGAAGACCTGAACTTGGCAACAAAAAAGTAACCTTAAGATAGAAAGTGAATCTCTTCATATAGCAGCACAAAACAATACCTTAAGGACCAACTCATTGGTCTAGTGGGGAGAGTGTTCGCCAATGGTCCGGAAGACCTGGATTCAATCCCAGGTCGCGTCATAACAAAGACTTTAAAAATGGTAATTGATACCTTCTGGCTTAACACTCAGCAATATAAGGTACATATCAAGGGTAAAGTGGAGCAATCCTGGGAAAGGAGTGGCGCCCTTCCCTACACCTCGGTGTAGTAGCTATTGAAAAGGGAGCCTTCTAGTCGCCCTCAACTACGGTTGCCAACTTACAGCAACTATGTTAAAGTTAAACTCGATAAAACATAGTAGCGTAGCATGCGTAGGTTATATGGTGATAAAGACGAAATGTTAATTATATGATAACCGAATGTAGCAAACATGGGCAAAGATTGTCCAGTCGGCTGGGGTTGTAGTAAACACTGACTGCACCTCTGCAAAGGGGTAAGACCTCCTCCCAATGAGTGTTTTGGATATGACACTAAACAATCTGATGGTGAGGTTCCAGTGATGCTGGGGCTTTAGGGAATGCGGAACACTCTTTCATTGCTGTTGGTCCCTGAGTAGCTTGAAATAGAAATGTTTTTGACAATTAAACAGAACTTACATTTAAACTGCGTGCTTATGCTAAACTGAACTATTTGAAATGGAACTGTTTTTGACGTTGAAACTTTACTTTCACTAAACCGATTTGTTTAATATAGAACTATTTTGACATTTAACTGTGTGTAAACAAAATTTGTTCTTTTAGTAAACTGATTTAGCTTAATTAGAAATGCTTGACTAAACTCAATAGGTTGAAATAGAAATGTTTTTCACAATTAAACTGTACTTGTATTTATACTGCATACTTATGCTAAACTGAATTGTTTGAAATAGAACTATTTTCATAAAAATGGATTTGGCGTTGAATAACTTTCAAAGGTTGATATGCCCTACAACCAACCAACCAACCAACTTGGGCAAAAAATGACTAAGAGAGAAAGGCTGGTAAAGGTTTCTGAAAAGTTAGAAATTTGCGGAAGAATCGAGACTATACAGACTACAGCATTGTTGAACTCGGTCATAATACTCAAGAAGATACCTGAAGACCTGAGGAGACTTGCTGTTACTCGAAGTCTAGTAGAAAACTATAAGCTAACACTGATGAGAAAAACTGGTGATACACACTGTAATTTTGCCCAGTCGGCTGGGGCTGTAAAATACACCGTCCTCTTCTCTGCAGAGGGGTAAGAACCCTCCCAAGGAGTAACCTGGGTATGACACAAAACAATCTGATGGTGAGGTTCCATTATTGCTGCAGCTTTGGGAAATGTTAACCCCTTCATTGCCATCGCTCCCAGGTCAACTCTGGCCGGGAGTGGTAGCAGATGATAAGGATCCTACCAATGGGTTACATAGAACTAAACCGTGGTTTGAGTTTACATTTTTTTTTGGCATTTAAACTGTTTATTTATGCTAAACTGAATTGTTTAAAATAGAACTGTTTTAGCATTTAAACTGCGTACTTATGCTAAACTGAATTGCTCGAAATAGAACTGTTTTGACATCTAAACTGGGTATTTATGCTAAACTGAATTATCTGAAATAAAACTGTTTCGACATTAAATCTGTGATTTGCCCATTTGGCTGGGGCTGTTGAATATACCACCTGCACCTCTGCAGAGGGGTAAGAAACTCCCCAATGGATGCCCTGTATATGTCACTAAACAATCTGATGGTGAGGTTCAAGCGATACAGGAGATTCAGGGAATGCAGAGTACCACTTCATTGCCATTGCTCCCAGGTCCACTCTAGCCCGGAATGGTAGCACCTGATAGGGCCCTATCTATGGGTTAAATAGAACTAACTGCATATTTACGCTAAACTGAATTGTTTGAATTAGAAATATTTGACTGAACTAAATAGAAATGCTTTTGACAAATAAACTCTACTTACATTTAACTTGAGATCTTATGCTAAACTAAATTTTTTGAAATGGAATTGCTTTTGACATTGAAACACAACTTGCACTAAACAGAATTGTTTAATATAGAACTGTTTTGACATTTAACTGTGTGTAAACAAAGAGCTAGAAATAGACATGTTTTTGACAATTAAACTGCGTACTCATGCTATATTGAATTGTTTCAAATAGAACTGACTTTAGCATAAAAATGGTTTTGGCGTGAAATAACCTACAAAGGTTGATATGCCATAAAATCCAACTAACCAACCAACTGTAATTGGCGTGCTTGTAATGGTCCCTAGGGACTTGGTAAGTGGAATGGAAGTACGGGAAATCGGTGGAAGAATTGAGACCATCTAAGCTACACAATTCTTAAGATCAGCCACAATACTAAGAAGATTTGGTTAGGTTTCTTTGTTTAATGGCATATCAACCTTTGTAGGTTATTTTAGCAGAACAGTAGTGGTACTATTTAACCCATAGCTGGTAGGATAAGGGGGTTCATACCTTTCCCAAGGGTATTTGCCCGAAAGTGAACGTAATAGCGTGACTGGCGTACGAACCTGCTTACTACAATTCCGCAATCCATCGCTTTAACCATTACACCACGAGGAAACTCCCTACTAAGAAGAGTCCTGAACACATGAGAAGACATGTTGTCACTCACAATCAAGTGAAATACCAACATCTCATGTTAGAATGAATGAACAAAAACTTGCAAGAAATAATAATAAACATGATAAATGTCCTAAAAATGAGACGCATAATATCATCTCAAATTAGGCGGTGCCCGTGGTGTAATGGTTATCGTCGCAGGATATGGACACGGCGACACGAGTTCAAATCCTGGACCTGACTGATTGCATTTTCACATAGCACTAATACCCTTGGGAAAGGTATGAATCCAAATATTCTCCCTCCAGCAATGGGTAAATAGTAGGGCAGACTAGGGTCTTCAGCCTTAGTGAGGCAACTAGTCTAGGAGAAGGAAAACTCTGAATTTAAACCTGTTAAACTCCGCTTAAAAAATTGATCTTGTGTCATATCCTGCACGAGCGGAGGGGTTGGTAAATATGATAATATCATCTCAAATTTGACATTTTAACCTAATTCAGGCTTGAAGAGCAGTCGTAGTTTTAAATTAGAAAAAAAAGAAGTAATCAAGTGGATTTTGTCATGACCACAAACCATCAAGTGAAATTGTAGAAAATAAAAAATAAGAAATAAAAAAAAAAACAGACCGGATATTCGTATTTAATAGGGTGGTGTAAAAAAAAAGCATCTAAAGTAACAGCCAGAGAAAAATGTAAATTTAAACACCTAATGAACACAATTCCCTAAAATCTAAGCATAAAATAAACCTATATAGGTTGACATGCCGTTAAAATCAATCAATCAAATAATCAAACGATCGATTCATCTTTTGGGCGAGTTTACTACTTTACCGTATAATAAAGCTCTCTCTCACTCTCTCTCTCTCTCTCTCTCTCTCTCTCTTTTTTTTTTTTTTTTTTACTCCTCTCTATCTCTCTCTTTCCCCACATGTCCTCCAGATACTGACTCCGTGAAATGCAGAAGTTTTCAATTCTATCCTAGTTCAGGGTATAGACGATAATTACGTAAAAGTTATAGAAAATATATGGGAGCCTGGATGTGCAATAATCTGAATTGACAAAGACACAGATACGATAAAATTAGAGAAGGACGCAAGGAGATAGGATTTTGCCTAAATTATTTACTGCATATCTTGAATGCATATTCCGGAAAATGAACCGGGGAAAAGAATGGTATTAAATATAAATGGCGAATAGTAGAACTATCGTAGAATTGCTAACGGCCAAGTAATAATATCTGGATCATCCACGGACGAAGTAGATATAATTCTAAATTGACTTAATAGGGAAAGTATCAAAATAGGTGGCAGGAGAAACACAGCTAAGACAAAAGTAATATTCAATTGTAATGTCACAAAAACAAACATGAGCAGAAAATAGGATTTGGCTTCTTGATTCAATGACATATCAACCTTCATGGGTTATTTAATGCTAAAGATCCACGAAGAAGTACACTAGTGGTACAACATCGGGTGCCTCATTCATATGAACTTTGCAGATTCAATGAGGTCTCAAGATAACATCGACAAAGTGGTTTCACCGGAAAAAGAAAAATAAAGGATGATGACGAGAATGTAATTTATTGCCAGTGGATATTTCCGTTCTCAGATAAGATCAACAAATTACCGGAAAAAAACTGAAGAATGTAAGTTCAGATAACCAGTCATAAACAGAAAATACGTGAGACTTGGAATATAATATAAAATCTGTAATTTTGGACTGAAGGCAGATTTTCCACTGGTCACTCAAGCAAACTTGTCAGCTCTTCCGTGTGTGTTCTCCGGTAGCCACAGAAGAAATATATGTGCGAACTCTGTCTGACATTATTTCTACTTCACACAAACGTCACCGTCGAAGAATAGAAATTTTGATTCTATTTTTATATATCAACGAAACCTTCATTGTTTCTCCAGCGGTATAATATGCAATATTACGTCACGATTACACGCCGGGTCAGAGTGGACCTGGGCGCAATAGCAATGAAAGGGTGCTCCATATTCTTCAAAGCCCCAGCATTACCAGAACCTCACCATCAGACTGTTTAGTGTCATATTTGGGACACACATTGGGGGTGAGTCTTACCACTCTGCAGAGGTGCAGTCAGTGTATTCTACAGCCCCAGCCCACTGGTCAATACACAGAGTTAAATGTCAAACAGTTTTATTTAAGACAATTCAGTTCAACATAAGTACACAGTTTAAACGTCAAAACAGTTCTGTTTCAAGCAATTCAGTTTAGCATTAGTACGCATTTTTAATGTCAAAACAGTTCTATTTTGAACAATTCAGTTCAGCATAAATACGCAGTTTAAATGTAAAAAAACATTAAACTGTTGGAGCTTACTGTTTTGTTTGCTGTTTTGTTTCCTGGCGTCTGGAGCGCCCTCACTGGGGTATGAGGATTGGGCCGAAGGTATTTTTTGATTTTGCCAGACGCATATGGGCTGCGGCCCTATATCTGGACCCACATTAAGAAAAGGCCTTGTGCCGTACTTGTCTGGTGAGTAGACGGAGAAAAGATAAAGTTCTATTTAACCTATTGATAGGACCCTTATCAAGTGCTACCACTCTGGGCCAGAGTGGACCTGGGAGCGATGGCAATGAAGGAGTACTCCACATTCCCCAACGCTCCAGCATTGCTGGAACCTCATCATCTGATTGTCTAATGTCATTACCAGGACACTCGTTCGGGGTATAGGGTCTTACACTAGTTATGTTGTGTTGAGATTATTTTTAACGGCGTATCAACTTATTATTGGTTATTTAATTGCGAAATTTGATTAATTTGAAATCGTTAGTTATCAAAACTATTATTATTTGGTTTGGTTTGGTTAGGATTGGTTTATTTGTTTAATGGCTCATCAACTCCTTATGGGTTACTTAATGCTGAAATTTGATTAATTCGTAAATGTTTGATTGTAATCCTAACTATTTATATTTGGTTTCGTTTGTTGTTTTTAACAGCATAATAATCCCCCGTCAGATAACCGAAAGCACATTGGATCAGAATTTAGAGTACCCCCTACTCCCCGTAGACACTGACACAAATAAAGTAACACGAAAACTTAAGAAAAAAAAAGAAAAAAAGGTGGTTTAAAGAAAAGAAAGGTCTCCGGGGTCTTTAACCAGATATGTGAAAACAATATATATATATATTTATTTATTTTTGGTCCAGTTAAACCGGAGTTGGGAGTAATTCCATCAGGACAAGAAGGTATTCAAGCATGAATATTTAAAATTTTCCTGGTAAAGATTGAAATAAATTTATAATCCTATGTGACCGGTTTCGTTGTTTTTCTTAAAGTATATATATATATATATATATATATATATATATATATATATATATATATATATATATGGGGGGGTTGTTCGGAAGTATATAGAGAATTTTAGTTTTCTGTTTCTTTTTTGTTTAGGTTGTATGGCATATCAACGCTTCTAGGTTATTTAATGCCAAATCCTTTTTTCTACAAACAATTCAGTAAAACTTAAGTACACATTTCAGTTGTCAAAAAGCATTTCTATTTCAAGCTATTCAATTTAGTCAGTTCTAAATCAATCAATTTAGCTTAGTTTAAGCGTAGTTTTTGTTTACGAACAATTCAGCTTAACGTAGTAGTGTTTCAATGTCAAAAACAGTTCTGTTGCAAACAATTCAGTTTAGCATAAGTACACTGTTAAATTGTCAAATATAGTTCTGTTTCAAGCAATTCATTTTAGTCAAACAGTTTTAATTCAAGCAATTCAGTTTAATATACGTTTATTTTATTTTTTTTTTGTTTACACACAGTTAAATGTCAAAACAGTTATATTCCGAATAATTCAATTTAGCGTAGTACACTTTTAATTTCAAAAACAGCCCTATTTCAAGCAATTCAGTTTAGCATAAGTACGCAGAATTGTTCTATTTGATCCTTAGATAGCGCCAATTAAGGTGGACTTGGGAGCAATATCAATGAAGGGGTGCTTCCATTCCCTAAAGATCCAAATCACTGGAACCTCAACATCAGATTATTTAGTGTCATATCCAGGACACTCATTGGGAGGGGTCTTAGTCCTCTGCACAAGCGCAGTCGGTGTATTCAACAGCCCCATCCAACTGGGCAATACACAAAGTTAAATATAAAACAGTCTTATTTTCAATAATTCGGTTTAGCATAAGTACGCTGTTTAAATCTCAAAACAGTTCTATGTTAAACAATTCAATTTAGCATAAATATACAGTTTAAATGCAAAAGCAGAAAACTCTCGAAACCACAGTTAAGTTCTATTTGACCCATACACAGGACTCAGTCAGGTGCAACTACTCTGGGCTATAGTGGACCTGCGAGTGATTGCAATGAAGGGGTGCTCCCCTTTCCCAAAAGCTCGGGCATCACTGGAACCTCACCATCAGATTGTTTAGTGCCATATCAGGACACTCGTTGCAGGAGTCTTATCCCTCTGCAGAGATGCAGTCAGTGTATTCTACAGCCCCAGTCGACTGGGCCAGCTCAGGCTCGTTTAAAATATAATCTACTAAATGTGTTTAGAAATCATTTATGTAATATATATGTATAAAAATCATTTGCCATAAAAAAAAATTACAGTGGTTGTTGTACCATGAAGCCAAGCCAAAGCAAACTATTTGGATTAAAATTCAAACTTCAAACTTTAAATCAATTTATTAGATTTGAAATATTTTTTTCCATCAACATTGATATCAGAGACTTGTTAATCTATTACCGTTAAGTATTAAATGTTTACCTGTTAAAGAACGCAGTTGACTCAAGCTGTTGAATACGTCGACTGCATCTCTGCAAAGAGTTAAGACACTCCAACGGGTGTTATGTATATAATACTCAATCACCTGATTGTGAGGCTCCAATTCTAGATCACTGGGAAATTTCGAGTACCTATTCATTGTCATTACTTCCATTTTCACACTGAACTGAAGTGCTAGTTCTTGTCAGGAAACCATTAAATAATGCTCAAAAAGGATTATGGTTAATGTGAATTATTAGGTTTGCGTAGCTGTACTTAAAACTATTTAACTGTGTGCAAACGAATATTCTCTGGCCCGCTTTAAAATGTTACCTAAAAACAATTCACTTGCAAATCATATATTTGATAATAGATATAAACATGATTTGGAATTTTTTAAAAATGCAAAGTTTAACATGCATTAAAATAAAATCAACCAACCAACATGGTTTTTGAAGATATATTACCGGTTACAACAGGAGTGGGCAAATTTTTTGGTAGGAATTATGAATTAGCATAGAGTCGCATCTTTTAAAATCAAAAGAATTTATTCTCGATTCAAATACAAGTTTTTACCTTTCCTTTCTTATAGGCTCCCACGGGCCGCACAGAATAGTGCAGCAGACTATATGCGTCGCGCAGGCTACATTTTGCCTAACCCTGGGTAACAGTATTTATTAAAAAAAACATCAACTAAGGAATGATAAGATAGTTAGCAAGTGAGGATAGCATAGTATCGTTTGTGAATTCGATTTTCACTAGGTGCCCAATAATTCTGGCATTGTGATTAGATGAATTTAGTTAATGTAATCACTTCATCAGTTACAATCAAACTGACAATTTATCAACTGATCAGTAGAAATTCTTAAGCAAAGATTGGTGTTAGAATTTGATTGCCTTTAAAAAGGTTTTGTAGACTGGTCATTATACCACGTTTAAAAAGCTCTGTCTGCTCTACTATTTACCCATACTGGAGAGAGTAAAACTGGGATTCATACCTTTCCCAAAAGTATTAACGCTATAATAAATGTAAATAGCCCAACAGTATTTGGACTAATGTCACCGTGTTTATTTTCTGCGACGTATTCATAAAACTAAAATGACAGTAATCAGTAAAAAAAAAAGTTTTTCTCTTTACTGATTGCAAAAAGTTAGTGTAAAATAAGTAAATATATAATATTTTTCATTCACAACAGCAGGGTTATTTTAACTAGTATTTCTAAACTCTTCTACCAAAATACTAACATTAATTTCTGATGGTAACACTTCTTTAACTAAACGTACACAACTGGAACAAACTCTGTCGGCGGGGCATAGAATATGCCAATTTTATCCCCTGCAAGAGATTAGGTGTCTCCTCAAAAAGAAGTTTCCTACGTTTGACTCTCAACTGAATCAAACAGTTTTAAATTCCCGGAGAGTGTGAAGTTATTATTTCAATGTGGAGTTACTAATACATTGCCATTACTCCCCAGTCCTCTCTAACTCAAAGAGTTATTATTTGTTAAGGTTCCATTCATGGGTTGAATAAATGTTTGAAAATTATTAGCATTAGATGAGAATACTTGATATCAAATATAATTATGCATAAGTATTTAGCATTGGTTCGGAACAATAGAAACCATTCAATTGTGTACGAATCATACGTATTAGTTAGAAATATTGATATTTTTACATATTGACCCTTGACAGGCCGATTAGTTAAGGATTTTAAAACAGGATATTGCACCTGTGTAAACAAGATACAGTAGATACGAATCACGTAAATTGGGAACGTGAAGAAAACTGTGTGGGTGTTGAGAATATATCATGACAAAGGAGTCAAGCAGTCAGGCAGATTCGGTCAGATTTGGAGCTATTTGGAGAGCAGCATGCGAGTAGACAGGTCAGCCAGAGGAGGGGAGTTGAGTACCTCCAATCCTGATGAAAAACATTTCTGTATCAAAATTCTGTCAAAGAAAAAGTAAAGCTCTTAATATGAGTGCCAACGTGGTGTCAATGAAAGCAGCCCGTTTCTCTACCTCGTGAAAATAAAGAAAATAGCTTTATTTCTAAAAACAGAATGGTTATGTCGGTTCATTGGTAATATATAATTTCAGCCCAGTCGGCTTTGGCTAAAGAATACACTGACTATATCTCCGTAGTACACCTACTTATTATTCAAGTACAAATCATTTATATGTATTAATGGAATTTGACATTAAAGAATCAACAAGGGTTGACATGCCATAAAACAAAATCGACCAACTATTTATATTATTTAATTCAGAGCAAACAAATAATTGAAGACAAATATGTAAATAAAAAGTAGAATTTGAAAAATGCAAGTTTTAAGTTTAAGAAACCGGACTTATGTATTCCACGTCCATCGTTATTTGTCTATATTAAGTCGTAGGACTTTCTTTTACTATAGACACAAATTTGACTTGAGTTTTGTGACCATTTAAAACTGTTACCTAGAATACCAATTGTGGCAATTATCCAAATGGAGTTTAATCGCCGTTTAATAACTAAACTAAACTAAACCAAATGTTGTGTAGCCGTAATTGAATGAAAGAATGGCACTTTCGTTTTACAAAAAAATATATACGTCTTTATTTCACTCGAAATGGGTCAAAGCTTTTATGGAGGGAGAGACAGGCGGAGACAAACCCTGACAGCGGGGGGTGGGGAGAGACGAAGACAGACTGCGATGTTGACCCTTAACTTCTTCTTAGCCGCTCTGTGGGACGTTGCTCCAGCAGGTCGCCAGCCACTAGTTGGTGCTCTTCGTGACTGGCCGAATCTCTTCTGGTCGCTAGATGAGACTAAGTCAAGAGTGAATTTATCTCACGTTTGCATCTGCATATATCCTTTCACAACGCACACACATTTCTGTTCAACCACGTGACTGCTTCCGCCTATTTACACAGGTGCATCTTGTGTTGAGAATCTCTGATTAATAACTCGTTCAAGAGTCAATAGGTAACGCAAAATGTTAACATTAAATAAACATATGCAAAATATCCAACGCTGGAAATATAAATTTGTTATAATGATATAATAAATATTATAACAATCTATTATATGAATTAAAATAATCCTTTCACAAAGCACACACATTTCTGTTCAACCACGTGACTGCTTCCGCCTATTTACACAGGTGCATCTTGTACTGAGAATCTCTGATTAATAACTCGTTCAAGAGTCAATAGGTAACGCAAAATGTTAACATTAAATAAACATATGCAAAATATCCAACGCTTGAAATATAAATTTGTTATAATAATATAATAAATATTATAACAATCTATTATATGATTATAATAATCATTTATTATATAAATTTAATAATTCATTGAATATAAATAAGAATAGAAAACTGATTTTTATTCATTGTAAAATACTTACAAAAATTTGTGTGTTTGGACAATGGTTTCGCTGGTTTCTTTATCTAATGGCATATAAACATTTGTGGGTTATTTAATGCCAAAGGCATCCTTACAGAAAAAAAACACCAGTAATATTATTTAACCCATATTTAAGGAATAAGGTGGGGTTGTCTTTTTCCCTCGGATATTAGTCCGAAAGTAAATGTAATAGCGTGATTGGAGCTTGAACTTGTTTACTACAATATCGTAATCTAGCACGTTAGCCATTACACCTCCTCCTTGCGCTATCTCTTACATTCAGAAACTCTAAAATTCCTTCAATCGTTATTATTATTATTATTAATAATAATAATAATTTTGACTTTCATTATTCTTCATCTCTCTGGTTAATTTTTTTTTTTTCATCAAAACTCACTCGCAGTGTCACTTTTGCGGCAGTAAGGAAAAACGCTTCCCCACAGGCAGAAAAGGGATGTGACTTCCACCGGGAATTTATTCTTTATCGTTGTTTCCGATACACGCTGTTCCTTGCTGGCGTCAAAGTGACGATACGTGTAAATTGAAAAAAAAAAAAAAAAAAAGGAACCTGAATCAGTGAGATAAAAGATAGTAAAAGCCAAAATTATCTTTGAAAATAATGTCTGACATAGCTTTATGTTAAACACAGAAAATATGAAGGTTGATGTCGTATAACAAAAAGAAAAGCGCCGTTTGCGTGATATCAGAAAATTTTAGAAGTATTGTGTTTTATTTCGAATTATACTTTTTATTTTGTTTCATGTTCCACTTTTCTTTAAAATGAAATTAAAATGTTTAAACGTTAATTTTCTTAAATTAAAGCTAATTTGTGTACAACATTAAGGACAAGGCATAGAATACCACATATTTCAAGTTCGATTGGTTGGTTGGTTGGTTTTAGGAAAAGTCAAATCTTCTTAGGTTACTTTGTGCAAAAGTTAGTTTAATGGTTATGATCTCCAACTATCATCATCATCATCATCGTGCCGCTAGCAAGGATTTCCCTGATACTCCCACGCCAGTAATTTCTTTCGTCCATTGCATTTGGCAGATCCTCTAGACTACATCCTGTGTCTATACAGAGCTGTGTCTTGTGTCCATACAGAGCTTTTGTAGATAACTTGTCCAACACCAGCACGTCCGTGTGAAGGAGTCCTCAGGAGAACGTCACTTACCAGTTCGTCCTTACTCCTCTTCTAATTTGGATGATTTAGAGATGGGAGGTAGGCGCCTTGCAGCTGTTGTTTTGTGGGATGTTGCTTCCAGGATTTGTTCAGTATAGCTTGTAACATTCTTGCCGTCAAGTTTTTTCTCTCTACGCTTAGTCAGAGTTAATGTAGTGCATCCATAAATAAACACTTCATACATAGTTGCAATTGTTGTATTCTAAGAGATAATGAATGCATTTAGTTCCCAGTTATTTCAAATATGTAAATACGTCATACTTGGTAACAATAATAATGTTTTAAGATCCAATGTACCAATGCAATTCAAAATTATTTTAAATACGTAAACACTTCATTCATGGTAGCAATTTCAATATTTGACTCTAATCATATTTACCAACCCCTTTGCTCGGACAGGATATGTCACAAGTTCAATTTTAAGCGGAGTTTACAGGTTTGAATCCAGAGTTTTCCTTCTCCTAGACTAGTTGTCTCACAAAGGCTGAAGAACCCAGTCTGGGCTACAATTTAACCATAGCTGGAGGGAAAATAATTGGATTCATACCTTTCCCAAGGTGCTAGTAAAATGTAATAAGTTTCGTCCAGGATTTGAACTCGTGTCGCCGTGTCCATTTCTTACGACGGTAACTATTACACCACGGGTATCCATATTTAACACTAATGTTTTTAAGAAAGAGATTGATTTCAGATAAGATGCAAAAATGTACTTAATTAATAGCGGAACATTCCGAATATATGGAATATTTCTTAAACTCACTAGATTAAACTATTTGGGCACCTCTGCTGGTATAATGGTTAGCAAGCTAGAACTTGCAAACCTACAAGAGTTAGTACGAGTATCATTTGGTGCCCCATTCACTCGGCTTTCTGCCAAATCGTAGCAAAGAGCTACGAAAATTACTAGATTATATTATTTAGATTAATGGTATAATTTTTTTTCTAGGCAATGCATAAGAAAATATTATGGGAGGTCCAATACTGAAGGAAAAAATTAACTTATTGACAAAAAAAATTATTAGAATCAATACTTAGTTGCCGTATTTGTCTCTGTTTTCCACCAGACAGGACTTGACACAAAGTCAATGACCCGAAGGTCGATTATAGTGGAGGTTTAGGGGAATGGACGGTCGGGCACGAGCCGAGGTTCGAACCCTGCTGGTCACCGGCCCACCGATGAGCCTAGCTGGACTTGGACCCAGATGCGGGTCCAGGCACATATGCCTGATTATAGCTTAAACTTGGCAGCTACGTCCAGTGCTATACAAAGGGGACAAACGGTGTCAATGTTGCTGTTCGCCCACCTTAAGGTGGCCCAGCGGAAGTTGGGGGCCTTTCAGCCTAAAGTTTGCCTTGGAGCATTGACTGTCCAGCACGGA
>OY757930.1:42634396-42639396 GCA_963585895.1 Sepioteuthis lessoniana
GTGAGAAATAAATACTAAAAAATAATTTAAAAAAAACAAGAATTGATGTGTGGAGATTTTTAAGGAAGATGAAAGCTTAAGATTTAAGAAATGATGAATAAAGATGAAAAGATCGTATGAAGAAAAAAATGAATGCTAATAAAAAAATGTGTCGATAAAACAGGATAATGGAAGAAGAACAATAACAAGAAGACAACTAGGAAGAAGAAGAAGAAGTGAAAAAAGGAAGAGAAGAAAAGAAAGGCTAAGAATAATATCCAGAAGAAAGAAAGAAAAGCGTGAAATCTGAAGAATGTCCAGAAAGAAAGAAAGAAAGAAAGAAGATAAAAATAAAACGAAGACTAGGTAAAAGAAAGAAAGAAAGAAAGAAAGTGAAAGAAAGAAAGATAAAAAGAAAGAAAGAAAGAAAGAAAGAAAGAAAGTGAAAGAAAGAAAGAAAACAAAAATAAAACAAAGACAAGGTAAAAGAAAGAAAGAAAGAAAGAAAGAAAGAAAGAAAGAAAGAAAGAAAGAAATTGAAACAAAGAAATTGAAAGAAAGAAAGAAAGAAAGAAATTGAAACAAAGAAAGAAAGAAAGAAGGAAAGAAAGAAATTGAAAGAAAGAAAGAAGATAAAAATGAAACAAAGACAAGATAAAAGAAAGAAAGAAAGAAAGAAATTGGAAGAAAGAAAGAAAGAAAACCTTGGATAAAGTGAAGGATGGGACATAAGTAAAGATAGATAAAATGTGGGTGGAAAAGAAGTAAAACATGAATGAATATTAGGGGGAAAACAGAGAGATAGTGAGAATGAAATTTGAAAAATGAAGACAACTTGGAATAAGAAGAAGTGAAAAAGTAAAGAGGAGAAAAGATAGGCTAAGAATAATATCCAGAAAAAGGGGAAAAAATGAAATGTGAAGAATGTAAAGAAAGAAAGAAAGAACGAAAGAAAGAAAACCTTGGATAAAGAGAAGGATAAGACGTAGATAAAGACAGACAGATAAAATGAGGGTGGAAAAGAAGTAGCACGAATGAGAATTAGGAGGAACACAGAGAGATAGTGAGAATGCAATTTAAAAAATGAAGAGCAACAGCCAATGGTGTTAGAATACAGGAAGAAGAGGCATTTTCCAGTCAACGGAATATTTTCTCATCTGTATCACTTTCTAAAAACACATTAATGATAACCTCTACATTACCATGCATATTTACCTAATTTTTATACAGACAAGGGCGCCTCAGGTAGTTTAATGATTAGTAAGCTTGACTAGAAAACCTGCAAGAATGAATTCGAATTGGGTGCCTCCATTCAATTGACTTTGTAAATTACAACTTTTACACACACACATACACAAAGAGATAGGTAGATAGATAGATAGAGAGATAGATAGATAGAGAGAGAGAGAGAGAGAGAGAGGTGGGAGCAAACGCACGCACACAGACTCACATATACTCTACTCTCTCACGCTTTCTTTCTTTCTCTCTCTATATATAAATGAGTGTATGCTCTCTTTCTCCCCCCGCTTTCTCCCCCTCTCTCTCACACACACACACATACACACAAAGGCACATATATATATATATATATATATATATATATATATATATATATATATATATATATATAACCTGGTAAATTACTAAAAGTTCTCTAATGAAAACAACAAGCTGGAAGCATATACGTATGTAAGTTTGGTGGGTTTTATGGCATATGAACCTTTGTAGGTTCTTTAACACCGAATCCATTTTTATGTAAATAACCTGTTCTATTTAAAACAATTTAGTTTAGCATAAGTACACAGTTTAATTGTCAAAAATATTTTTATTTCAAACTATTCAAGCAGTTATATATAAAAATTCAGTTTAGTGTAAATACAGTTTTAATGTCGAAAAACAGTTCTATTTCAAATAATTCAGTTAAGCATAAGCACGCAGTTTAAATGTAAGTACGAATTAATTGTCAAAAATATTTCTATTTCAAGCTATTCAGTTTACTCAAACAATTCATTTTAGCATAAGTATGCTGTTAATTCTATTTAAGCCATAGATACGACCCTATTAGGTGCTACTATGCTGGGCCAGAGTGGACCTGGAAACGATGGCAATGAAGGGGTACTCCGCATTCCCCAAAGCTCCTGCGCTGCTGGAACCTCATCATCAGATTGTTTAGTGTTTATCCAGGACACTCGTTAGGGAGTGTCTTACCCCTCTACAGAGTTGCAGTCAGTGTATTCTACAGCTCCAGCCCACTGGGCAATACACAGAGTTAAATGTCAAACTGTTTTATTTCAGATAATTCAATTCAGCATAAGTACACAGTTTAGACGTCAAAAACAGTTCTCTTTCGAGCAATTCAGTTCAACACTAGTACGTAGTTCCAATGTTAAAACAGTTCTATTTTAAACAATTCAGTTTAGCATAAATATACAGTTTAAATGCAAAAATCAGCATAGTGAAAGAAGCACGGTTTAGTTCTATTCAACCCATTGATAGGATCCTGATCAGGTGTTACCACTCCGGGCCAGACTGGACCTGGGAGTGATGGCAATGAGGGGTACTCCACATTCCCCAAAGCTCCACCATTGCTGGAACCTCACCATCAGATTGTTTTGTCTCATATCAGGACACTCGTTGGAGAGGGTCTTACCACTCTGCAGAGAAGCAGTCGGTGTATTATACAGCCCCAGCCGACTGGGCAAACGTATGTAAGAAAAAAATATATAATTCTTAGAAAAATCTCTTTGTGGACAGATTCATCATAAACTATTAACTTTTTTTCTTCCTTTGAAACAACAAAGAAAGAAAAAAAGATTACTTATATGTATATACATGAAGTAGAATAGCTTTCAGTTGAGAATATAAAGTGATTTCTGGAAAAGGACTCTTTTTTTTTTTGTCACACCTCGACAAAGAAAGACAAGTAGGCAATAATATGGAATTAATCAATGTACTTGACGATAAAAAAAAAAAAAGAAAAAAAAGTCCAGCAAAAAACAAAAAAAAAGCCTCCCAGGGGATTGTTTTTGGTTTTCCCCATTTTGGGGGGTTTTCTATATGGGTTCTATAGTTTGGAAGAGAAACTTGCCTAGGAAAAGGAAAAAAAATCAGAATCCAAAACCTGAGGAGTGTTATTCAAGAGAAACCATTGTCCTGATATCAGCACAGGCAAGAAATGTGGTTGGTTCTACACAAAACTTTGTCACTATAAACAAATCTCTTGTTTAAGTTATAAAATCATATGTTTAACCAAATGTTGAGCCCTCACATATCGACTCCATTATTTATTGGTTTATTGAAGCGTCCTGTCTGCCTAGCTACACTGAAGAGTTGTGATACAACGAAACAGTCTGTCTATATATATATATATATATATGAACAATTATACGAAAGAGTCCGAAAACCTAACGTTGATAATAGAATTAGAGTGACCAGATGCAGTATAAAAAGTAAAGAAAGTATAAACTACATTCTTATTGCTGTAACTTTTATGTGTATATCTCCTGTCTGATATATATATATATATATATAAGATAACGGATATAGAAAGGATTTCAACACGAATGTTATACACGTGTAACCACCATTCTCGTGTAATTATGCAAAATCAAGAAACGGTTGCTATGACATCTAACGGCCGTAAGTAAACGCCTTTTTAAATCACAAACTGCACCAAAATGAAGATGAACGAACGTCTAATGTAATGTCCGCTTTTAGTTGATCTTATGTATACATAGATTTTTTTTTAAATACCCTAGCCGGTGGCAAAAGCTGCTCGGTAGCGCCAGGAGTGGCAGTACCGCCTTGAGCTACCGAAACTGTGTTATCACCCTGGATGGCGGCTGATGAGGCTAGGGTATCGCACGTGCTTCCACACGTTGTATGATGAAAATTTGAACACTAAGACTCTCTGGAAAGCAAGATGACTCTTTGGAAAGACAAAGTGACTCTTCAGAAAGTTGGAGTGACATCCTGGAAAGACAGGAATTTTAACAAATATGGATAATACAATGAAAGAAAAATGCCCTCAGGGTGTCTGTAGCGGGGAGGGAGAATATATCACCCATCTTACTTGCTCCTACGGTAACGATCTGGATATGTACCCGGCTACAACGTGTGATTGCGGTAGAAAATTCAACAGCTTGCGAGGAACACGAATCCACGAGGCGCGCTGGTGCGAAGAACGTAATTCTCCTGCCGGAGAATGTAAATCGATTGATGGGCCTATGAGTCCGGTTTACCCCCACAGTATTCACAAGCCCATTGCTGACCATCAGCGTCCTGGAGACATTTTTTGCAAGCCAAGAATTTAGTGGCCTAAGGGTAATCAGATAGCTACCTGGACTAACTTAGACCAGGAGCTTTCTTTTTACTCACCACCCATCTTGAGGGCCCATTGATCAACAAATAAAATCTTTTAGCGGAATTATATATAACGTTTGTCTCGAGTGCTTTTGGGCAGTAACGCATAAATGAAAGAAAACGAATCGAAAAGATAACGGATATAGAAAGGATTTCAACACGAATGTTATACACGTGTAACCACCATTCTCGTGTAATTACGCAAAATCAAGAAACGGTTGCTATGACATCTAACGGCCGTAAGTAAACGCCTTTTTAAATCACAAACTGCACCAAAATGAAGATGAACGAACGTCTAATGTAATGTCCGCTTTTAGTTGATCTTATGTATACATAGATTTTTTTTTAAATACCCTAGCCGGTGGCAAAAGCTGCTCGGTAGCGCCAGGAGTGGCAGTACCGCCTTGAGCTACCGAAACTGTGTTATCACCCTGGATGGCGGCTGATGAGGCTAGGGTATCGCACGTGCTTCCACACGTTGTATGATGAAAAAAAAAAAAAAAAAAAAATATATATATATATATGAAGTTTACGTCAAGATTAAAACAGTAGAAGAAACTTCCAGTATCAAACATCAAACCTCTGCTGATTTGTTAGTATCCTTAATATGAAAAGTCTGAAAGAAAGTAATCTTAAATAAAACCTGCGGAGTCACCTGT